>OZ023262.1:168209445-168241945 GCA_964006375.1 Tillus elongatus
GTCCTTTTTAAGGTTGTGTAGTTTTTTGTTCATTTTCTCTAGGGGTGTAGCTTTCTCGAAGTTTACATTTCCCAGAAATACACAATCGAAAGGAAATTTTTCTGTGGGTCAAGTTCCACAGATAATCATCTAACATCTTATACAAATAAACAACATGCTCCTCTGTTTGCTGTACTTAACTTGAATGTTCAGTCAATCAGTAGGAAAGTGGATGAATTAGAGCTATTCTTGAAAAAGCGTAGTGACATTCAGGTTGTCTGTTTGACGGAGCACTGGTTGGTCAAGACTGCACTGAAGCATGTAACTTTTGAAGACTTTGAAATTGGCAGTTACTTTACCCGCAATACATTTGAGCATGGCGGAGTGCTTACAATGGTAAGGAAGAATGTACAGTTTCAAAACATAGATAATTACTTAGAAACTTCATTGGAGAAGCACTATGAAATATGTGGTATTTATATCAAAATGATGAACTGTATAGTCCTTACAGTATACAGGTCGCCAATTGGTGATATTGACATCTTAATAGAAAAACTAGAGAGTACACTGTTAAAGCTGACTAAAGTCTTTAAGGCAAACATAATCATCGCAGGTGATTGGAATCAAGATTTTGGACACACGGATAATTCATCATCAAAAAAGAAACTCCTCAAAATGCTTCAGTCTTTTAATATTTCTCATTTATTTGAAGAACCAACACATTTTACAAGTACTAGTTCCAAATGCTTGGATAATATATTTGCAGATATCTCAAAGCAGCACATAAAAACTGAAACACTAAATTTACACATCTCTGACCATCTTGGACAGGTGCTTACCTACAAAAAACAGGTTATCAGACAAAGTTTTACAGAAACACACAAAAGATACTTTACTGAAGAAAACTTAAAACGGTTTGCGTGTCATATGTGTTCTGTTGACTGGGAGGCCTACTTTGTCAACAGTGATCCGCAGACAAATTTCTCCAGATTTCATGAGTTCTTCCTTATGTGCTACAACGTATATTTTCCCGAAAGAAAATCTAGGATAAAAACTCAAACACTAAAGGTAAACTGGTATACCAATGAATTGAAATGTCATAAAAACGGGCTGGATGCACTCTACACAATATGGTTGGTGAAAAGAGATAACGAGTCATTAATGGCATACCAAACCTACCGAGACTGCTATCGCGACAAAGTTCGAGCGGCAAAGGCTGAAGGGGTTGCCATGGCTATTCAGCAAGCGGAAGACAAGCAAAAAGCTGCATGGAAGATTATAAAGGGTGAAACACAAGAAAAACGTAAACAGTTACCTTCATTAACACCAGAAGCATGTAATAGTTATTTTGCTAATATAAGTAAAAATATTTTTCAACAAATAAACGGAAATAATATAGTACCACGAACATATATTAAGACCAAAGTTATTAATACAATGAATTCATTTTATCTGCGGGAGGTGACGTCGCTGGAGGTTTGGAGAGTGGTATGTGTCTTGAAAGCCAAAATAACGCCAGACTGTTATGGAATAAATGTAAAATTTTTAAAAACAGTTATTTACAGCATACTAGATCCAATAACAGCTTTAGTAAATGAATGTTTGCAGGCTGGCCTGTTTCCAGAGGAACTTAAGAAAGCAGACGTAAGTATGGCATATAAGGGTGGCAATGTTGCCTCTTTGGATAGCTTTAGACCTATTTCCATTTCGCCAGCACTTTCAAAAATATTTGAGTATGTAATAAAGCAACAGCTTGAAGAATATTTAGAAGCAAAAGGTTTTCTCAGTGAGGAGCTTCATGGCTTTCGAGGAGGTAAATCAACAGTCACTGCGCTGGTAAACACAACAAATAAATTAAGTGAGGCGCTGGACTCTGGCAATATGGCACAATGCATATATTGTGATTTACATAAGGCATTTGACACAGTATCACATGAGATATTACTAACCAAATTGGAACACTATGGCATTAGGGGTTTGCCACTGAGGCTCTTTAAGTCATACCTTACCAACCGATACCAAAGAGTGAAGCTAAATGAACAGTACTCAAGTTGGCAGACACAAACATGCGGTATACCTCAGGGTTCGCTGCTAGGGCCTCTCCTATTCATTATATACACAAATGATCTTCCAGAGAACGTTTCGTCTGATGCAGTTTCTCTCTATGCAAAAGATACCTCATTTGTTAACATTGGCAGAAATGAAGCTGAACTTAATGAGAGAAGAAATATCACAATGTCGGAAGCAGGAGAATGGTTTAGAAATAATAAACTGAAACTCAATGTAAACAAAACAAAAGTCTTGAATATCAGCTCCCACCAAACGCAACCAAGACAAAAACAATCTGTGAAATTTCTTGGTGTATATATACAATCAGATTTTCGCTGGTCAATGCACATTGAAAAGCTCCAGGACACACTGGCGTCGTGTCTGTATCTGTTGAGGCGTCTGATGAACATCAGTAATTACCAGACAGTGTTGACAGCTTATCATGCATGTTTCCAAAGTAGGGTTTCCTATGGTATCCTAATATGGGGGAGTAGCCCTGGAGTGTCTGAAATATTTCTGCAACAGAAAGAATAATCTGTTCTGTAGACAGCCGTACAAGTTGTAGAACCTTATTCACGAAGACAGGCATACTTACCATCTTTTCAGCATATATTTTGGAAAGTGTCTTATATACTTACCAACATCAAGAGGACTACAACCAAAACGGTGATTACCACGAATATGGTACCCGAGGCAGACAGAACATATCCATTCCTTATCATAGAATAAAAAGAGCTGACACCGGGGTGAATTGCTAGGGTGTCAAGTTCTTCAATAAAATCCCCCAGAATATAAGATCAAAACATAAGCGAGAATTTAGGAGAAATGTGAAAAACACTCTTATGAAGTATGCATTTTATTTTTTAAGTGAATACCTCAATATGGACATTGAGTGGATAGGGTAGAGCCACTAGAGACAACATAAGATGCCATTTTTTTTATGTGTGTAAATTTGTTTCTTTTGTCTTTTGTATTTTTGTTTGTTTTTGATGTTTATTTCACAATTTTAGTACTATAATCTTATATTTGGTATTTGTTTGACAAGGCTGTGTAATTTTTGCCAGAATAAATATTATTATTATTAATTTGTGTTTATAATCGGTTTTTATGTTCTTTATTATATTGCTATATGTTTGTGTCCCTGTGTCATATTTCATCTGGTTTTCTAATAAGAGATGTAGTCTCTTTAATTTTTTTTAAATGTGGTTATGTTTCAGCAACATAATCATAGAAAACAACATAAAAACTAACTTTTCAGATACAAAAAAAATCTACAATAGAGAACATAATAGTGGACACACAACACGCGATAAACTCAATAAATAGCCCTAACTTAGAACCACTGAAAAACCAACTAGCAACAGAAATAAACAGCATTATTGACAAGACTAAATAAAAAACCATACGCATGAAAAAATGATCAAACAAATAAGAAACAAAGTCACATATAACAACATAACAATAGCAAAAACAGATACAAGCGACGCACTAATAGCAATAAAAACACAGGACTATATAGAAAAAACAAACACTTTCATCTCAACAAACAAATGCAAGAAACTGAACTAAAACCCAACGAAGAAGTTCCAAAATCAAATATTAAACATAATAAAAAAACACAGCCAAAAAACAACACATTATTATAACAACAACCCTAAAGCACCACCAATGACAGGTATAATAAAAATACACAAAACGGGATACCCAATAAGACCACTCATCAACTTCAGGGATGCACCTTCATACAAAATAGCAAAAGAAATGGACCCAGTGCTAAAACAAGAAATAAAACTAGGAAACAAATTTAACATAAAAAACTCCATAGAACTAGTGCATAAACTATAAAACATAAACATAAACAAAAACACAAGACTTGCCTCATTTGACATAACAAATATGTAAACCAATATACCAATTAACGAAACCACAAATGTGATCGACAATAAAATGCAGAATAACGACAAAAAACAACAAATCAGCGAAATATCAAACATCATATTAAAACTAAATTACTTTGAGTTCAACGGAGAATACTACATCCAAGAAGATGGACTACCAATGGGATCTCCACTATCAAGCATCATGGCAGACATATACATACAACAGTTAGAAGATAAAATCAACATCATAAAAGAGACAGACCCAAACATCAAATGGATAAGATACGTCGATGCTATATTAATATACGACAATCAAAAAACCAACATAGACAATATCCTAGAAAAAATAAACCAAATTAACAACAACATAAAATTTACAATAGAAAAGAATCAAACAACACCATAAACTTCCTGTTGAAAATTAATAGCGAATATTTAAAATTTAGCGCCCTCTAAACAATGTTGGTAACACTGTTGTAGTCCAATAAGAATAAAGTTAGTTGATGTCGAAGCATCCAATAGAGCGTTTCATTTTCTATACCGGCGATAATTTTTAACAGGTTATGGGGCCCAGATGCTAATGGCCACGTGTGCAATTAGCTGGGAATGCCGGTAAAGAATTGTGAAGTATAACGTTGTGTGTTTCGCTAGAACGTTAACGGAAATGGCATCGAATAATTACATAGTGAATGTGCCGAAACTAAAAGGCCGCGAAAATTTCGCAGAATGGTCTTTTGCTGTTGAAAACTTTCTAGTACTTGAAGGTTTATCTAAGTGTACTACAGAAGTGGTTCCTGATCACGATGCAAAAGCGAAAGCTAAAATAATATTAACATTAGACTCGTCATCGTTTGTACATATAAAAGGTGCAAAAACCACGGTGGAATTGTGGAAGACGTTAAATAATTTATTCGACGATTCCGGGCAAACGCGTAAAATAAGTTTGCTGCGAAAGTTAATTTCAACATGTCTAGATGAATGTGACTCTATGACGGAATATGTTAATCGAATAGCTGATACTGGACAAAAGTTAAGTGGTACGGGTTTAGATATCGGAGATGAACTTTTAGGTTCTATCATGTTAGCCGGTTTAACTGAAAAATATCAACCGATGGTGATGGCTATTGATAATAGCGGGCAGAAAGTGACAGTTGACTCCATTAAGTCGAAGCTTCTAGATATGGATAGTACAGATACTGGCAGTGGGATGGCGTTTGCTGCTGGTAGTAATTCAAGTTCAAGTTATCGACACAGGAGGACACGAATGGCGCATCCGCAAACTGACAAATTCAACAAAAATGGACATGAAGCAAATTCGAATTTAAAAGAAAATGTAACTTGCTGGAATTGCAAAGAAAAGGGGCATTTTCGAAGTCAGTGTCCAAAACTAAAACAATTAGCTAGTGGTGGCCATGCCGCGTCATCAAAAAACAAACATTTGTTTAATGTGGTGTTTTCAAATGGAAACTTCAGTCGTAAAGATTGGTACGTAGACTCCGGGGCTAGTTGTCATTTCACTACAAATGAAGATTGGGTGAAGAATAAGAATCATCCGAAATTTCCTGAGATCATGGTAGCGAATAAAGAAAAACTTGCAGTTAAATGTACAGGTGATGTAGCACTAAAAACGTTAGTGGATAGTCAGTGTTTGGATATTACCGTAACAGATGTCATGTGTGTGCCGGGACTAACAACCAATTTATTATCTGTAAGCCGAATTATTGAAAATGGAAATTCTGTGATATTTGGTGACCAGATTTGCCAGATTTTCAATCGAGATAATGAACTGCTTGCGACAGCTAATCTGCAAGAAGGTGTGTATAAGTTAAATATACCTGAGGAAGTTTCTCCTGTAGCAGCACCTGCAGTAGCTCTGGTCACAGGGCAGACGTGGCACAGAAGGTTGGGGCATATAAATACAGCATACCTGAACAAGATGGTAAATGGAGCAGTCGAAGGAATGGAATGTCAAGGACAAAGACAGTTTGATCTAAAAAATTGTATTACATGTTGCGAAGGTAAGCAAACAAAATTGCCATTTAAAAACACTGGTACAAGGGCCTCATCATTGTTAGAAATTATTCACACTGATATATGTGGACCAATGCAAACACAGTCACTAGGAGGGTCCAAGTATTTTTTAACATTCGAAGATGATTTTAGTCGAATGGGCTTTGTTTATTTTCTAAAAAGTAAGGATGAAGCATTTGGGTGTTTTAAAAATTTTAAGGCAATGGTGGAAAAACATAAGAATATGTCGATTAAGTTTTTACGATCAGATAATGGTGGAGAATTTTGTTCAAATGAATTTGAAAATTATTTGAAGTCAAATGGTATAATACATCAGACTACTAACAGTTATACACCTGAACAGAATGGTATGTCGGAGAGACTAAACCGAACGTTAGTAGAGAAAGCGAGATGTATGCTATATGATGCAAATCTAGAAATTAAATTTTGGGCAGAAGCTGTGCATTGTGCGATGTACCTGAGAAATCGATCAATTGCTTCGGGCATTGACAAGACACCGTTTGAGGTATGGAATGGAAAAAGGCCAAACTTGAAGCATTTGAGAATTTTTGGCAGTCATGCAATGATGCACGTACCTAAAAATTTAAGACAAAAATGGGATAAAAAGTCAAAAGAAGTTATTTTTGTGGGATACGAAGAACAAACAAAAGGCTATAGATTATATGATTATGAAAAGCATGAAGTTAAAATATGTAGAGATGTGATAGTTATGGAAGGAACAAGTAGAAATGATAACTTAAAAAAGAGTTTAGAAATTGTTATAGAAGAAAATAATAATGAATTGTTAGAAATTGAAGATTCAGTGGGTGTTGAAACTGAGGTAACTTCGGAAACAAATTCTGAAAGTGATTCAGGAAGTGAATATTCCAGAGAAGAAGAAGAAGATAGTGATTACACACCTACAGAATTAGTGTCAACTTCAGAAACTATAAGAAAATCTGACAGGGAAAGAAAACCGAAAGGTTATGAAGATTTTGTGACTTATATGATGTGCAAAGATACTTGTGAAGTTAAAAGTGATCCTGTTACGTTGAAAGAAGATCTCTCCAGGCCAGATGCCGAGATGTGGAGGCAAGCTATAAAAGAAGAGTTGGAAAGCTTCAGAGAAAACGACGCCTGGGAACTAGTGGACCTACCTAATGATTTGTCAACGATAGTGCCATGTAAGTGGGTGCTTAAGAGAAAGGTGAGTTGTGAAGGTGAAATTAGGTATCGTGCAAGACTAGTGGCAAAAGGTTTTGTTCAACAACCAGGTATAGACTACGATGAGACTTTTGCACCAGTCATAAGATTTTCTAATTTGAGACTGTTATTTGCATTAGCTGTTAAATTAGGGTTAGATATATATCACCTAGACGTGCAGACTGCTTTCTTAAATGGAGATTTAAAAGAATGTTTATATATGCAAATGCCTGAAGGTATGAATGTGAATCAAAATAAAGTTTTAAAGTTAAAGAAAGCCATTTATGGGCTGAAACAGTCGTCACGAGCTTGGAATAAAAAGGTTTATGATGTTTTACTAGAGCTAGGTTATGTGCAATCAGCTTATGAGCCTTGCATTTATAGTAAAAGATCTAAAAATGTATTTACTCTTGTAGCGTTGTTTGTAGATGATTTTTTCTTATTTTCAAATAGTATCAAAGAAACAGATTTTTTGAAAAAAGAGTTGAAGTCTAGATTTAAAATTAAGGATTTGGGAAAAATTAAGGAGTGCTTAGGCATGACAGTTAATATTGATAAGGACAAAAATATTGTTTTAAATCAGAAAGATTATATATTAAAATTGTTAGATAAGTTTAACATGAAAGATGCTAAAACTGTATGTACGCCAATGGAGGCAAAAGTTAGTTTAGAAAAAGTAGTTTTGACCGAAGAGAATAAAACTAAGTATCCCTACCAGACTTTAATAGGAAGTCTAATGTATTTATCAGTATTAACAAGACCTGATATTAGTTATAGTTTAAGTTACTTAAGTCAGTTCAATAATAATTATGACAAAAGTCATTGGATGTGTGCCAAACGTATTTTGAGATATTTAAAGGGCACTGCAGATTATTCAATAAAATTTTCAAAAAATGATACTGAATTGAAAGGTTTTGTTGATTCGGATTGGGGTAGTGACAATGTGGACAGGAAATCTTACACAGGTTTTTGCTTCTTACTGTCAAATGGTCCTATTTCTTGGGAAAGTCGGAAGCAGATATCTGTTGCCTTATCAAGCACAGAAGCTGAGTATATGGCAATCACAGAGGCTGCTAAAGAGGCCATATACTTAAAAAATATATTGCAAGATCTAATAGGTGTTGATAAACCTGTAGTAGTTTATAATGATAATATGGGAGCGCAGAAACTGTCATGTAATCATATGTATCACAAGCGTAGTAAACATATAGACATAAGGCACCATTATATAAGAGAAATTATTGCTAAAAATCAGATTGTCTTAAAATACTTACCTACTTCAGAGATGCCAGCTGATATGTTTACTAAAGGTTTAACTAGCGTTAAGCATGATAAGTTTGTTAAGTGTTTAGGTTTAGCATAATGAATTTATTTTTAAATATTCTCTAAGTGGGTGTGTTGAAAATTAATAGCGAATATTTAAAATTTAGCGCCCTCTAAACAATGTTGGTAACACTGTTGTAGTCCAATAAGAATAAAGTTAGTTGATGTCGAAGCATCGAATAGAGCGTTTCATTTTCTATACCGGCGATAATTTTTAACACTTCCTCGACTTAACACTAATCAGAAAAGAAAACCAGATTGAATACAAAATATATAGAAAACCTACACAAACAGACATCATTATACTTGAACACTCAATACACCCACATACACACAAAATGGCTGCATACAGATACTTAATAAACAGAATGCTAAATGTACCACTCCATAACGAAGAACGAGAAAAGGAGTACAACATCATAATACAAATAGCACAAAGAAATGGATACAACAAGAAAACAACAGAAAAGCTAGTAAAACGAATCAAAAACAAACAAATCAACAAAACCGAAAACAAAACAGCAGAAACAAACATAAAATACACAACATTCACTTATAACCGCCACATCAAAAAATAACACAAACACTCAAACAATATGACTTAAAAATGAGCTACAAAACCAATAACAAAATAATAAACAAAATAAATAAAAAACAAGAACACAATCCACATGAATTAAACGGAATATATCAAATAGAATGTAACACATGCAATAAAAAATATATAGGAATGACAAAAAAATCAATAGAAACAAGAATCAAGGAACATATAACAGCATTAGATAAAATCTACATACCTAGCTACAAATCAAACGTAGCTACAAACATTCACAACACAAAACACCAAAAACTAGACATAACCCAATTACAACTAATGAAACATGTTAAAGACCACAAAAAAAATCGAAATCTGGGAACAATACTACATTCAACAAACAAACAATAAGAAACTGTTAATGCCAGAACAAATCCAAGTACAAACATTTAAACAAAACTTAATAAAGGCCATACAAATAGACAAATTATCAAACCACAGTGATCAAGACAGGAGACCGATACACAAGACAAAGTCCGAAGGCACAATCAATCAGAGAACAGTAAACCGACCAATAGAAGCTCACGGCACAGGCGCCACGTACAATCTCAGATGTAGACCACACAGGAACGATGGAACGATAACAGTTAGTAGCGTGCTGATGACGAACCGGGACGGTTCGAAACTGCAGTCCACGCAAACCAGTAAAAAATCACAAACGTACAGCAAACAAATAAAGTATATATATATATATATATATATATATATATATATATATATATATATATATATATATATATATATATATATATATATATATATATATATATATATATATACACATCTGTATGTATGTATCCGCACGATAACTCAAAAAATACTGAACTGATTTAGACGAAACTTGGCATATATTTTCCTTGTATTAAGACCGCGGGCGAGTAAATCAGCTATAACGGACATTTTTGTGCTCCAAAAATATACAATAATATTTTTGAAAGTATTAGAGTAACTGGAATTGGATTTAACATGTGGCTATAAATAGTATATTTAAACCTATGTTGTGAATTTTAAGTAATTTGCTTCACAAAATTTAAAGTTTTTTCCAAATCAAAAATAAAATATGAAATATATCCGTTGAAACGACTTTGTGGTTAAAGAACAATGCCTGTCAGACAGAGTAGTTAACTGCCATGCGTAGATTGATTCATACACTAGGTATATACCATACATCAACGGTAAACAAGCAAAATAAATAACAGGCATAAAACACACTACACGAACCGCCAATCGTGAGATATCGGCCACAAATATCGTAAATAACGAGACATGAAATTGAAAATTTGCCAAGTGATTTTCTTAACTGGGGGATTCAATCAATTTTTAAAATACACTATATTTGTAGCTTGATTAACGACCCCAAATGCAGGTTTAGACTGAAAGTATCGTATAATATAGTGGAAATGTAAACAAAATCAAGTCATGTCTCTATATAAATGATTTTAAAACAGTTTGTTCTTTTATCTTTAAACTTAAACAGAAGACATCTAAGATCGAAACAGTCGTTGAATGTGTTTGAAGTGAGAATTCTATTAATTGTGTAATTAATTGCTACGTTTTAAGCCGGCGTCAAGTATCATGTAAACAAAGAGTTAGTTAACGTATCTCATATGGTTCATTGGTAGGGTGCTTGTCTTCTACGTAGAAGGTTCCGGATTGATTCCCGCTCGAATGTATCAGTTTTTTTGTTTTACTTTGACATTTGGACAAACCATTGTGTACAGATTTCATACATTTTGAATAAGATCTCACTTTGCTCAAAACGCAGGAATTCAATTTGACCATATAAAAAATATTTTCTTTCACCAAAACACTATAAAAAAAACTCTTATAGGTTAATAGCAAATTGGGCTATTCAAATATGAAGCATTTGATCAAAAGTCGCTACCATATCGCACTTGCTGCATCCAGAATTTCTGTTCTTACAAACATGCATTATATTTCGATGGAAAATGCAAAAATGCAATAACATACGGCGTATTTGATTAAAAAAGAAAAGAAAATTTGTATCACCAACGACATGGGCCAACCATTGATTGTTGAAATATTTTTTTAAGATGTAGCTCAAGACAGCCTATAATTAATATATACAAAATTTTTTCATAGCTTGTATAATAACGAATATATTGAGCTTTATTGATTTTTTACGAAAATTCGACAAAAATTATATACCATTAAACGATAAACTCTATAGCTAAGACTACTGCCAAGCATCAGAGAAAGGGTCTATTTAAAATGAATTTTCTGGAAACATTTTAGTAAAATGAAGGACAATGATGGTTGAAACTAAGACTTCAGGGTTTGTAAAACATCCTTCTTGAGACATTTGATTTCCATAGCCCGTATTAGATTCAAGTTATTTGCCTAAATGTTGCCGATTTTGACGTTTTAAATCGCAACTTTGACGTTTTGAGGAAAACCCAGCGTGCCAAATTTGGTTGCCCTTACTTAGTTAATTCCGGAGATATATTTTTTTTGGGAAAACCTGGGCAGATTTTCCTGGATAACGAACTTATCCAAGCCATTTGCAAAAGGAATTTAGTCACCAAATTTAATCAAAATCGGCCCATTATTTTTTGAGTTATCAGTGTGATACATATACATACATATATATATATATATATATATATATATATATATATATATATATATATATATATATATATATATATATATATATATATATATATATATATATATTGTGGTGTGATCCAGGCTCACGTACGCACATAATAAGTATTATTATTATTATCACTATTGGTATTATCGATACAAAAATTTTTCTAAAAGAGATGGTGCAGCAAATTTGATAGCCACGTAAAATCTGAATAAAAAAAAAATTTGAATCAAATTGTAATTTTCAGTGCTCATCACAGGTGCGAATCTTTACTTTTTATGTATGTGATATGCACTACAAAAATTTTGTACATTTTATAAAAAAAATAAAAAGCAAAGTTAAGAAAACACAACATGGACTTAAATAAGCAATGATACCACTGTAGATAATTAAGATATTAGTCAGTAGGGTGTAGATAACTAGTTTAGAAGAGATTTAGGAGGTTAGATGTTAACCACAGACAATAATTTCTTTGTATTGCATAAAATGTTAGTTTTAAGATTCTTATAAAATGTTAGTTTTAAGAATTCTATTAAGAAGGCGGACTGTCATGGTAACAAAAAGTTTGATAGGTAGGAAATTTTTGAAAGGTGGTGTCAGATGAGATAGATGTTGGAGTTTTGATGTGAATTTAACTGATGAATGGATATAAAGAAGTCTAGAACATAAGATTGATGTTATAGAATTGTGAAGCGCAGCTGTTTGAAAAAAGACTAGAATGTTATTGTAAACAATTTGTTGTAATGGAATGTTGTAAGGTATAAATAAATTGATTAAAACCCGGATCGTTAAAAGTCAGTAAATGAAGTTTTAAATAGTAAGAATTGTTCAAAGTGGTATTGGAAATAAATGTGAGTGAGCGGAAGCAGTCAATGATCGTTTATAGCAGACGATACAGAGGTGTCTACATCACCAAACGCAGAGCCTCGTTTAAATGGGAATTACAAAGAGCCGAGAAGGAAGAAAAAAGGAGGTATTTATAACAAGTAAAAATGTTATTTTCCAACTGTTAAAATATGTAAAAGGTTCACAAGAAACAGACTGTAGTTCGCTTGTTGATTCATAATTCTCAGTAAATATATTAGATAGACCTAGTAAAATAAAGTGGATGGGGTTGTGTATAAATAATAATGGATCAATTGAAGACGTTTGTAAAACGAAATGAAAGAATCTTAGCGGGAAAAATAGAACAGTAAAAAAAAATATATATTGAACTACTTGTGCATAGAAAATAATTAGGTACTGAAATAGGTTGAGAAGTTAATATAAACATATGTTAGAAGTAAGTAGTTTTATGAGGAAATTTTGAGATAAATAGAAATAGAAAAAATGTTAGTAAAATCATAATAATTAAAGAAATAGAAGTATAGTATTATAAGAAGCCCAAGTCAATTTCATTTGTCATAATAGAATTATACAAAGAGTTCAGAAGTGACTGTAATGGGTATTGAAAGAAAGCTTATTTAACAGTAATCAAATATTGGCGATAAAAACACAATTTTTATGAGATCAAGTTTTGTTTTTTTTGTTTTTTTGTTTTTTTTTATTAATTAATAGTTGAATCCACCCTGGGATGAATTTAATAAGGGCACAAATTTTTCTCTTGTATTAAGATAATTGTAGTGGTAAAATAAATTACACAGAACATTTTGTAGTATAAATATACTACAAAATGGCGACCAAACGTGAGGGCTTGGAAAATACATGCACGGACCTATAAAAAAAATTAAAAATAATAATATAAAAACGTAGATAAAAGAAATAGCTGAACCATTTCCAATTTCAATACCCATATAAACAACATGCCTAACAAAAAAGCAACTAGAAAGACAGCTACATCGAGAGACAGACAAGACAGAGGAGATGACAGAGCGAATGAGCTACAGGAAAATGTTGAAATGAGTGAGGAAAGAGTGGACGAACAAGAAATAAGAGAGAATATGGAAGAACACGTAGAAATGAATGTAAATACGAGTGCAGAAACAAATGGAGGAGTGTCAGCACCTGAACAAAAACGTGACAGTAACAACGAAATATTAATGAAATTAATGCAAAGTATGAATAGTATAGGGGACAAAATAGAAAAACAAGAACAAAGTATGAATGCAAATATAAATAGCATAATGCAGGAGATAAATGAGAAGTTGGCGAAACAGGAAATTAATATAAAACAAGATATAAATGATAAGATAGAGAAACAGGAAATAAGCATAATGCAAAATATGAATCAAAATATGAGACAGATGAACGACAGATTAAATGAAATGGATATAAAAATTACAGAAAAATTTGATAAAACAGTGCAAGTATTAAAAGTAGAAATAGAACGAAAGATAGAAGAGAAAGTCGATGAAGAAATGAATGAAGTACGCAAGGTTATAATCGAGAAAATCAAAGCAACTGACGACGAGATGAGTAGTTTGATACATATGGAAAATGAACGGTATCAGAGACTAGTAGGAGTAAACACAGTGATGGAAAGAAAGGTAGAGAACTATCACAGTGAAATAAAGGACAAATTAACAGAAGTAAATGGGAAGATTAAACAGATCAATCAAATAAGCAGAGTAAATGGTGAAAATGTAAAAAAATTAAGAGACGAGGCAGAACAAAGATTTAATGAGGAAAGTAGGAGAATGGGGAATAAAAGAAATAAAAAGAAACGAGAAAACCTAGAAGAAATCAAGGATAGGGGAGACAAATTTAAACGAAAAGGAAATAATAGGTATCGACGTGAAAAAAAGTATGACAACGGTGGCAGGAACAGGTATAAGTATGATAGGAATGGGGATAACTACAATGACAATTTTAATATAGAATATAATCCCGTACGTAGAAGGGAATATGATAACAACGACCAACGAATAAGGCAAAACAATAAAATGGAAAACGATACGGTACTGAAACTAAATAATGGTACAGAACAAAAGGACAGAGAAGTAAAGGAAATGAAAACAAATATAATGGGAATAAGAAACAAAAGTGATAAAAAAAATATGAAAATATTAGATGGTGTAATAACAGTGGATGAAAATGTCAACAGCAAGACACCAAGTCGAGACAGGTCAGTCATATATCAACTCGACGAAGAAAACTTGTAAACAATCAAAAAAACCACATGACGACAAGACATACGACGAGACCAACAAATCAAGTGGGGCAAATTTTATAAGGGGAAGATATAAGGTAAATTAAATAAAGAGTATTAAAAGCCTAAATAAAGATCTAGTAGTTATACGAGCACAAAGAATTGGGAATCGAGAATTGGGGAAATGTGCCAAGTTACAACCAATATTTGAAGGTCCCTATGAAATAGTCAATGATAATCCAATAAACAGTTGTAAAGTAAAAGATGTCGTAACAGACCAGATAAGAGGATTATTTAACATATCAGATGTGTACAAATTTGAACGGGAAGAACTAGTACCCTATTGTAAAAAAAATCAAAAGAGTGGGAAAGAAGGTGCAAATCAAACATAAAGGCTAGGTAGCAACAGAGCAGTAAGAACAAGGAGCTGTGCTAAGAATTAGAAGAGTAGGAAAGAAAGAGGGTAAAATTATCAAGGCCGAATGGCAAAAGGAAAGCAAGATAAAAGAAAAGGGATGGATGCAAGAAAAATGTAAGCATATAGAAAACTCGAGGCATAAAATGGAAATCAAAGAAAAGAAAAGCAACGATGACTGACAAAGGCAGGATGAAGCAAGCTAAAAAGTAAAGATAACAAATGAATGAAAATGAAGTAGAAAATATGATAAAAATATTAGTATATGGCGAAAAATATGAAGAATTAGTAGTTTGTGTAGCGAAACCAGTAAATAAGAATAGAAAACCTAAGATAGGTAATGATAAACTAAGAATATGATGAAAATGAATATTGATATATGAAAAATGAAGAAAAGTAGGAATATAAATGGAATAATGAAAATATAGGGGAATGTAGATTATGTTTAAAGGATCGAAGCCATATAAAATAAAAATAATATGAACAAGTTGATAAGGGATATTGAGAAAGCTGCAAATCCGAGAAAATAAATCAAAATAAGGTAATGTCGTTGTAAATTGAAGAAAAAAAAAGATTTGAACACCATAAAGAAGAAAACCCGAGAAAATATATATGTAGATATATTGAAGTGAAACAGTAATAGAAAACAAGAGTCGTAGATAGCGGAATATAAAAACGTCCAAATATGGGAGCAGAATGAAGTTCGAAGAGTAGAAAAATGAAAACATATTGGTAATAAACAATTTGACAGGTTGAAATCTAGATTTCAAAGTGCCGAAATTGTTTCTTAGGGGAATTTGTGGTGTGATCCAGGCTCACGTACGCACATAATAAGTATTATTATTATTATCACTATTGGTATTATCGATACAAAAATTTTTCTAAAAGAGATGGTGCAGCAAATTTGATAACTGCAAATTTGATAGCCACGTAAAATCTGAATAAAAAAAAAATTTGAATCAAATTGTAATTTTCAGTGCTCATCACAGGTGCTAATCTTTACTTTTTATGTATGTGATATGCACTACAAAAATTTTGTACATTTTATAAAAAAAATAAAAGGCAAAGTTAAGAAAACACAACATGGACTTAAATAAGCAATGATACCACTGTAGATAATTAAGATATTAGTCAGTAGGGTGTAGATAACTAGTTTAGAAGAGATTTAGGAGGTTAGATGTTAACCACAGACAATAATTTCTTTGTATTGCATAAAATGTTAGTTTTAAGATTCTTATAAAATGTTAGTTTTAAGAATTCTATTAAGAAGGCGGACTGTCATGGTAACAAAAAGTTTGATAGGTAGGAAATTTTTGAAAGGTGGTGTCAGATGAGATAGATGTTGGAGTTTTGATGTGAATTTAACTGATGAATGGATATAAAGAAGTCTAGAACATAAGATTGACGTTATAGAATTGTGAAGCGCAGCTGTTTGAAAAAAGACTAGAATGTTATTGTAAACAATTTGTTGTAATGGAATGTTGTAAGGTATAAATAAATTGATTAAAACCCGGATCGTTAAAAGTCAGTAAATGAAGTTTTAAATAGTAAGAATTGTTCAAAGTGGTATTGGAAATAAATGTGAGTGAGCGGAAGCAGTCAATGATCGTTTATAGCAGACGATACAGAGGTGTCTACATCACCAAACGCAGAGCCTCGTTTAAATGGGAATTACAAAGAGCCGAGAAGGAAGAAAAAAAGGAGGTATTTATAACAAGTAAAAATGTTATTTTCCAACTGTTAAAATATGTAAAAGGTTCACAAGAAACAGACTGTAGTTCGCTTGTTGATTCATAATTCTCAGTAAATATATTAGATAGACCTAGTAAAATAAAGTGGATGGGGTTGTGTATAAATAATAATGGATCAATTGAAGACGTTTGTAAAACGAAATGAAAGAATCTTAGCGGGAAAAATAGAACAGTAAAAAAAAAAAAAAAATATATATTGAACTACTTGTGCATAGAAAATAATTAGGTACTGAAATAGGTTGAGAAGTTAATATAAACATATGTTAGAAGTAAGTAGTTTTATGAGGAAATTTTGAGATAAATAGAAATAGAAAAAATGTTAGTAAAATCATAATAATTAAAGAAATAGAAGTATAGTATTATAAGAAGCCCAAGTCAATTTCATTTGTCATAATAGAATTATACAAAGAGTTCAGAAGTGACTGTAATGGGTATTGAAAGAAAGCTTATTTAACAGTAATCAAATATTGGCGATAAAAACACAATTTTTATGAGATCAAGTTTTGTTTTTTTTTTTTATTAATTAATAGTTGAATCCACCCTGGGATGAATTTAATAAGGGCACAAATTTTTCTCTTATATTAAGATAATTGTAGTGGTAAAATAAATTACACAGAACATATAATTATACTACAATATATATATATATATATATATATATATATATATATATATATATATATATATATATATATATATATAAACATATAAAAGTTGAAACTGACTCTAGATATGTGTTCTGGGGCGCCTAATTAGCGCTCATTTGACGAACTTTTTTCAAATTTCAAAAGTCGGGATCTCCTCATTACTGAATCTTTTTAAGAAAATTCACTAAAATCGAAAATCTATTACCAGCTATTGTATAATACTACATAAAAAATATTTTTTGTCACCCTTTGCAAAAGTGAAAAAAATGCATTTAAACATCGAGATGGCAATTAAGCTGTTTTCCCAATATGTATTATTTTTTCGCATTTGCAGTTAATGTCCCAAAATCATAGAAACAAAAAATATGACTAAGGCCCTAATGTATGATACACCATGCAAATTATTTTTTGTCACCCTTTGCAAAAGTGAAAAAGTAAATGAATTTTAACATCGGGTTAGCTATCACCACGTTTTCGAAATATGTATTATTCTTTGACATTTGCAGCCAATATTCCAAAATCATGAAAACAAATTAGTTTTCGTCACCCCCTTTGCAAGAGTGAAACAAATGAATTTTAACATCGGGTTAGGTCAGGTTTTTCAAATACCGAAATTAATACCAAGGCCGTAGGGCTTTATTAAAAAACCTGAATATTTTTTCTTGCCCTTCGCAATAGTTAAACAAATGCTTGTGAATTGTTAATAACATAATGTGTGTTTGTATTCTTATATTTGTGGAATCTGCTTGGAACTGAAGTGTCGTCATTTTTGAATTGTGGATTCTTACACTCTGAGGCCACAATTTTATTTTCGCAAAACAAATTAATTCCCTAATATTATGCTCTCTTTCTCGTCGCTTTACAACCAGCTTGCAGCTACCTTTGGTTTTACCGGTTGTACTAGTTTCTAACTGATGCCAGTTGGAAGATTTATTTGGGTAAGAAACGATGCCAGAATTGAGGTTACGATTGGAGTTGCGGAGCCGTTGCGGACTGAAACTTATATGAAGGTTTTGTCTTAAAATCAATCATAGATTAATTCCTTGAAGTTTGTGCACCATACTTAACACCATATATATATATATATATATATATATATATATATATATATATATATATATATATATATATATATATATGACATATTTGGTTCTCGGGTTGAACCGCGTCCAGAATTTATGAAAACTCGACGTTTCGGCTCCTGTTTTGGAGCCATTTCCAAGAGGTAAAGGAAATATGTAAGGACACTCTAAGGCCTCAATCCGCCTACTCCTTAAAGTGGTGGACAAAAGTAGGTGAAGGAAATATGTAAGGACACGCTTAGGCCTCAATCTGCCTATTCCTTAGAGTGGTGGACAAAGGTGGGTAAAGGAAATCTGTAAGGACACTCTAAGGTCTCAATCTGCCTCCTCCTTAGAGTGGTGGACAAAGGTGGGTAAAGGAAATATGTAAGGACACTCTAAGGCCTCAATCTGCCTACTCCTTAGAGTGATGGACAAAGGTGGGTTGGGTTGTTGTAGCTCGATTACGGGGCCTCAGTCTGCCTCCCCAAATCTCGCCGGAGATCGTCTGTGAGGTCTCAGTGTGTTCAACTCTAAGTCTCTCTGAGGCACACACTGAGACCTCACAGACGATCTCCGGCGAGATTTGGGGAGTAGGCAGATTGAGGCCTTTCATTCGAAAAAAAAAAAAAAAAAACAACTCCGGAATCAACAAAGTAAGGGCAACCAAATTTGGTACACGGGTTTACATCATTATAGGTAAGCTACCTACCAAAATTTAGCTCTGTACGTTAGATGACAAAAAAGGTACAGGCATTAAAAAAATAAAATTGGTTTTTCTCAAAACGTCAAAGTCGCGATTTAAAACGTCAGAATTGGTAATATTTAGGCAATGAACCTGAAACTAATATGACTTATGGAAAGAAAATGTCTCAAGAAGAATGTTTTACAAAGCCTGAACTCTTGGTTTCAATCGTCATTGTTCTTCATTTTGCTAAAATATTCGCAGAAAATTCATTTCAAATAGACCCTTTCTCTGATGCTTTGTCAGTAGTGTTGGCTATAGAGTTTATCGTTTAATGGTATATCGTTTTTGTCGAATTTTCGTAAAAAATCATTAAAGCTCAATATATCCGCTATTATGCAAGTTACGAAAAAAATTATATACATTAATTATAGGGTCTCTTGAGCTACATCTTAAAAAAATATTTACAAAATTACAGGGTGGCCCATAATTCGTTAGTGGTTCAAATTTTCTTTTTTTTTTAATCGAACACGCCCTATGTTATTGCATTGTTGCATTTTCCATCTTTGTAGAAAAGAAATTCGGGACGCAGCAAGTGCGTTATGGTAGCAAATTTTCATTAAATGCTTCAACTTTGAATAGGTCAATTTGCTATTAACCTATAAGGTTGACCAGGAAACCAGTTTTTTCTGGAACAATTTAAGTTTACTTTCGGAAAATTTTATACATTTTCAAACAATAAAGTTATTTTGATGAAACATGGCACATTGTTTCTACTATATAGATTATACTGGTAACCAAATTTGATGCCTGCTTTCTTAAAAAAAAACATATTTTTTGCTATTCAAAACATTTTTACGAAAATTCACTACCATAACGCACTTGCTGTGTCCAGAGTTTTTTTTTTAATGAGCAAACTGACTTAAGATGGTTTCATGAAGTTTTATCAGATTATGAATAACACTCAACTATCTTAATTGGTCCAGACCCAAGTCATTTAATAAAATCTAGAAAATCTATTGAGGTGGAACGCAGTGGGCCAGTTTTAACAAAGACACTAATTGGATAGATAGTTATGGTAAAGTAAATGTCATTTCACCAAATGGTGCAAACTGTATTTATCACTTACGTAACAAAGAAGAATATGAATATTCGAATCAACTGCTAAAATACTATTTTAGTACAGATTGATTTGGTATTAGGATTCTAGAGAAATTAGTGAAAACAAAATAAGGTATGAGGTGTGAAAATAATGTTAGAGTCTACAAGAAAACCAGATGACGGAATTGAGACTGAATTACTTTGAAAGAAAGATAGCATCCAATAATCTGTATGGGGTTAGGAATCTATGTATGGTGTTATAAATCTGTATGGGGCGAGAATAAACTATTTTATACGTTTTAGTCAGTTTTAAAAACGTCGTATATTAAAAAAATGTATTAAAATAAGCATTTTCTGCTTTTTAGTCTTGTGTTTCTGTTTCTCTTACACACTTAATTATTCAATCTGAAACCTGTTGCAAATTGTTAAATTACTTTAAGGTTTCAAGTCTCTAGCTCATCGGGAAGCTGGTTTAAAATCGAATGCAAAATTTGTACCGAACCTAGATTTAATTAAATGACTTGGGTCTGGTCCAATTAAGATAGTTGACTGTTATTCATAATCTGATAAAACTTCATGAAACCATCTTAAGTCAGTTTGCTCATTAAAAAAACTCTGGATGCAGCAAGTGCGTTATGGTAATGAATTTTCATAAAAATGTTTTTAATAGCAAGCATGTGTTTTTTTAAGAAAGCAGGCATCAAATTTCGTTACCAGTATAACCAATATAGTAGAAACAATGTGCCATGTTTTATCAAAATAACTTTATTGTTTGAAAACCTACAAAGTAAACTTAAAGTGTTCCCGAAAAAAACTGTCTCTTGGTCAACCTTATACCATAACGCACTTGCTGCGTCCATAATTTCTTTTCTTACAAACATGCATTATATTTCGATAAAAAAATGCAAAAATGCAATATCATAAGGTGTGTTCGACTAAAAAAAAAGAACATTTTTATCATCAACGACTTATGGGCCAGCCTGTGATTGTAGAAATAATGTTTGAGATGTAGCTCAATACACCCTATAATTAATTTATACAATTTTCTTCATAGCTTGTATGATAACGGATATATTAAGGTTTATTGATTTTTTACGAAAATTCCACAAAAATTATATACCATTAAACGATACACTCTATAGCTAAGACTACGGCCAAGCATTAGCGAAAGGGCCTATTTGAAATGAATTATCTGGAAACGTTTTAGTAAAATGAAGGACAATGACGGCTGAAACTAAGACTGCAGGGTTTGTAAAACATTGTTCTTGAGACATTTTCTTTCCATACCCCATATTAGATTCAAGTTCTTTGCCTAAATGTTTTAAATCGCGACTTTGACGTTTTAAGGAAAACCCCAATTTATTTTTCTTTAAATGCCTATAACTTTTTTGTATTTTGACCTACAGAGTTAAGTTTTGGTAGGTAATTTATCTATAGCGTGTACCAAATTTGGTTGCCCTTACTTTGTTATTACCGAAGATATAATTTTTTTCGAAAGAAAACAGAAAATTTTCCGGGAAAACCTAGGCCGATTTTCCTGTCTGCCAAACTTATCCAAGCCACTTGCAATAGCAAGGTATTCACCAAATTTAGTAAAAATCGGCCCATTATTTTTGAGTTATCAGTGTGATACATACATACATACATACATACATATATATATATATATATATATATATATATATATATATATATATATATATATATATATATATATATATATATATCAAAACTGACCCCGGATATGTGTTCTATGGGGCCTAATTAGCACTCATTTGAAGAAATTTTATTCAAAATTCAAAAATCGGGATCTCCTCATTAGCTAATTGTTTTAAAGAAAATTTACTAAAACGTGTTAATAACATACTCATACATTCTTTTAATAATGTTTAAGTGAAAGAATATGGTTATAAAAGGTAAGTCAGAGGATAACATAAACAATATGCCGTGATAAGAGATACAACTGTGTTAAATTTACAAGCCAAGGAAGATTTAATAATTGATGTAAACATCCAAATTCTGCAAACTTGAAGTGATCGGTTAATCAGTTTAAAGGATGAAAATAATGTTCCCGGTCAAGAATTTATTCACATATTTCCTAAGCACCAATAAGCCTATATTGACGCTCTGAATTCGGTAGACATTAACCGAAAACTTTTAAAGAATAGAAAGTTCCAGGAATATGACGAGGCCATATCTGGCAATACATAAAAACAAGGGGTATGCTAAAAAAACTATGCATAAAAAGTATAGTGACCCTGAACTAAAGCCATCAATATGTTTTATTTACCGCACTCAACCGTTTATTAAGACAAGTCAACAGCACTACATGTTTTTAACGCTAGTGCCTGTATGCAAAAAATTAATGCCAAGGCTTTATATTTAATGATTTACTTTATGTGGCCTCACAACAGATTTACGAAAGGTACTTAAATTTTAGACCCGGAAAAATTGGAATAATTTCAGACATTGAAACTGCAGTTTTTAGTGAATTTTCTTTAAAAAAAAATTCACTATTGAGGAGATCCCGACTTTTGAATTTTTAAAAAATTTCTTCAAATGAGCGTTAATTAGGCCCCCTAGAACACATACCGGGATCAGTTTCAATTTATATATTATTGATATATATATATATATATATATATATATATATATATATATATATATATATATATATATATATATATATTGCTATAGATAGCAAATGATAAAAAAGATTACGAAATTTTAATGGGAAAACGGGAAATTTATACATCCTAGTATATATAAAATAAATGTATACACCCTAATGTAGCAACGAAAGAGTGTAGCATGAGATGTCAACGCCCGATATGAATGTCAGTGACCCATGTAGCAACCCTCGATGTTAAGTTTCATTCGAGTAATAAAAAAAATATATTCTAGAAATATCCGTAAAGAAACCAAGAACAATGCTTCAGTTTTTGTAGAGAGAATGAGATTGTAGCTAATAAATGCAATTCTGTTGATTTATTGTGTGTAAAAATAGGTATGACCAAGCTACCTAAAGGCTCGATGTATTAAAAGAGCAGAGGTCATTTGTAAAAACAAAACTTTATGTAGTAATAAGGTATATGTGCGCGCAAGAAAAAAACGTAAAAAGACACTAAAGGTTTGACGGAAAGCTCAAACACAGGTGGTTTGATGAACAATAGCGTTTTTTCACCTGTAAGAAAGTTAATAAAAGCAACAGTCCGGGAGTGTCCGGGGTCTTTTCATCAAGTGAATTAATCAGCATCATTTCACCAGATCATGTGATCATCGTCATCATTGTGTAAGTTGACATAAGAGATTCCAGAGTGCATCGAAGGGAGATTATAAAAAACCTCCAGAGTGCTACGAATATGGAATATATCAACATGTTAATAAATTAAATCCATTAATAATCAATAAATGTGCAGTAAAATATGGCATAGACAAATTAGAAAAATAATAATAATTAATAATGGACAGTAATAATGGAAAAACAATATATAATCCAATGGAAAATGTTTCAGTAAGTGTTTTCTTTTCCTAAATTGATCAGTGCGGTTTGAATTTCACCATTTTAACAGCACCAATTAAAGATTGAGTGCCAATAAATTTCAATAAGCAAAAATTTGCTTGAAATGAACAGAAAGAGACTGTGATCTCTGTAGAATTGTCGATGTATATTGCTTATGTTATATCAATGTTTAACCGGTAATTGTGTAATTATTTATAATGTTACCTGAATGTTTTAATAGGATTTTTCAATTTATGTTTATGTAATGAATGCTTTAAATGTTTCTGTTTGTATTTAATGTGTGTCACCTAGACACCATAAAATTTGTATAATGAATTAAATGGAATGTATAACAGATTGTAATTAACCAGAAGTATTGTTTTTCATTAATAATTAATCAGTAAAATTGTTGTATAGCCATCTGTGCAAAGCGAAATTAATTTTTGATCAAGTAAAAATCAATAAATGAATTTAAATAGCACATATTAATGAATTTTAATTAGTAGAAGCTAGCTGTAATTATAATGAACCCAACCTGATGATTAAGATATATGTTCTCAGCTCTAAAATAAATATTTGCAGGTATAATAAAATAAATACCATAGCAAATTTGGCTCCCAACAGCGGTGCATTAAAAATTTTTTTGTGCCAAAAATAAATTTAATTTCATAGAAAAATTTTAATAAAATAAACATTTGTTCGCAATATAGCACATGATTGGCACAAATACAGGGTTTCTGTTAAATTTTAATAAAATTTTAATTACGTTAAAATAAAGCAAATTTTCATAAAAACGTAATAGTATTTTAACACAAGGGATTTAGAAGTAAATCAATTTTAAATAAATTAGCACGCCTCATTTAAATACAGTAAAGTTAAAATAAATCAGTTCAACCAATTTAATGAAAATTAGCAAAAATTCTAATACCGTATGATATTTTAATATGAAACAGTAAATTGCACATATAACCAATTGTTTTGTGAAAAATAAATATAGGTGGTGTATTTGAAAGTGTTAATTAATGAAAGCTTTCTTCGCATTTCTTCCCCGTTATATTTAAATAATAAAGTAAGGATAATACAGGACTGTAAGTTAATATAACATTGCAGCAAAATTATTAATTAAAGGGTCAAGGCTTAGAAAGGGGGACAATTAAATTTTAAATTCACAAGTAAATTAAATAAATCAAGCTTGAACATGTCCAGGGAAAAACAGTTAGAAAGTGATAAACCAATTGGGCCAGAATCTGAAGAACCTATAATCAGTGTACCTGAAGATCCGGAGAAAATGGCAAAGCCAGAACCACAAAAACCTAAACAGTTCACGGAATGGAGGGGACGTAAAGCGAGTTCGGAAGAAGGGACCATATCACAGGAAGAAGAAGAAACCGAATATCAGGGCGATGAAACCTTTATAATAGGAAAAGAAAAGGGGCAGAATAGCGCCGTCAAAGAAAGTCCTCTGGAGCAAACAGTAAAAGGACAGGAGGAATAATCAAAAATGGATAAGTTATTCGCCGTCTTGTTCAAGAAAATGGAAGAAGACAAAAAGGAAAAGCAACAAAATAGTTCCGAATTGAGAAAAGACATAAATAATAAATTCGAAGAAAACAACAACAAATTGGAAGAACACAAAAATGAAATTAAACAAGATATTGTCAAGTTTGAAAAACAACAAAAAGAATATATTAAACATACGGATGAAAATTTTAGGAGATTGTATGAAAATATACAACAAAACAAAACGGAGATTTTAACAGAAGTAAACAAAAAACAAAGAGCTATGGAAACCAGCTTCCTCATAAAAATACACCAGCTGGACGATGAAGTAAAAACCACACAAAAAACATGCCAAGTAAGCCACAAGACGATCAAGACGGAGCTGGACGCGGGAGTTCAGGCATGCCATGACAAAGTACGGGGAGAAACCGCAATGAGGAGGTACGACATTAAAAAGGTCGAAACGTTAGTAAAGTCGGTGGACCGAAATGTGGTCAGGGTAGAACAGGAAACCGCTGAACAATTAATACAAATAAAGGAGGAAATCCAAAATGAAACTAAACAGCATATTTCCAAAGCAATCGTCATGCCAAGCTATAGTATGGACCACATGCAAATGGGGAATGACCCGAGTATGAGATTCACTGGGAACGTTGGCAAATTACATCCCAAAGTGTTCGTGCAAATGATCAAGGACAAACTGCATTTGATCCATAGTGTGAGCGATATGAAAAATATAATAAGGGCCAGACTAACATGAAACCCGCTGTTGTGGTTTTCCACCAAAGAAAGCGAAATGTCGGAATTCGCGATTTTTGAACGAAAATTTTTACAATTTTACTGGGGTGAACATAGTCAAGGTTTGTTCAGAAAGAGGTTGTATTTCGGTAAATTTGATAGTAATCAGGGCGACGACTATAGTCACTACTGCCTAAATTTATACAACATAGCACAATACCTAGATCCGAAAATGAGAGAGGAAGAAATCATCGTGTGTATAGCTAGGCATTTTGAGGCGCAAATTGCCGAAAATATCGCCATACAAAATATCCAAACCATGGACCAGTTGATCAACTATCTGGCTAGGATCCAACAAAGTAAGAGAAATAAGAATTATCGCACAGGAAATAATCCGAATTATCAGCCGAACCGCTCAAATACGAATGACAATCGGAACAGGTCCGGTGGCAATAACAATGGCGGAGCAAATCGGCAGAGCAATAATAATAATTATTATAACAATAATAATAATAATAGAAGATTCACGAACAATAATCCTGAAAGAGAACAGGACACAGGCCAGCAAAGGAGAACGGAAAATCCTGATGGACGACGTAACGAAAATAATAGGAGAAATTGTCGAGTCCGAGTGGGCAGTGAAGAGGCTAGGCAGCGAAACGATCGCCAAGGAGATCAGGATAGATTGCCCAGTATCCCGGAAGACCCGATGGAAAACAGTATATCCGAATTAACGAGGCATAATAGTTCTCTAATTAATAATGCACAAGTGAACGGTCAGGCAAGGTTAATTAGTAATACCCAGGTCGACGACATGGGCAGCTACGCACATGTTCCAAATTATATGGAAAGTCGTAGAAATTTTTAAAACAACCCACGCATGAAAATCACAAAAATAAGCCCTGTATAAAAAAATATGCAAACGTCGTGTATGAACATCCAAAGGAATATATAAAATTAAACGAAATGCAAAATGACAATGTGGGAGAGGATGAAGGTATGGTATATTTAAAGGCGGAAGTTAATAGTAATCAAGCCAATATTATTTTAGATAGTGCATCAGAAGTATCCCTTATTAACTATGACTACCTAGTGAGAAATAAATTAAATAAAAGTATTATAAAAGTTCCTAAAATTACGGTGTTAGGCGTAAACAATAAAAAATTAACGGAAATAAATGAAATGATAGTTTTGAATGTGAATATTAAGAAAGAAATAAGTATAGATTTGCAACTTTTTATTGTCAAAGGTATGGAAATGGACATTTTATGTGGAGCAGACATGCTAAATAAGCATAAGTTTGTGTTAGATTATAAAGAAAAAATAATTGAAGTGAGTGACATTAAAATAAAAATGTATTCACAAGAGAAAAATGAAATTGCCAGTAAGCAAATATTCAATAATAAATATGAATATAATGATTATGAACTGTTTAAAAAACGAGATGATAAGAGTGTGTATGAAGAAATAAATGTAAGAGAGAATGAGATAGCAGAAATGAAATGTCCACCAGAATATAAATTGGCAATAAAAGAGTTACTAGAAAAACATAAACAATTGATAAAGGATGAAACTAGATTTGCAGATAAATATACGCATACATTTGAAGTGCAAGATATACATAATTTTAAAGCAAAAAACTATCCAATTCCATTTAAATACCGTGAACAAATAGCCACAGAAATAAATGAAATGCTCAGATTAGGAATCATAGAACATAGTAATACGAGATACATAAATCCGGTAGTAGTAGTTAAGAAAAAAAGCGGGGAACTTAGAATATGTCTAGATGCGAGAAATGTAAACAAATACTCCGTCCCACAGTACGAAAGCCCATTGGCAATTGATGCGATTTTCGGCAATATAACCCCAGCATCAATATTTACGAAAATAGATTTAAAACATAGCTTTTGGCTCATTCCGTTAGAAGAACACTGTAGGAAATATACAGGTTTTTCAATTAATGATGTTATATACCAGTTTAAAGTAGTTCCTTTTGGAATTCAGTCTGCATGTAGTGGGCTTGTTATGGCAGTACATAAAATATTAGATAGGTATGAGAATTTTACGGTACATTATATAGATGACATATTAATTTTTTCCAAAACAAAGGAAGAACATTATACGCACATCAAAACCATTTTAAATGAATTAGACAGGGCCGGACTGAAAATTAAAGTAAATAAATGCCAGTTTTATCAGAAGGAGGTAAAATTTTTAGGGTATGTTTTGAACAAAGAAGGGTTTATGATGGATGAAGAGAGGGTTGAAGTTATTAAAAATTTTAAAAGGCCCCATGATTTAAAAACATTGCGGAGTTTCTTGGGAATGATATATTATTTTAAAAGGTTATTACCAGACATTTCTGAAAAAAACAAGAATACTCACGGAATTGTTAAAGAAAAATCAGACGTGGAAATGGGATGAAAGAAAAGAAGAAAGTTTTGTAGCTATAAAGGAAGAATTCCAACAAAATTTAAAGGTATTTTATCCGGATTATCAATCGAAATTTATTTTACAAACCGACGGTTCAATGTATAGGTATGCAGGGGTTCTTTTGCAGGAAAGGTACGACACCAGAGTTCCCATATGCTTTGTTTCTAGGATGACAAAGGCACACGAGAGAAAATACAGTGTGAGTGAAATGGAGCTGGCCTCCATAATATTTTGTATTAAAAAGCTACGTTTCTATTTACTAGGGGGCAAATTTCTTATTGAAACTGATCACTCAGCTCTCACCTTAATATTAGATAATAAGTTTGCGAATCAAAGGGTACATAGATGGGCGATATTATTACAGGAATATGATTATGAAATTAAACATATTCCGGGGAAATTAAATGTAGTAGCCGATGCACTTACTAGAGAAGAAGGCAAAGGAAAAGATACGAGGAAAATCAAAATAGGGGTAAATGTATTGAGGGAAAGCAGTGGAGAATTTTCACAACAGGAGATCATATCAGATCAAATAAAACTAACATCCAGAGAAAAAAGAGGAACTTGGGTCGAAAATGAAATTATAATAAAGAAAATAAATGAATACGAGCTGTACTGCATAACTAATGAATTGGCAGCAAAAATTTTAGCAAATTTGCATATAGAACACGGGCATATAGGATCAAGGAAACTATGGTTGCTTTTCAGGGAAAATTTTATTAGCAAATCAGATACGAAAGTAGCGAAAAAAATAACCAGGGAATGCCATGAGTGTCAGCTATTGAAAAACAAAAATATAGTTAATAAAAATACCGTAAAAAGCATCGTGGCCAACGAGACCTTGGAAATAATAGCCATAGATTTTTTGAGCAATTTACTAAAGGGAAAACACGGGTATAAACATATATTAGTAGTAGTAGATGTGTTCTCTAAATTTGTAAAATTATACCCATGCAAGAAAACTAATGCCAAAGAAACAATGAAATCATTAGATAAATATGTAGAAGAAGTAGGGAAATTTAAAGAATGCATATTGGACAATGCGACTTACTTCCGGAGCGAGAATTTTCTAAAGTATGCCAGACAAAAGCATATAAAATTGAATTTTACCAGCATCCGACATCCAGCAGCAAATCCATCGGAAAGATACATTGCCGAAGTCATTAAGTTTCTAAGACTATTATGTAAAGATGATCATCGAAATTGGGTAGATCAATTAACAAAAATAGAGGATTACCTAAACAATAATCCCAATACGAATACCGAGCAATGCCCAATATTCATCCTGAAAGGAACTAGACCACCTCGAAAATGGATAACTGAAGAAAAACATGCATTTGATCAAATTAAAGAAGATCTGAGAAGAAAAATCCGAAGAAAAGCAGATAAATATAAAAGAAGAGAACGACATAGAATTAGAAAAAGGGTGAGATTTAAAAGGGGAGATTTAGTAGTCCTGAAATCATTTAAAAAGGTAGAAGGGGGAAAGGACATATGTCCCAAACTTTTATTTAGAAATGAAGGCCCATATATTGTGAGTAATGAGTTGCCACAAAACAGTTACGAATTAAAAGAAATAGGTAATGATAAGATAAGGGGCATTTTTAATATAGAACACGTGTATAAATACCACTAGCTAAATTATTACCCTGAGTATAGAAAATAAAACAAGTAGGCATTTAAATAATGACCCAAAGAAATACGAATCAGAAAAGCGAAATTTCATAAGAAAATTTAAGTGATAATAAATAAGGAGCAATGCTCGAATTAGATGCAGTTATTGGATAAGTCAATTAATATAATCATAATTCAAAGGTAGAAAGGGGGAAATAAGTTAAAATAAAATAGAAAATTATTAGTATTATTATTGAGTAATAGGAAACATGGAATAAGTAGACGAGAAAAATATGTAAAAGGTCTAAAAGACAGAAACCGGTTAAGTACCGAGAAATAATTATAATTAGCAAAAAGATAGAATATATAAGGGTCGGATTGATAGGAAAGAATTTGTATAGATGGTGTAGCGATAAGATTGAAATATGAAAAATGTGAAGTAAAATGATTAACGATACAAAGATATCGGTCATTTAAAATGAAGTATAGTATATGGGCGATCCCAAGGAGGTCGGTCCCGAATTATTGAAGTATATATGTGAATGGAATATTGAAAAGAATATTGAAAGTATATAGAATGAATAATCAAAGTATAATATGATGCAAGTAATAATGAAATATGTATAGGGGGTATGTGAAAAGTCAGAAGTAGGGAGACCGTATATGTTATGTAGAAAAGATAAATTATTAGAAGTTGATAAATAAGTGAAGTATTACATAGTCCTTTTGACGCCGCCGCGCTTCCTTTTATACCAGATGACAAATGCTCAAATAATTCGTAACCTATCAACAAATCTAATTTGTCATTGGCATAAGCTAAGTTACCGGGAAGTTAGAGGGCCGCCAGCTTTTATACAGTGGAGATGGGCGTGGGTTAAAATAAGATCTTAATTAGGGGCGCCACTTGATTGTTTAACCTCCACTCCCGGATATTCTAACAAGATGTTCACCAAATATGCTTCCTTGCCCAGATCCAACACAACCAAGAATTCTTGGATCACACTGGCAACTATAGCCAACCACAATCGAGCACAGGAAGCTACAAGGGAGATGTAATTACGATAACACCAACTAAAATTCGGAACGGTATGGTCTCATAGACCCACAAATAACGATAACGGTAATGATCTAATCTCTCAACAGTCCTGAAAAAGAAAACACAAACACCAAACCAAAACACCTAAAATATGATAAAATACGGGCTTTTATTAACCTTCTTTGGCATACAAGAATTTATTAAAAGTTGTTTTAAAATTCTGATCTAAATTAATAAATAAAAATAACTAAGTCTCTATAATATCACAAAAATGGCTTACTACCAAATACTCAAGATCTTTACTGAATATTTATGAAGGTACTACCAATATAGTTGTTCTACGGAAAATTCCACTTTTCGTGCACGCAAAGCTCACAAATCATTTTCCCCAAATATTACTTAATTACGTGATAAGTACGGTAAGTGGCTTGATTAAAGAACAAGTCCCAAAGAATAATCAATAAGCTGGTCTAATGCTAACAGTAAATGATAACTAATAGTACTCTCAAAAGTGAAGCAATTATATTAATAGTGGTCTTATAAAAATCTGTACCATATTTAGTGAAGTTAAAATAAAATAAATTCGATTTAATAAATTTAACACAGATGAATATTCAAAAATGTACCTTATCAAGATTGTCTCTTATCACTTTATACGTTATCACAAAACGGAAAATTCTTACTTAAATTCCTGGACTTCTAGGCCGTCTAATTACCATCAATTTCCAAACCAAACCAAGGCCTCCAGGGATACGGGACTGCAACCACGGGAATGATGCAAGAACGGTACGGCAATGCGACAACGATAGGGAAGACCTTCTTACTGAAATCCTAATTCCTTCCTCCATCTAATTCGATAGCCATATATCTTGTTCGGTATATAAAAATTCGCTCATCCATGTGAGACTTTTCCACTCCAAATTTACGGTACGTGAATTTACCAAAGATATCGCCCAATACAATAATGTCGGCCTACCACAAGGCTATTCGGCACAAAAGTCGCCCTACACAAAGACTTCGTCGGTACGAGAATAATATCTCCGGTACAAGGAAAATCCAGCCGGTACAAGGTATACTTCCTCCGGTACAAGGTATTCTTCCAGTCGGTACGAGAATAATATCTCCGGTACAAGGTCCCTAAAAACAACAAGTAACGGGATGCTAAAGGTGTTACAGTTAAGAGAGAGGATGATTTCTTACCTCCAGAGAGGGAAACGAAATTCCACAACGGGATACGATAAATGTGGTCCTTAAATCCCCTAAACGGGTCTCT
>OZ023262.1:168246945-168626945 GCA_964006375.1 Tillus elongatus
ACTAATCAAAAAACTGCTTTATGCCTGCTTCAAAACAATATCCTAACAAATTTTAACACAATAATCCTTATCCATCATCTCCTCGGATACATACTTCTCATTGTTGTTAGTCAATGACAGAATAATTAACCTAACTATAATTTTAGTGTCAGTTTGACGTCTGTCCTAAATATATATAAAAAAACAGCTGACTTACATCTAGGTTATGACATGACATTCCTGAATTTATCACTCAAATTTTGACATCTTACTATTCTTAAAGCTAACAACAATAACACGATAAATTTCCTAATTCTACTCAACACAACGACGTATTATAAGTCATTGACTCAACATGAACAGCTTAACCTACCTAAAAACTACTTATACAGTTTGTATTGTCCATTATTTACATTCTATTGCTTTATAGTCTTTGTATCTTATATCTAGATTACATGACATTCTTACTTTTAGCAAACAATATCCTTAATTCTAACAAACAATAACATCTTAAATTACATAACAGATAGCAAACAATAATACCTTAAACTATCTAATTAAACTTGTCATACATTCCTAACGTTCAACACATTTACACTTGCCTTGCCTCCTTTTAACACATATACATCTGTAAAATTTAGTTTCTCCCTGCCTTACAGTGCAAAAACATTGCATACACCAAAGGTAAGTTGTTGTTTGTGTTTAGTATAATTTGTGGTAAAAATGTGTTTATGTATGTGTATATATGTATATGTGGCCCCCTTTAGTAACCATATCAAATCCTTTACTGCTTTAGAGGCTTGCCTTCTGAAGCTAGGAAAAAGTTTTTATTCACGCTTTTAGTTTATAGCAATATAATCTTTTCCTCCCTTAATACATTTTTTTTAGCATTTCAGAAACAGTCACTGCCATTCCTGTAACAAGTTATGCTGTGAAATCAGAACTATCATCTGAGACTCAAGTGATCTAGCTGCGAACATGAGAAGTTATCATATTTACGTGTCAGATGCACTTATGCATGAGAGACATTATTGTGCTTATAAGCATGTTTAAAAAGATACTAGCGTGCCTACAATTTAGAAGAACACTAGCGTGCCTTTAATTGTTTTATAAGAACACCGCTGTGCCAATATTTTGTCAATTATGTTTTTGAAGACCACTGCTGTGCCCACAATTATTTTAAGGAAAATACTACTGTGCCTGCAAATTTCTGCTACTGTCGAATACTGATCCTGTTGTCATTATTGCTGCATGTTTGTTCCAGCTTCATAAGTGTTCAGTTCTTCGAAGTGTTTATGGCCTTTATTTAAAATAGTGCTTCGTTAGTTTTAGTGCTTTTAAAAAATATGTGTTATGTCAGTGCTTTGTTCGTCTGGGATTTCTTCAACTTATATTCCTTTTTTAATGTCACGTTTGCCCAGGCAACGTTTGACTTAGTTATTAAGTTTGCATGCTGCATGTTATACGAAATGCCATCAACATCAAATGAAAAATGTTGTTAATTGACTATGTCAAGGCTAAATTTAGTTTTAAGTATCCCCCCAAGTAAAGTAAGAAATCATCTCTTTTTGTTTATTAACTTATAAACCACAGCCATGTCTTGTTAAGTTATTTCATTTTCGATTAGCTCGTGTATCGTGTGCATATATCCAACCAAATTTTGCAGTTACCAACTGATGGTTTGCTGTTCCTTCCCTGTATTTTTTTTTTCATTTTCAAGTACTTTTATTATTTTAACAGTATTTGCGACATTACATACCCTTTTTACTGGCTAGTCTCGACATTCTTTCTTACGGAATATTACTGGCATTAATTATTTTGCATTTCTACGTGTACTTGGCATTCGTACTCTTACTTTTCGATCACACCCCTACTTATATATACATCTATATAACATCTTCGTCATATAGTTTTACTTATATTTCCACATTTTCATTATACTTTATATCATTTCTCATATTTATATCACTATTTTTATACTTCTATATAAAATCACCATCTATGTACTATCTTGACTTCCTTGCCATGTACACAATCGTCTTTTTCTTCTTACCCTGTCTTATTAATAAAAATTTCCAGTTTCTTCCAATTTGCATATCACATTTTCATTTTCCGATGTCGAGAAATTCTCCAGCTCTTTCTTTGGGTTCTTACCGCTGCATCTGCCCATAGTTTTATTGAAATTCTTGAGTTTGCTTTATACCTTCTTCTTATCGAACTTGTCCCCACTACTTCGTTGGTTTCCGATCATATATGTCTTGTTTGACGTGCATTTCTACTGCTTGTTTGTCGTGAGATTCTTCCCCACGCTTAGCTGGTTACTAAATCTATCTGCCTCGGTTTTAATTTGGCTATACTCTTCTTTCATGCTTGACATTTGCTTTAAATTTTGAATTTTGACGTGTTATTTGGTCGAACTAGTTTTGGTTCAGTTTATAGACTTAATCCAGGTCTGATTTGTGTTTTAATTTCCTCCTATTGTTCAAACTTATACACGTCTGTAATGTTGAAAACTCCTCTGATCTGTCCCGTTTGGAGGTCTGTCAGTAGACAGCTGTTTACTGGTTCCTCATTTTCTATTTTATAAGGTCCTTCGAATATAGGTTGAAGCTTGGCACATTTCTCCAACTCTAGATTTTCAACTCTGTGTGCTCTCACAATTACAATATCTCCTTTTTTGAACTTGACCCCTTTTTTTACTTTATTACGCTGTCGGCTCAAGTATTTCTGTGCCTTTCTCCTGATTCTCTTCCTCACATTCTCAACCACTCTCTCATACGTCAATTTCTCTTCTATTATCCATTTTCTCTCAGGCCTCCTTCCAGTCATCACATACATAGGTGTCTCTTCCGTGTTCAAGTTATGACATTCATTCAGAATTCTTTCAACATTCACCAATTGACTCTCCCATTCTCTCTGGTCACCATTTATCAACATTCTCAAATACTTGATTACCTCCTGTATATAGCGCTCTGCTGGGTTACTACTAGGGTGTCTTATGCTCGTGTATTGCATTTGGATGCCTTTACTTTCACAGAACTGTTGTATTGCTTCATTTTGGAAGTAGGTGGCGTTATCCAGTAAAATTATTTTCGGTGTACCTACTTGTCGTATATATAACCTTAGCAGTTTCATTACGACGTGTTTGTTTGTATGTTTTGTGGGATATAATTTGATGTATTTGGAAAATACATCAACCATGACCATTATATGCTTGTTTTGTTGTCTACTGGATATCAACGCACTAATGAAATCTATGGCTACTATTTCTAAACACTCATTGGCTGTTATAGTTTTTGGTACTCCCACATTGTGTCGATTTTTGTGTTTATATATTCGGCATGTTTTACAAACTCTCAATGTTCCCTTTATTAACGTTAGGTCTCGTTTCGTAATGTAATTTTCTCGGAATACCATCCATACCTTTCGTGCCCCTATATGCCCATTCTCTTCATGTATACTTTTGCTGATTTCTCTCGCCAATTCATTCGTTATCACATATACTTCATACCCATTCACTGTTTTGACAAGCACATTCTCCTTCTCTTCAGATCCACGTTTTTCTTTCTCACTTAGCATTCTCTGGTCTCTTTCAATCACCTCTTTTGAAAATAAACCCTGATTTTCTGTCAAAACATTCATACCTGATCTGATTCGTCTAGATTCATTCACATTCTTTCCATCATCCCTCGTCAAAGCATCTGCCACTATATTCAAACTTCCTTTCACATGCCTTATGTCATACGTGTATTCTTGCATAATTAAGACCCATCTATGTATCCGATTGCTTACGAATTTATTCTTGAGGATGCTGATCAAAGCTTGGTGGTCTGTTTCGATCACAAATTTATTCCCCAACAAATAAAATCGCAGCTTCTCCACACAAAATACTACACTCACCAATTCTAATTCAGTCACACTATACTTCTTTTCGTGCTCTTTCGTTACTCTCGACACAAAACATATTGGCACTTCCACTCCCTCTTGCATTTGTACTAACACTCCTGCCAATTTGTTAATTGACGCATCCGTTCTCAATGTGAATTCTGATTCATACCTAGGATGGTAAACTTTCAGTCCATTACAAAATTCCTCTTTTATTTTGATAAATGTTACCTCTTTCTCATTGTCCCATTTCCATTTTTGATTTTTCTTGAGCATGTTTATAAGTGGGTACAACTTCTCGCTCAAGTTTGGGACCAATCTCTTGAAATAGTTTATCACGCCAATGAATCCTCTGAGTGTTTTTAAATTTGTAGGGCGTTTAAATTCTCTGATGGCCTCCACACGTTTTTCGTCCATTCTTATTCCCTCTTGGTCAATTACGTACCCCAATAATACTACCTCTTTTTGATAAAACTGGAACTTCTCTAAATTTATCTTCAAACCAGCTTCGTCTAGGTCTCTTAAAACTGTTTCAACGTGCTCTTGGTGGTCTTTTTCTTTACTGCTTATCAGTATATCATCAACATGGTGTACCACGAATTGTTCATACTTGTCCAAAATGGTGTGTAGTGCTCTTGTTAGTGCTGCACATGCGGATTGAATCCCGTAAGGCACTACTGCAAATCTATAGACTACTCCGTCTATCGTAAAACCTGTATAGTCTCGGCTATTTTCGTGGAACGGAATTAGCCAAAAACTATGCTTCAAATCAATCTTCGTAAATACTTCCGAACATGTTAACCTTCCAAAGATTGAGTCAATGTTCGCTGGGGCTTCATACTGTGGAACTGAACAACTATTTATGTTCCTGGCGTCCAGACATAGTCTTAGCTCGCCACTAGATTTTTTCACGACAACTACTGGATTTATATATGGGGTGTTACTGTTTTCAATTATCCCCCTCTGCTTCATTTTTAATATTTCTTCGGCTACTTCTCTTCTGTATTTATATGGAATTGGATATGACTTTGCCTTGAAATTTTCTAACCCTCTTACTTTAAACTGATGTACATAATTTTTCGCAACTCTTGTCTCATCTATAATTAACCCTCTGTATTTTTCTAGCACTCCCTTTATTTGCTTTATATATTTTTTTCCGCAGTTTATCTGCATATTATCCCCATTTTCTTCATATACTTCATCATCATATCTGCTATATCTTACTTCACATATAGCTTTTTCTTTATTCTTAAAACCGTGATCTTCCATCACTGAACTATTCCTAACTACACTACCATCCTCCCCATTTACTTCATTTTCTTCAAATTTTTCCATTTTTATTCTCTCGTTGCGAATTATTATGTATCTATTCAGGTAATCAATTATAATTTTATGTCTCTCCATTTCATCAGTGCCTATTATTATGTCATATTCCATATCGTCCATTATCAACAGCTGTAGCTCCAGTTTTTCGTTGTTTATTCCTACTTCCACAGATATCGTCTCACTAATTTCCCCAATTTTCTTTCCCCTAGCATTTACGAGTGTGATTTTTGGTATTTTTACTCTCCCCACACTCAAATGTATGATTCTTCCAGAGATAATAGAGGCTTCAGATCCTGTGTCAAATAATATTTTAACCTTTTTGTTAATTACTTCGCCCTTCAAAATTATCAAACCTACATTTTCTTCTATATTATCTGCCTCTTTGTCGTTTTTAAAGACCTCCCTGGGGTGTTCGTATATACATGTGTTAATTGCCATGGCGTGTGGGTGATTTGCTCTTACGGGTCGGTGCACATTTAAAAATTTGTATGAACAATGGCATTGCCCATACCCCTATTTGGCAGTCTTGCTCTCGCCGCCTCCACTGCATCACTCATTATTCTAATTCCTTCTTGCTGGTCGTCACCTCTTTGTTTTCGTATTGCCCCCGTTTCAGCGCCTGGTCCTTGATTCTCTTCCGCAGAATTTCTCATTTGTCTCATTGCATTCACTCTGGCTCTAAATTCATCAGCCCTTCTCTCATCCTGTCGATTGTAATCGTTTCGGTTGTCATTTTGTGGCCTTTGCCTCTTATAATTCTCGTTATTTTGATTTTTCCCTCTGTCGCAGTTATTGTTGTCATATCTGTCGTTATACCTTCTTTGTCCATTTTGAAAGTCCCTTCTTTCGTTGTAGTTGTTCCGTTCATTGTATCTTCCCTGTCCGTTTTGGTAAGTCCTTCCTTCGTAATTTCGGTAATCCCTTCTTTCGTAATTGTTATTGTTTCGTCCATAATTTCCGTTCCCGTTGTACTGCCCATTCCTTCTTGATCCTTCTTGGTTCCTTCTTCGCCACTCTTCTCTTCCGGTATTCCTTTCATTATTTTTGTCCCTCATTGTTCTCTGGACCCGTTGTAGGTAGTTTATGAGTTGGTCCAAGGTTCTTATATTTTGTATCCCTATTATTTCAGATATCTCGGTTTTGAAGTGCCTGGCAATATACACTATAATTTCTTCTTCCCTCATCTTTGGCGTCAGGTGCTGCGCCATATCGTAAATGTGCAATGCGTAGCTATACAATTCTCTGTGGTCGTTTGGGTCATATTTGCCAAAATACAATCTCTCTCTGACTATGGCCTGTTGTGCTTCTCCCCAGTAGTGGTTCAAAAATTTACTCTCAAAGTCTTCAATATCCTCGATTCCTTCTTCCTTGCTGGTGAACCATATTAATGCATCCCCTTTCAAGCTCTGCCTTATTATTTCCTTTTTGTCTTGCACATCATAGACATTTTTGAGTTTGTTCAGGAGGCTCGTAATAAATACCTTGGGGTGTAGTTTGTCTACATGTCCGGTGAATTTTAGTCCAGCATCATTCGTTGTCTGGTACATAATTCTTTCATTGCCCATACCTGCTCTCATTTGTCGCTCCATTCTCTCTAATTTTTGTTTCACATTCTCTTCTACTCCCTCTCTTATTTTGATACTTTCTAAATTTAATCTCCGTTCAGTTTCTTCTTTCAATCTTTTTAAATCATCCACATTTACTCTGGCCACTTGCTCCACTCTTTCGACTTTTTCATTCGTCTCTGTTAGTTTCTCACCTATCTCATTCTGGTAACTCTCAACTTTCCTCTCTATTGCTGTACTTACTCCAATCATCCTCAAATATCTCTCATTCCCCACTTGTATAATGCTACCTATCTCGTCTTCAGCTACATTCATTCTTTCCATGACACCCTGGCATTTTTCTTGCACTTTGCCCTCTACTTCGTCATTTACCTTCAGTATCAGCTCCTTTCTCACCTCCTGCACACTTTTTTCTAATTTCTCTGTTATTTTGGCATTCATTTCGTTCAGTCGTTCATTCATCACTTTCATACCTTCATTCATTTTGTGCTCTTGCTTATCCACTTTTTCTCCTATTTTATCCATTTTCTCATTTATATCAAGTTTCATGCTATACATATCCCCTTTCATTTCTTTCTTGCTTTCATTTATGTCTTGTTTTAGGCCATTTATGCTTTCATTCATATTATTTACATTCCGCTCTTGTTTGTCCATTTTCTCATTTATATCTGTATTCATACTATTTATGCTCTGCATTAATTTAATCAATATTTCATTGTTATTGTCAGGTTTTTCTTTTGTCGTATTTGTGTCGTCTACCTTACCTAGATCGGGTGTCTGTTCTTCTATTGACGTTTCTCCTCCTGTTTGTACCATTCCTTCTGCTTGTTCTTCCACATTCTCACCAACTTCTTGATCATATCTTCTCTCCTGATCTATTTCCATACTTTCCTGCTGTTCATGTTCTCTTTCGTCTCCCCTGTCCTGTATGTCCTTTGACGTGGTCAATTTTTCTTCCCCTAGGCATTTTCTCGACTTCCTTATTATGTTTTGTTTATTTATTTATTTTTTTAATTTATTTTACTCGTGGACCTCGAAAGCTCCCACGTTTAGGCGACAATTGATATAGTTATGTGGTTTTTGCTGAGGTTTTTAGGTCCCACGATAGGGTTGCAATTGTTAAAATAGAAAAAAAAAATATTTTTGGGTTTTATATAATGATTATTAAATATCTTAGTTTTTGATTAGGTCTTATCTGTTAAATACTCTCTGAAATTTTATTGTGAAAATGTGTGTTTTAAATATATGTTTATTAGATATTTGACTTACACCTTGGTGATGATCTTACTCTCAAATCAGGGAGCTTCTTAAGCTGGTGGCTTCAAGTCCGAAATATCTTGGTTTATTTATTTTTTTAATTTTGAAATATATTACCCTAGGATCTTTGCTTAAAATACTTATAGATATATATGTATGTATTAAAGAAAACAAAGCAAAAGTCCTTATATGCTCACAGAAATTGAATATTTATTGAAATATTGAAATTAACAAAACCTAATCCTTATTTACTACTTATAATATGGTTTTTACTATTTAATTTAGTGCTTTGTTTTTTTTTTATATCTTCTTTGAAACAATAGGAAACCCCCCCACAAGTAAAAAAAAAAAACTGAACAATACTATTTATTTAAATTAGCGAAGACTTGTATATGTATTTATACTTTAATTTCATGCACTTCCTAGATCAAGACGACACCTATTGACATAAGTGTTATTTCTACTACACTGTATTATGGCGTACAGTCAATATACGAGATCTTCACAAGCTGCTTACTGTTGGTTAGAGCCCAAGAGATGGCCCTGTAAACGTCTCGATATTTTAATTACTAGCTAAAATGATTGCCTTCTCGCTGAACCCGCTGTATTTTCTCCTGATTCACGAAAGTTTTTTGTAAATTGTTTATCACCCCTTTCAAATCTGTGGACGTATCTCACTATAAGTGTAAGTGTTTTATTAACTTTACTCACAGTTTATTTCCTGGCCTGTTTCTGCACTTCCGTGTCGTGACTCCAGTCGATTGTTTACTTCAACCTAGAGATAATCCTACTGTTTTTAAACTTCTTTCCAAATTCTTTTTTTGTTTTTAATCTCTTTCTAATACCAAATATTCAATCAATAAAAACTTTTAAGCAAAATTTCCCCGTCTTATATTTTAATCAAAATTTTCTCATCCCTCAATTTTTAATAACAATTTTCAATGTGATGATTTTATCAAAATTTTTCCCTCTGTTTATTCTTTTTCTTTGTAACCAGCGTAACTAATCAAAAAACTGCTTTATGCCTGCTTCAAAAAAAAATATCCTAACAAATTTTAACACAATAATCCTTATCCATCATCGCCTCGGATACATACTTCTCATTGTTGTTAGGTAATGACAGAATAATTAACCTAACTATAATTTTAGTGTCAGTTTGACGTCTGTCCTAAATATATATAAAAAAAACAGCTGACTTACATCTAGGTTATGACATGACATTCCTGAATTTATCACTCAAATTTTGACATCTTACTATTCTTAAAGCTAACAACAATAACACGATAAATTTCCTAATTCTACTCAACACAACGACGTATTATAAGTCATTGACTCTACATGAACAGCTTAATCTACCTAAAAACTACTTATACAGTTTGTATTGTCCATTATTTACATTCTAAAAAAAAAAAAAAACTGAACAATACTATTTATTTAAATTAGAGAAGACTTGTATATGTATTTATACTTTAATTTCATGCACTTCCTAGATCAAGACGACACCTATTGGCATAAGTGTTATTTCTACTACACTGTATTATGGCGGACAGTCAATATACGAGATCTTCACAAGCTGCTTACTGTTGGTTAGAGCCCAAGAGATGGCCCTGTAAACGTCTCGATATTTTAATTACTAGCTAAAATGATTGCCTTCTCGCTGAACCCGCTGTATTTTCTCCTGATTCACGAAAGTTTTTTGTAAATTGTTTATCACACCTTTCAAATCTGTGGACGTATCTCACTATAAGTGTAAGTGTTTTATTAACTTTACTCACAGTTTATTTCCTGGCCTGTTTCTGCACTTCCGTGTCGTGACTCCAGTCGATTGTTTACTTCAACCTAGAGATAATCCTACTGTTTTTAAACTTCTTTCCAAATTCTTTTTTTGTTTTTAATCTCTTTCTTATACCAAATATTCAATCAATAAAAACTTTTAAGCAAAATTTCCCCGTCTTATATTTTAATCAAAATTTTCTCATCCCTCAATTTTTAATAACAATTTTCAATGTGATGATTTTATCAAAATTTTTCCCTCTGTTTATTCTTTTTCTTTGTAACCAGCGTAACTAATCAAAAAACTGCTTTATGCCTGCTTCAAAAAAAAATATCCTAACAAATTTTAACACAATAATCCTTATCCATCATCTCCTCGGATACATACTTCTCATTGTTGTTAGTCAATGACAGAATAATTAACCTAACTATAATTTTAGTGTCAGTTTGACGTCTGTCCTAAATATATATAAAAAAAACAGCTGACTTACATCTAGGTTATGACATGACATTTCTGAATTTATCACTCAAATTTTGACATCTTACTATTCTTAAAGCTAACAACAATAACACGATAAATTTCCTAATTCTACTCAACACAACGACGTATTATAAGTCATTGACTCAACATGAACAGCTTAATCTACCTAAAAACTACTTATACAGTTTGTATTGTCCATTATTTACATTCTATTGCTTTATAGTCTTTGTATCTTATATCTAGATTACATGTCATTCTTACTTTTAGCAAACAATATCCTTAATTCTAACAAACAATAACATCTTAAATTACATAACAGCTAGCAAACAATAATACCTTAAACTATCTAATTAAACTTGTCATACATTCCTAATGTTCAACACATTTACACTTGCCTTGCCTCCTTTTAACACATATACATCTGTAAAATTTAGTTTCTCCCTGCCTTACAGTGCAAAAACATTGTGTTGATGCAAGTTTGTATATATTTTTGAATTTGAAATTGCCGCCAGACATTTAGGGATTGCTGCTCGCCGTGGTTGGCACCACTGAGAGGAGGAGAGGGGGCAGATTTTGTGACAGCCTCTCTCTCTCTCTCTCGCGACGAAAACCAGCGTCACTGCGTTAGAATCAGTCGTCCTGAAAACTGCTAGTACTCCAGACTAGGGATGTGCTCCAGATTTTCTGGTCTAATTTTCTTGTTACATAATTTTTTGCCTCATTTGGGGTGAAGATAGTCGCCCGACCTCCAAAGAAGACCCTAAAACCCACGTGAAGATACAGTCCATTACACAGGTGAGTGCATCTCTTATTTGTCTGGTATAATTTAAAATCTAACTTTATTGTAAACAATTCCTCTTTATTATTTCGTAATATCTTGCAACAACACATTGCATACACCAAAGGTAAGTTGTTGTTTGTGTTTAGTATAATTTGTGGTAAAAATGTGTTTATGTATGTGTATATATGTATATGTGGCCCCCTTTAGTAACCATATCAATATATATATATATATATATATATATATATATATATATATATATATATATATATATATATATATATATATATATATATATATATAACTTCAGGAGTTTTGATAAAAAATAATTTATATAAACTCTAAAGTACAAACCTAATAAAAAATGACTATTACAATGATGTATCACACCGATAACTCAAAAAATAATGGGCTGATTTTGATTACATTTGGTGAATACCTTCCTTTGGCAAGTGGCTTGGGCAGGTTGGTTAGCCAGGAAAATCGGCCCAGGTTTTCCCGGAAAATTTTGTGTTTCCTTTAGAAAAAAAATATATCTCCGGAAATATTAAAGTAAGGGCAACCAAAATCGGCACGCAGGTTTAAATCATTATAGGTAAATTACCGACCAAACTAAGATCTGTAAGTTGAAAGACAAAAAGTTAGAGGCATTTAAATAAAGATAAATTGAGGGTTTCCTCAAAACGTCAAAGTCGCGATTTAAAACGTCAAAATTGGCAACATTTAGGCAAATAACTTGAAACTATTACGGACTATGCAAAGAAAATGTCTCAAGAAGAATGTTTTGCAAACCCTGACGTCTTAGCTTCAACCATCACTGTCCTTCATTTTACTAAAATGTTTCCAGAAAATTCATTGCAAATAGGCCCTTTCTCTGATGCTTTGGCAGTAGTCTTAGCTATGGAGTTAGCGCCTCCGTGGCCGTGCGGGAAAGTCGATTCAGACTTTCCAATACGGACTCGGGGGTCGACGGTTCGATCCTCACTGGCGGCGGATGATTTTTCAAAATCACTGTCGTCGTTGAGATCGAGCTCAAGGTGGAGCGTAGGTTAGTTTAGATGAACAAAAAGGGTCAGCAATGGCCTAATTGCCAGTAAGCATCTTACCTTTACCTTACCTAGCTATGGAGTTTATCGTTTAATGGTGTATAATGTTTTTCGAATTTTCGTAAAAAATCAATAAAGCTCAATATATCCATTATTATACAAGATACGAAAAAAATTGTATAGATTAATAATAGGGTGTCTTGTGCTACATCTTAAAAAATATTTCGACAACAACAGGCTGGCCCATAACTCGTTGATAAGTCGTTTGTAATACATATTTTCTTTTTTTTTTTTTATCGAACACGCCTTATGTTATTGCATTTTCCATCGAAATATAATGCATGTTTGTAAAAGCAGAAATTCGGGACGCAGCAAGTGCGTTATGGTAGCGAATTTTCATTAAATGCTTCAAATTTGAATACCTCAATTTTTGTACATTTTCAAACAATAAAGTTATTTTTATGAAACATGGCACATTGTTTCTACTATATAGGTTATACTGGTAACCAAATTTGATGCCTGCTGTCTTAAGAAAACACAGATATTTGCTATTTAAAAACATTTTAATGAAAATTCACTGCCATAACCAACGTGCTGCGCCCAAAGTTTTTTTAAATTTTAGCGACCTAAGTTTACCACTGACGCAATTAATATGAGTGGTGATATGTCACTAACAATTGACATTACGCAAGCTCATTAACTGCAATATTGTGTGCAGTCCGTTTGCAGAAATATTTAATGTTTACTGTCAGCTATACGAGGTAATAATATTGAAATGATTTTGTGGGCGGGCTCTAGTATAGCGATTTCGTGGATTAAAGGTAATTTACTAAAACAAAAATCTTATGTGAAATGCCAAAGAAAGGAAATAGGCCAGCTTTACTGTCATATATTTTAACACATTCAATTTTATTAGCCCGCTGTTTTACCATTTTTTAGTTATAAAGTTATAAAGAATGCTTTTCAAAAACGTTAAAATTTACTATTCCATGTCTTAGAAGCTACACTGATCGCCGCCTAATTAAGATAAGAATTTAAGATACAGTAAGTATATTACCAAATAAAAAACCAATTCCTTATACATAAAAATGGACACGAAAATGCAAGAACGATTTAAATCTAACAAAATACATTTTACCTAGTTAGCAGCCTCTGTGATCAAGGGATAAGAACATGTGCCTCTGGAACCAAGGCTCCTGGGTTCAATTCCCAGTAGAAATGTCACATTATTTTTCAGTACATACTGTAAATTAACATCAACCGAGGTTGTGGCATCGCGTTTGAGCAAGTTGAACATCTGCACGTTTTCAGCCCTTAAGTGCGGGCGTTAAGGTTACAGTCCCATGTACTATGCAATGTTGGGCACGTTAAAGATCCATATCTTGTGATGAAGTATTATTTCCTATCTGTCTGTGATAGAAAACGCATAACTACTAAGTAAGTAATTAATTAAATAAGAAAAGAATCAAATACAAACTATATAAATATTTGCTAAAATATTTTCGCCATGAAATATTTTAAGGCGATTTATATTTAATTAAACAGGTATTTCATACTTATTATCTTATCCGGTTGTGATAAGGTGATAAAATTCCAAGCATGGCAGAGTTTTTGGGCTGGCTGTGAAATTCATATAAAAGGAGAAGCAACACGGGGCACAGACAGTATTGTTAATTCAGCTGGTAAGTTATTAAGTCGCCACGAGTCCGCACCGATTCCGTTTCCCGACAATTCCCGAATGTTAAATTGTCTTGCATTATTTTTGTGAGGATGCTGAGGATTCACAGCTCACATAAATAATCGAGATATATTCATCTTGGTTTGATCCCGATAGGGGCGCTGAGGATTCACAGCCTATCTAGGTCACTCCAAGTGATACTTTCCTTTCCAATTAGCCCTGTACACTTCATCTGGCTCCCGGCTTTCCGCCCCATACAGTATAAGCTCTTGTGTTATTTTAGTGAGGACGCTGAGGATTCACAGCTCACTAAAGTAATCAAGATGTTTTCGTTCCGATTTGACCCTAGCGGAGATGCTGAGAATTCACAGTCCGCATAGGCCTCCGGGAACTGTCATCCCGTCTCCCCCGTCTGCACTTTTTCGTTTCCGCTGTCCCCTGCTTCGACGGAGAAATTATATATAATAGTCTGATGTTGTCTATCGCTGGGTGTTGCCCGCCTGCCGTATCCTCGCTTGAGTGAAATACCGTCCGTGTCATATATACCTGACGAATCCGTACGCTTCGTCACGCACTAACTTTTACCGCTTTAGCGATGTCCACGTTCCGATTGATGTTAGTATCCGCATATGTTATTTGTACATATTTTGTAAATATTGTTCTGTATATATATATTTTGTAAATAGTTTCAAATCTGTAATATAGGGTTGGGTAAATTAAAGACCTTGATTAATTATTATCCAACCCCTTAACATACAAAATCTGCTACACCTTTCGTTAAAACAGAAGTGGTCGGATCACGCCGAGTCAGCGATTAAAGCACGCTCACTCGGGGGTCACTAAAAACCCTTCTTCACAGAGTTACCCAGGTACTTTGATCGGTATATCGGTCAGAGTTCAGTGAAGAGGTCGCAGACATCCTCAACAGGGAGTAAACCCTTTAAAAATCTGGCGCCCGAGATCCTCCGATAGTAACCGTCAATCCGTGTCACCGAAAAACGGTCTGCAAGCCAAAGCCTCTTTACAATTTGGCGCCCGAGCAGGGACCTATAAAATAGAAGCAAGCCGTTCCGATACCGTTCCGTTCCGACTCCGTTCCACTCCGATACCGTTCCGATTCCGTAGTAAATCCAACTCCGTTTGTAATTATGTCCGATCCGAAAGAAGACCCCGATATACCTATGTCTGATAATGAAAGCGCATCCGTTTCGTCCGCCACCCGAGTATCATGGGTGTACAAGCTGAAAAAGCCAGAACTAGAACTGGAATTGGCCAAGTTCGATCTAACGACCACCGGTACCGTTGATGAACTGCGTAATAGGCTGGTGCAGTTCTTGCGTAATGGGTTGTCAGAGTCAAAGACATATGATGGCAATGCCACTCCGATTCTAGAAGTTCCAACACCAGTACAAGACAGGGAAACCGCCAGTAACCAGTCCCATACTACCCATCCCCTTAACGTTTTTGATTGGGATTTGCACTTTGATGGAAGCACAGATCCAGCTGCTTTTCTGGAACGACTGGAAGAGATCCGTGAGCATGCCGGCATTAATGGGGACCGTTTACTAACCGCATTACCCCAATTACTGGAAGGACCTGCCCTGTTGGTATCGTAACAACCGTAGTACATTAAGACGATGGGAAGATTTTCTGACCTACTTTCGCCAGTTCTATTTCCCGATAAATTACTTGTCCGATCTGGAAACCGCCATAAGCCGAAGGGTACAGCAACCGAACGAGCCGGTCACAAATTTTATTACCGACTTACAGACTTTGATCCGGAGACATGGTAACATGTCCTCGGAACAAGAGCTGACTTGGCTCCAGCGAAACCTTCCATAGAAGCTTTATTAAAAGAAACTTGTCCTCGCCAAGGTATACCCGTGCCAAATCAGATCCCACATCAGAGGAGTACAACCCGCACCCTCTCTCCGTCTCGTCACCCGATCAGAGCAGCATCACCGACGACCAGTAACCAGTACTATGCTGTTTCACCGACCAGGGAAAATCACCGGGAACACCGCATGGGAAATTTCCGAGCTTCGCCGCCACCCGTCCGCAGAACCGTAAGATTTGATATTGGGAACGGTTCCTGCTGGAGGTGCGGCCGCCCCGGCCATATGAGAAGTCAGTGCCAGTTACCGAGGGCCCGCATCTTCTGCTCACGCTGCGGTCGAGAAGACATCCTGTCCAGAGATTGCCCATGCCCAGCGAGGCAGGAAAACTAGAACGAAGCTGTGAGGGACCGAGGCCCTTATAGTTTCCGTCCGTTGAGTCCTCGGAAACAACCGCGAATGATGACAACCGCCCTTTTATCCAGGCAATTATTAAGGATCAGGCATTTAAGGTACTTATGGATACCGGGGCGACTCGCTCATTTATGGGGAATAAAGTCGTCATGTACTGTTTGGCGTTAGGTCTTTCTCCAACGACCGTTCCTGATGTAATCACCCGTGTTGCAGATGGCAACTCCGTAAATATCCGACAGGCGTACGACCTCGACTTAAAAATTGGGTCACGTATAATAAAACGCAGATTGCTATATTTACCATCCTTACCGGTCGATCTTCTGTTTGGAATGGACACATTAAAAGAGTATGCATTTAGGATCGACCTCCGTTCCGCTCATTGTTTTCTAGATAGCGAACCGATCATTCCGCCTCCCGTGGTATGTCACCAGCTCACTGATCCAGAACCGTCTGCCACCGACATAGATCATCTGCCTGAAATATCTCTCGAAGAACAGAGACGTCTCGATCAATTTCTCTCCACCGAACTGCCTGCGTTTGAACAGATAAAAGGAACAACGCATCTGATTGAACACCACATACAGCTAATTAAATCAGAGCCCATCAAGCAAAGATACCGCCCTAGAAACCCGAAAATGCAGCAAATAATTAACAAAGAAGTGGACCGCATGTTAGAAGAGGGTATAATAGAACCATCGTCTAGTCCCTGGAGTTCACCGATAGTGATAGTGAAGAAAAAGGACGGGACGCCCCGTTTCTGTATAGACTTCCGGAAGTTGAATGAAGTTTCTGTCAAGGACGCTTACCCGTTGCCGTATATCTCTGCCATATTAGATAAGTTAAGACGCGCTAAATATATTTCCACCCTCGACTTGCGCCAAGGATATTGGCAAATTCCTCTGACGCCCGAAAGCAAGACGGTTGCCGCTTTTACCGTCCCGGGAAGGGGGCTGTTCCAGTTTCGAGTGATGAGTTTTGGGTTGCATTTAGCGAGCGCAACGTTCCAACGCCTACTAGATGCTGTCATAACACCGGATATGGACGATGTAGCGTTTGCATACTTGGACGACGTGATCGTACTAGGGGAAACTTTTGAGGAGCACCTCTATAACCTTAGAGAGGTATTCCGCCGGTTACGAGAGGCCAACCTTTAATTAAATCCCGAGAAATGTCAATTCTGTCGCCGTTCTCTTAAATATTTAGGACACGTAGTCAACGCCCAGGGCATACATACCGACCCCGATAAGGTAGCGGCAATTAGGTCCATGCCGCCACCTCACAACATCCGAAGTCTGCGACGATTTTTGGGAGTGTGTTCTTGGTACAGAAGTTTTATAAGGGACTTTTCTCGAGTGACTACTCCTCTGACCAAACTCCTAAAAAAGAAGGAGAAATGGAGGTGGGATGAAAGTCAGCAACAGGCGTTTGAAGAACCGAAAACTGGTCTCACGGAGGCACCGGTGTTGGCATGTCCTGATTTTTCAAGGCGTTTCACATTGCAAACGGACGCCTCTAATGATGGTCTGGGAATTGCGCTGACGCAGCAAATGGAGGATGGCGAGCGTGTAATCGCCTACGCAAGCCGCACATTGACACCTCCCGAGAAGAACTATTCTGTAACGGAGAAAGAATGTCTGGCCATAGTATGGGGTATAGACAAGATGAGACCATATCTGGAGGGTTACCAGTTCACAGTCCTGACTGACCACATGTCTCTACGGTGGCTACAGTCGATCCGTAATCCCTCTGGAAGATTGGCTCGCTGGAGTGTTTTCCTCCAGCAGTACGATTTTGATATCAAATACAGAAAGGGTTCTTTGAATCGGGTGGCAGACACGCTGTCTCGAAATCCGTTACCGATAAGTGAGGAACCAGGAGAATATGCGTACTTCACCCGCGAAGACGCCAAGTGTCCCTGGTATGAAAATAAACTGGCAGCAGTACAGAAAAAACCCGAATTGTTTCCAGACTATGCAATTCGAGAGGGAAAACTGTACCGTCATTTCTGGGATTCCAATGACTTCACCGAGCCCGACGTCTACAATCCGTGGAAGTTATGCGTTCCCAAAAACTTTAGACGAGAAGTGCTGCAGCAAAACCACGACGCGCCGACCGCTGGACATTTAGGGGTAGCTAAGACAATTAGCAGGATAGCCCGTAATTACTACTGGCCGGGGATGTTCCGTGACATAGCCCAATACGTACGTCAATGTGATCAGTGTCAGAAGTACAAGGTATCACAGCAACAGCCGCCGGGGTTGATGCAACCCTTCGCCACGAAAGGCCCGTGGGAAATTGTCAGTGTAGATCTGGTAGGACCGTTACCACGATCTAAAAGAGGACACTGTTATATGGTGGTAATGTTGGATAAGTTTACCAAATGGGTAGAAGTTAAGCCAGTGAGGAAGGCGTCAGCCAAAGCTGTGTCTGATGCCTTATTCGAGCAAGTAATTACGCGATTTGGGTGCCCAAAAACCGTCATAAGTGACAACGGTACTCAATTCGATAGTCGAATTTTTAAAGGGATGTTAAAAGAGCTGGGCATCAAACATCGCCTAACTCCTCCATATACACCCCAGGCGAATCCGGTAGAGAGAAGCAATCGTACGCTCAAAACTATGATATCACAGTTCTGCGACCAGGACCAGAGTCGATGGGATGAGCGTTTACCAGAACTTGTGTTTGCTATGAATACTGCGAAACACCAGTCGACGCACTTCTCTCCAGCATTTCTTAACTTTGGCCGTGAGCTAGAAGTTCCGAACATGCTACCCGCAGTAGATCCGAATGTCGAAGGCGACGCTGAAATTGTTACCCCAACGGTCGCCCAGCATTTGAACCGCCTCGAAAAGTTACGTGAGACATTTGGATTGGTACGGCTTAACCTCGACAGGGCCTTCTCACAGCAAAGTCATCATTACAACCTAAGAAGACGCGACTGGCAATGCGCTCTAGGCGACCGCGTGTTAAGAGTTGACCGCCCGCTTTCATCTGCAGCGCGCGGCTTTGCAGCCAAGCTAGCCCCAAAATATGCTGGACCTTACACCGTCGGTAAGATGGTCTCACCAGTGGTATATGACCTCAAAGATGCGAACGGTAAGTGGCTTCGCCATGTTCACATTAAGGACCTAAAGCCATACCACGCGCCATCAGCACCGGCACCGGGCAGCGAAAATACGTTGTCATTTGATGGAAGGACCCGCCGTAGTCAAACAGACAGCAATGGAAGCCGTGCACCGACGTCGGTATGCAGAGCCCCATGAAGAAGACCCTAAAGTGGTTGATTTATATTTAATTAAACAGGTATTTCATACTTATTATCTTATGCAGTTGTGATAAGGTGATAAAATTCCAAGCATGGCAGAGTTTTTGGGCTGGCTGTGAAATCCATATAAAAGGAGAAGCAGTATTGTTAATTCAGCTGTTAAGTTATTAAGTCGCCACGAGTACGCACCGATTCCGTTTCCGTTTACTGTCCAAGCGCACCTGGTCGGTCGATTTCCGTATCCGAAAATATTGTTATAGGTGAGAATTATCCGTTTTAAGTGATTCATATTTTGTAGCGAATTTTCATATTTTTAAATCATCACGCTTCTCAGTCCAAATCTCCTCAAGTGAATTATTTCTGCTTTTCCTGACCTGCCGCCGTCCCTATAGACAATTCCCGTATGTTAGATTGTCTTGCATTATTTTTGTGAGGATGCTGAGGATTCACAGCTCACATAAATAATCGAGATATATTCATCTTGGTTTGATCCCGATAGGGACGCTGAGGATTCACAGCCTATCTAGGTCACTCCAAGTGATACTTTCCTTCCCAATTAGCCCTGTACACTTCATCTGGCTCCCGGCTTTCCGCCCCATACAGTATAAGCTCTTGTGTTATTTTAGTGAGGACGCTGAGGATTCACAGCTCACTAAAGTAATCAAGATGTTTTCGTCCCGATTTGACCCTAGTGGAGATGCTGAGAATTCACAGTCCGCATAGGCCTCCGGGAACTGTCATCCCGTCTCCCCCGTCTGCACTTTTTCGTTTCCGCTGTCCCCTGCTTCGACGGATAAATTATATATAATAGTCTGATGTTGTCTATCGCTGGGTGTTGCCCGCCTGCCGTATCCTCGCTTGAGTGAAATACCGTCCGTGTCATATATACCTGACCGAATCCGTACGCTTCGTCACGCACTAACTTTTACCGCTTTAGCGATGTCCACGTTCCGATTGATGTTAGTATCCGCATATTTTATTTGTACATATTTTGTAAATATTGTTCTGTATATATATATTTTGTAAATAGTTTCAAATCTGTAATATAGGGTTGGGTAAATTAAAGACCTTGATTAATTATTATCCAACCCCTTAACATACAAAATCTGCTACACCTTTCGTTAAAACAGAAGTGGTCGGATCACGCCGAGTCAGTGATTAAAGCCCGCTCACTCGTGGGTCACTAAATTTAGCCTATATTACCTAAAGGCTACCGAACCCTTCTCCACAGAGTTACCCAGGTACTTTGATCGGTATATCGGTCAGAGTTCAGTGAAGAGGTCGCAGACATCCTCAACAGGGAGTAAACCCTTTAAAAATCTGGCGCCCGAGATCCTCCGATAGTAACCGTCAATCCGTGTCACCGAAAAACGGTCTGCAAGCCAAGGCCTCTTTACAATCTTCCTCACAAAAATTAAGTAATTCTGCAAAATTTACAGTATAGTGAGCTCAAAGTGCGTCCTGGCGTTGGTGATTGGCCATAGCCGCGGAAATAGTCCGACGTAAAAAACATTTTCCTAAATCCAGAATATTTTTGCAATAATAAGTCTTGGGTTTGTTAATACAATTAGCGTCAAACAGGGGCGTGCGGTGACATTTGAAATAAGGGAAGCAATTCTCAGAAACTTACCTATTTGTAGTGTAACTCAATTCTTCTGTCGTTTTTGGCAAATTTTAATAATGTCGTCATAAAACTGTGGATTCTGGGACATTTACTGGACGAGTTTATTTTCAACTGACAAAATTGAAATTTGGGAAAGTCTTTCCTGTCCTGTTGAATTCCTAACAAAACTCTTGATACGTTTCAATGTAAAAAAATTTCGTTCTAAAGATGCACTAGTAGCAGGAATTGTTAATACTAATTCACATAATTTGAACACTTCAGAATATGCATTTTCCAATTTTGATTGTTTTAAGAAAGTTAAAAGTTCACTCGCGTTAGTTTTTGTGCCTATAACATCAGTTTCATAAATGACTAAAAGTTCTGATCGTAATAAGGCTTTGTCAAAAGAATTTCCATGGTGTTGAAATAATGATTTGAATGAATCTTCTGGGAAAGGTATCCCTTTAAATCCTCCAAAATTAGACAATTCAAGAAATTTCAGGTCACTAAGATGATCAAATCTGCAGTTAATTTGCTGCTGAATTTGATCTATGATTTCGTAGAAAAGGCGGCGGTAAGAAGTTTGAAGGTCTCCCACATTATCAGTGTGCAGACGCTTTCTTCGTGGCTCCACTTCTCCTAATTCAATTGTTTTTTCCCAGAACTTATCAAATTCATTCTACTTAAGGTAGCAAAAAACACTTTACATTCTTTAATATGATATATAGATTGGGATAAAATTTAATTTAATTTATTAGCACAACAGTGTACAAATAGAGCACTGGAGAACGTTTCCCGCACTTTAGCTTGAAGACCTCTTAAATGTCCGGCCATAACAGCAGCCCTATCATAGCTTTGGGCAATTAATTTATTATCAGCCTCCTCAATATCTTTCATAATATTAAGCACAATTTTATATAGAGCATTTGCGGTACGATCTTCTGTCACATTTATAAAGCCTAAAAATCTTTCTTGTACACTCCCATCCATTTTTACGTAACGTATAACTACAGATAGTTGACTTAAATTAGTTACATCGGTTGTTTTATCTAGATCACTAGCAATGAAACGAGTCTGTTTAATTTCAGATTTAATTCTGTTCAAAATAATAGTGACAGCAGCCGAAGTTAAGTCATTCTGAATGCGATTTTATGTCCCGCGAAAGACTGTTCCAAGTGATTTTTTAAATAAATGTCATATTTGGCTATTAAAGAAACTCGGTCTTGAAAGTGTCCTCTATTTGCATATGTAGTTGTTCCGTCATGACCCCGGAAGCCCAATTCATGCTGACCAAGCAAACACACAACATCAATAAGTCATTTTAATATGTTTCTGTTTTTATCAACCAGTTCATTGTGTTGGCGATGACTAATTTCTATCTGCTTGTCAACGGCGTATTCCATTCCCGTTTTTCCAAAGACACTTAATTTTAAAATGGTCTGTAAACGCGCTTTAGACATAACATGTCTTTTTACTACTTTACGTAGATTATTCAAGTCGGAAAACCCACTTTTATTCCACACCCCCTTTTCAGTCACAAATAGACTACCAGGCCAACAAACCAGTTTGTTGTTGCAAGATATTACGAAATAATAAAGAGGAATTGTTTACAATAAAGTTAGATTTTAAATTATACCAGACAAATAAGAGATGCACTCACCTGTGTAATGGACTGTATCTTCACGTGGGTTTTAGGGTCTTCTTTGGAGGTCGGGCGACTATCTTCACCCCAAATGAGGCAAAAAATTATGTAACAAGAAAATTAGACCAGAAAATCTGGAGCACATCCCTAGTCTGGAGTACTAGCAGTTTTCAGGACGACTGATTCTAACGCAGTGACGCTGGTTTACGTCGCGAGAGAGAGAGAGGCTGTCACAAAATCTGCCCCCTCTCCTCCTCTCAGTGGTGCCAACCACGGCGAGCAGCAATCCCTAAATGTCTGGCGGCAATTTCAAATTCAAAAATATATACAAACTTGCATCAACATTCCGCCCACCAAATAAGGACTACTTATTTCCGATTAAAAAATGCAAAGATTAAATTAAATTGGTAGATACACACTATAACTAACTATACAAATGGGAGATGCGTACTGGCCGTTTACTGCGAAGGTAAAGGGCACAGCTTGGTCATAGGACGATCTAAAATACTTGTGCTTGTTCGTACTTGAGCGACACGGGCAACGCCATCACGACCCGGATAGAGTTTCAATATGCGCCCTAACTTCCACACAAGCGGAGACACTGTCTCATCTTTGATGACAACGAGAGTACCAATCGAAGGAGCTTCTTGGGGGGTAGACCACTTATTGCGCTGCTGCAAGGTGTGCAAATATTCACTTTTCCAGCGTTTCCAAAAATCTTGATGCATTCTGGAAACAAGTTGCCAACGAGAAAGTCTGGTAAGTTTGACATCAGTCACGTCTGGGTCAGGTGGGGCACAAAGAGGCTCCATGGTCAAGAAGTGCGCAGGGGAAAGCGATGTCATGTCATTGGGGTCTGTACTAAGACTACAGAGCGGTCGGGAATTAAGAACTGCTTCAATCTGTGCCAGAACAGTGGTCAGTTCCTCGAATGTCAGAACCTGTGTGCCAACAACACGACGCAAGTGAGTTTTAATGGAACGAACCCCTGCTTCCCACAGTCCTCCAAAGTGCGGCGCTGCTGGGGGATTCCAATGCCACTCAATTGACAAGGAATCAGTCACCTGATGTGCGTATGAAACCAACAATCGGTTGGCCCCGACAAAATTAGTGCCGCAGTCACTGTAGACATTGTCACAACGACCTCTTCGAGCCACAAAGCGCCGAAAAGCAGCAAGAAAAGCCTCCGAGGTGAGGTCTGATACCGATTCAATATGCACAGCCTTTGTGGTCATGCAAACAAAAATACACACATATGCCTTCGCACTTCTGACACCACGATATCTTCCCTGGGTAACGAGAAATGGACCGGCAAAATCAATTCCAGTGTGAGAGAATGGTTTCAGCTGAGAAACTCTTACTGGAGGAAGATCCCCCATTACAGGTGTCAAAGTTACCGGGCGAACACGGAAACAACGATAACATTGCCCAAGCACACTATTAATTGCCCGGCGGGCCGAAAGAATCCAAAAATTTTGTGACAACAAATACTGCAAGGTACGAGGTCCAGGATGTAAGTGTTTCTGATGGACACTACGAATCACCAAGTCAGTGAGCAAGTGTGAACGTGGCAGAAGCATGGGATGCTTTGCATCAAACGACAAGTCCGAGCATCTAAGTCTACCGCCCACCCTGAGAACACCATCCCTATCCACAAATGGGGCCAGCCTACGGATAGACTTTACACAAGGTCGACCATGCTCAATGTCACGCATTTCCCTCTCAAACGCCAACCTTTGTACTGCTTTAACAAGAAAAGTCAGTGCAGTGTAAAGCTCCGCCTCACTCAATGCGCCCGAAATTCTGTCCTTCCGGGGTAATTTCAGATTTTTGACAAACCTCATACTGTAAGCAATGATACCTTGAATTTTCCTCAGCGAAGAATACCCTTCTAACAAATTCAGCGGCCAATCACACGAAACAACCTTTGTCATGCACACAACTTGCCTTTGCTCCGACATCATGACATCGGACTCTTCACCTAAAGATTCTGCGCTAATCCATGTATTGGATGGTTCGGACAAGAAAGCCGGACCCGTCCACCATAGCGGGTGATTGAGAAGCTCATTAGGAGTAAGTCCGCGCGATGCACAATCTGCAGGGTTGATTAACCCCGAAACATGTGACCAGCAACCAGGGGGTACCTTTTCTTGTATGAGCGCCACTCTATTGGCCACAAACGTTTTCCATCGATGGGGAGATGACTTAATCCACTGAATGGCAACTGTGGAATCAGACCAGCAAAATATATTATCAATAGAAATAGTCTTTCGGTATGTAACCTGAACGAACTCCATCAACTCTGCTAACAAGGCTGCTGCACAAAGCTCCAATCGGGGTACTGATACTTTTTTTAGTGGGGAGACACGAGACTTAGCACACAAGAGAGATATCTTTATGGCTCCGCTGGCGGATACAACACGAAGATAAATTACGGCCCCATAACCAAGCTCAGACGCATCCGAGAATCCATGCAATGTAGAAGAAGTAGTACCTTCAGCAGACACATACCGCGGAATTGACAACGATGACAAACAAGAAAGTTGCGATTTGTATGTGTCCCACCTGGATTCGACTTCTAGTGGTGGTTTTTCATCCCACGAAATGCCTAGCTGCCACAGGAACTGCATCAGCTGCTTCGCAGAGAGGGTGAGGGGAGACAAGAAACCCAAAGGATCAAAGATTCTAGCAAGCTCTGACAGTATGTTACGCTTGGTGCATTTGCGTTCAATTGGATGTACCTTGTACGAGAAGCAGTCAGTCATTGGACACCACTGTAGTCCTAAAATCTTGACAGACACTAAGTCATCAGAGTCGAAACACAGAGATTGCTGATGACTACTGGGGAGAGACGCAAGAAATTCGGGATCATTGCTTGCCCATTTTCGCAACTCAAATCCAGCCTCTCCGAGCATTCCTATCAGTTGAGATTTCACTTCAATTGCAGAATTGGAATCTGGCACACTAGTTACTATGTCATCCACGTACGTGTCAGACCTTATGACGTCTGCTGCAAGAGGATATTTACCACCTAAATCTGTTGCCACCTGTAAGAGGGTCCTAATGGCAAGATAGGGGCTAGAAGCAACACCAAAGGACACTGTATTGAGTCTGAACTCTTGCACGGGCTCAGAATTGGAAAACCGCCAAAGAATGCGCTGGAAGTCCCTATGCTCCTCTGCCACCAATACTTGCAGAAACATTTGCTTAATGTCTGCAGTAAAGGCGACTCGATGAGCCCGAAAGTTCAACAGGACTGTCACAATATCCTGCTGCAACTTGGGTCCAACCAATAGGGTGTTGTTGAGCGAGACGCCATTTGAGGTCTTAGCACTGGCGTCGAACACCACCCGTAACTTTGTAGTGGTACTTTCGGGTTTCAAGATACAATGATGAGGGATGTAGTAGACGGCACTAGGATGTGATACCTTACACGACACAGGAGACATGTGCCCATCGCTCAGATACTCACGCATGAAAGCCACATACTTTCTACGGATATCTGACTCTTTGGACAATCGTCTCTCTAGAGCATGAAGCCGTCTCAATGCCATGGAATGTGACTCACCCAGATCTGGCATCCCATCACGAAATGGCAGGCCCACGACATATCTACCATTAGAGTCACGTGAATGAGTGTCCTGGAAGATCTTCTCACACAGGGCATCTTCCGGACTCGCTAATGTGCACTGAGGCACTTGCTCCAATTCCCAAAATTGTCTGAGAGTTTTGTCCAGAGAAACATCGACCGACGTACAAAAGGAATCAACCACTAAATTCGATTGGGCTGGTACACTACCCAAGATTACCCAACCAAACACTGTATTGATAGCAGTAGGTTCCTGATCCTTACCCTTTCTAAGTCCCGGTAACAATGCCATTGCATATATATCAGCACCCAATAAAATATCAATGTCCCCTGGCTGACCAAAAGTATCATCCGCTAAAGCAAGGTCTTTGATATGATTCCAGACATATGATTGTACGTCCGTTGAAGGTGCCTTGTCGCAGATTCTGGGAACCACAATAGCATCGATATCGAAACTAGGATTAGGTTTGTCCCGAGGTCTCAACCTAAATGAAGTAACCCCCAAATCAGTAACGGTGGCCATCTGATTTATCCCCTGAATTGGAACAGAAGCATGTGACTTCGACAGAGAAAGTTTGCTTACAAGGCGCTGCGTAATGAAATTTGCCTGACTTGCACAATCGAGCAGCACACGACATCTATGATACACCCCATAAGCATCACACACATCCACTTTACATGTGGCAAATAATACAACAGGGAAGCTGGGAAGCGTGCTTGTCAATACGACTTGACCGGTTACTTGGTCGGGTCTGTTATCACCTTGCTCACATGTTTGTGTATCAGTCTGACCAGAGCTTGATGTAAAATGCAAATATGTGTGATGTTTCCTAGTACAAACACGACAATTAAATTTCGAGGTACACCCTGCGAGTTTGTGAGACCCAGCCAGACAATTATAGCACAGACTTTTCCTCTTCACTAAGGTATGACGATCCTTAGGAGACATTTCTAAGAACTTGTCACATTTCGTCAATGAGTGTTCCCCCTGGCAACACACACAAGAAATTGATGAATCTGACTTACTAACACTAGTCACCAAAGAAGTGGTTGGTTTCGGCTGCACGAACTGTTTCCCTTTCAACATCTGAGGACCCTTCTTCACTGAGACCGGTGCTACGGTTAGCGCAGATGTTTCAAGAGCCTTGCACTGTTTTTCTAAAAAATCACTAAGGTGCGAGTACGTGGGGACCTCACAGTCACCAAACTGTATTTCAAATTGCTTTCGGATAGAGGAATCTAACTTTTGCAAAAGGAAATTGAATTTCGTAAAGTCCCACAAATCATACTGCTGCTCTTGATATAAATCTAACGCACATACGTTTTCAGTAAATGTTGTCAACAAATTCCTTAAATCTCGAGATGAATCGCCTGACACCTTCGGAGCATTAAGAAGAGCTAACCAGTAATTCGTAAGCAACACACGTTTATTTTCATACCTTGAAACTAGCGAATTATATGCCACTTGGTAATTATCCGAAATGAGGGGTAGGTTTTGAACTATTGAAGCTGGTTCTTTTGTCAAGGAAGCAAGAAGATACTGGAAACGCTCAATATCTGACAAAGTGTCATTTTCATGAATCAGAGTCCTAAACAAATCGAAAAAACGTGGCCACTGACCAATCGCCCCGTCAAATTTCGGAATATCGATCTTAGGCAATCGAACATTACGTATGCCACCCGTTCCACTATCAGAGTGAGCCTCATTATCGAGCGACTTAGCTACATCGGCAGCATCAGCAGTAACCTTACCACAAATTTCAAAATAGATTGACTTGATGCTGTACTGTATGTTGTCGAAGTCTGTCTGAATCTCCGATTGTAAAGCCAAATTATCCTTATCCTTCATTAAAGACACGATGTCCAGATGTAAAGAATCAAACAAATTTACAGAATCGTTAAGACCTTGGTATCTGATTCTAAATTCATTCCTTTTTGTGGGTTCAGCCTTGGCGTCTAATGCAAACCTTGATAGGTGTTGCACTCGATTCATAACAGAGTTACGTTTATTTATCAACTTTTCCACCTCCATTTCAAAAATGACAAAAAACGAAAAGGCAAACTAGAAAAGACTGATATAACCTGAACCCAATCGGATGATAACCACGTGTTTCACGTCGAAAAAAACACGTTTCAAACAAGTAACAGAGCTCGAAAATCGCCGATTGCGAGACACTGAAAAACAAAACAATTTTGACGCTAAAAGGCCGTAAAACAAATTAAACAAGCAAAACAATTACACTAACACGGATTTGCCGACCCGAACACGTGTTCTAACCAAACCCTGGAGGCTATAAATTACGATTTTTAACAACAAAACCGCCAAACACGTGTGCATAAATTCACGATATGAACACCCACAAGTGTCAATTCTAATCAAACAAGCATCCGGCTCGAAGGACCAAAATGTTGTTGCAAGATATTACGAAATAATAAAGAGGAATTGTTTACAATAAAGTTAGATTTTAAATTATACCAGACAAATAAGAGATGCACTCACCTGTGTAATGGACTGTATCTTCACGTGGGTTTTAGGGTCTTCTTTGGAGGTCGGGCGACTATCTTCACCCCAAATGAGGCAAAAAATTATGTAACAAGAAAATTAGACCAGAAAATCTGGAGCACATCCCTAGTCTGGAGTACTAGCAGTTTTCAGGACGACTGATTCTAACGCAGTGACGCTGGTTTTCGTCGCGAGAGAGAGAGAGAGAGAGGCTGTCACAAAATCTGCCCCCTCTCCTCCTCTCAGTGGTGCCAACCACGGCGAGCAGCAATCCCTAAATGTCTGGCGGCAATTTCAAATTCAAAAAATATATACAAACTTGCATCAACATTCCGCCCACCAAATAAGGACTACTTATTTCCGATTAAAAAATGCAAAGATTAAATTAAATTGGTAGATACACACTATAACTAACTATACAAATGGGAGATGCGTACTGGCCGTTTACTGCGAAGGTAAAGGGCACAGCTTGGTCATAGGACGATCTAAAATACTTGTGCTTGTTCGTACTTGAGCGACACGGGCAACGCCATCACGACCCGGATAGAGTTTCAATATGCGCCCTAACTTCCACACAAGCGGAGACACTGTCTCATCTTTGATGACAACGAGAGTACCAATCGAAGGAGCTTCTTGGGGGGTAGACCACTTATTGCGCTGCTGCAAGGTGTGCAAATATTCACTTTTCCAGCGTTTCCAAAAATCTTGATGCATTCTGGAAACAAGTTGCCAACGAGAAAGTCTGGTAAGTTTGACATCAGTCACGTCTGGGTCAGGTGGGGCACAAAGAGGCTCCATGGTCAAGAAGTGCGCAGGGGAAAGCGATGTCATGTCATTGGGGTCTGTACTAAGACTACAGAGCGGTCGGGAATTAAGAACTGCTTCAATCTGTGCCAGAACAGTGGTCAGTTCCTCGAATGTCAGAACCTGTGTGCCAACAACACGACGCAAGTGAGTTTTAATGGAACGAACCCCTGCTTCCCACAGTCCTCCAAAGTGCGGCGCTGATGGGGGATTCCAATGCCACTCAATTGACAAGGAATCAGTCACCTGATGTGCGTATGAAACCAACAATCGGTTGGCCCCGACAAAATTAGTGCCGCAGTCACTGTAGACATTGTCACAACGACCTCTTCGAGCCACAAAGCGCCGAAAAGCAGCAAGAAAAGCCTCCGAGGTGAGGTCTGATACCGATTCAATATGCACAGCCTTTGTGGTCATGCAAACAAAAATACACACATATGCCTTCGCACTTCTGACACCACGATATCTTCCCTGGGTAACGAGAAATGGAGCGGCAAAATCAATTCCAGTGTGAGAGAATGGTTTCAGCTGAGAAACTCTTACTGGAGGAAGATCCCCCATTACAGGTGTCAAAGTTACCGGGCGAACACGGAAACAACGATAACATTGCCCAAGCACACTATTAATTGCCCGGCGGGCCGAAAGAATCCAAAAATTTTGTGACAACAAATACTGCAAGGTACGAGGTCCAGGATGTAAGTGTTTCTGATGGACACTACGAATCACCAAGTCAGTGAGCAAGTGTGAACGTGGCAGAAGCATGGGATGCTTTGCATCAAACGACAAGTCCGAGCATCTAAGTCTACCGCCCACCCTGAGAACACCATCCCTATCCACAAATGGGGCCAGCCTACGGATAGACTTTACACAAGGTCGACCATGCTCAATGTCACGCATTTCCCTCTCAAACGCCAACCTTTGTACTGCTTTAACAAGAAAAGTCAGTGCAGTGTACAGCTCCGCCTCACTCAATGCGCCCGAAATTCTGTCCTTCCGGGGTAATTTCAGATTTTTGACAAACCTCATACTGTAAGCAATGATACCTTGAATTTTCCTCAGCGAAGAATACCCTTCTAACAAATTCAGCGGCCAATCACACGAAACAACCTTTGTCATGCATACAACTTGCCTCTGCTCCGACATCATGACATCAGACTCTTCACCTAAAGATTCTGCGCTAATCCATGTATCGGATGGTTCGGACAAGAAAGCCGGACCCGTCCACCATAGCGGGTGATTGAGAAGCTCATTAGGAGTAAGTCCGCGCGATGCACAATCTGCAGGGTTGATTAACCCCGAAACATGTGACCAGCAACCAGGGGGTACCTTTTCTTGTATGAGCGCCACTCTATTGGCCACAAACGTTTTCCATCGATGGGGAGATGACTTAATCCACTGAATGGCAACTGTGGAATCAGACCAGCAAAATATATTATCAATAGAAATAGTCTTTCGGTATGTAACCTGAACGAACTCCATCAACTCTGCTAACAAGGCTGCTGCACAAAGCTCCAATCGGGGTACTGATACTTTTTTTAGTGGGGAGACACGAGACTTAGCACACAAGAGAGATATCTTTATGGCTCCGCTGGCGGATACAACACGAAGATAAATTACGGCCCCATAACCAAGCTCAGACGCATCCGAGAATCCATGCAATGTAGAAGAAGTAGTACCTTCAGCAGACACATACCGCGGAATTGACAACGATGACAAACAAGAAAGTTGCGATTTGTATGTGTCCCACCTGGATTCGACTTCTAGTGGTGGTTTTTCATCCCACGAAATGCCTAGCTGCCACAGGAACTGCATCAGCTGCTTCGCAGAGAGGGTGAGGGGAGACAAGAAACCCAAAGGATCAAAGATTCTAGCAAGCTCTGACAGTATGTTACGCTTGGTGCATTTGCGTTCAATTGGATGTACCTTGTACGAGAAGCAGTCAGTCATTGGACACCACTGTAGTCCTAAAATCTTGACAGACACTAAGTCATCAGAGTCGAAACACAGAGATTGCTGATGACTACTGGGGAGAGACGCAAGAAATTCGGGATCATTGCTTGCCCATTTTCGCAACTCAAATCCAGCCTCTCCGAGCATTCCTATCAGTTGAGATTTCACTTCAATTGCAGAATTGGAATCTGGCACACTAGTTACTATGTCATCCACGTACGTGTCAGACCTTATGACGTCTGCTGCAAGAGGATATTTACCACCTAAATCTGTTGCCACCTGTAAGAGGGTCCTAATGGCAAGATAGGGGCTAGAAGCAACACCAAAGGACACTGTATTGAGTCTGAACTCTTGCACTGGCTCAGAATTGGAAAACCGCCAAAGAATGCGCTGGAAGTCCCTATGCTCCTCTGCCACCAATACTTGCAGAAACATTTGCTTAATGTCTGCAGTAAAGGCGACTCGATGAGCCCGAAAATTCAACAGGACTGTCACAATATCCTGCTGCAACTTGGGTCCAACCAATAGGGTGTTGTTGAGCGAGACGCCATTTGAGGTCTTAGCACTGGCGTCGAACACCACCCGTAACTTTGTAGTGGTACTTTCGGGTTTCAAGATACAATGATGAGGGATGTAGTAGACGGCACTAGGATGTGATACCTTACACGACACAGGAGACATGTGCCCATCGCTCAGATACTCACGCATGAAAGCCACATACTTTCTACGGATATCTGACTCTTTGGACAATCGTCTCTCTAGAGCATGAAGCCGTCTCAATGCCATGGAATGTGACTCACCCAGATCTGGCATCCCATCACGAAATGGCAGGCCCACGACATATCTACCATTAGAGTCACGTGAATGAGTGTCCTGGAAGATCTTCTCACACAGGGCATCTTCCGGACTCGCTAATGTGCACTGAGGCACTTGCTCCAATTCCCAAAATTGTCTGAGAGTTTTGTCCAGAGAAACATCGACCGACGTACAAAAGGAATCAACCACTAAATTCGATTGGGCTGGTACACTACCCAAGATTACCCAACCAAACACTGTATTGATAGCAGTAGGTTCCTGATCCTTACCCTTTCTAAGTCCCGGTGTTGTTGCAAGATATTACGAAATAATAAAGAGGAATTGTTTACAATAAAGTTAGATTTTAAATTATACCAGACAAATAAGAGATGCACTCACCTGTGTAATGGACTGTATCTTCACGTGGGTTTTAGGGTCTTCTTTGGAGGTCGGGCGACTATCTTCACCCCAAATGAGGCAAAAAATTATGTAACAAGAAAATTAGACCAGAAAATCTGGAGCACATCCCTAGTCTGGAGTACTAGCAGTTTTCAGGACGACTGATTCTAACGCAGTGACGCTGGTTTACGTCGCGAGAGAGGCTGTCACAAAATCTGCCCCCTCTCCTCCTCTCAGTGGTGCCAACCACGGCGAGCAGCAATCCCTAAATGTCTGGCGGCAATTTCAAATTCAAAAATATATACAAACTTGCATCAACATTCCGCCCACCAAATAAGGACTACTTATTTCCGATTAAAAAATGCAAAGATTAAATTAAATTGGTAGATACACACTATAACTAACTATACAAATGGGAGATGCGTACGGGCCGTTTACTGCGAAGGTAAAGGGCACAGCTTGGTCATAGGACGATCTAAAATACTTGTGCTTGTTCGTACTTGAGCGACACGGGCAACGCCATCACGACCCGGATAGAGTTTCAATATGCGCCCTAACTTCCACACAAGCGGAGACACTGTCTCATCTTTGATGACAACGAGAGTACCAATCGAAGGAGCTTCTTGGGGGGTAGACCACTTATTGCGCTGCTGCAAGGTGTGCAAATATTCACTTTTCCAGCGTTTCCAAAAATCTTGATGCATTCTGGAAACAAGTTGCCAACGAGAAAGTCTGGTAAGTTTGACATCAGTCACGTCTGGGTCAGGTGGGGCACAAAGAGGCTCCATGGTCAAGAAGTGCGCAGGGGAAAGCGATGTCATGTCATTGGGGTCTGTACTAAGACTACAGAGCAGTCGGGAATTAAGAACTGCTTCAATCTGTGCCAGAACAGTGGTCAGTTCCTCGAATGTCAGAACCTGTGTGCCAACAACACGACGCAAGTGAGTTTTAATGGAACGAACCCCTGCTTCCCACAGTCCTCCAAAGTGCGGCGCTGATAGGGGATTCCAATGCCACTCAATTGACAAGGAATCAGTCACCTGATGTGCGTATGAAACCAACAATCGGTTGGCCCCGACAAAATTAGTGCCGCAGTCACTGTAGACATTGTCACAACGACCTCTTCGAGCCACAAAGCGCCGAAAAGCAGCAAGAAAAGCCTCCGAGGTGAGGTCTGATACCGATTCAATATGCACAGCCTTTGTGGTCATGCAAACAAAAATACACACATATGCCTTCGCACTTCTGACACCACGATATCTTCCCTGGGTAACGAGAAATGGACCGGCAAAATCAATTCCAGTGTGAGAGAATGGTTTCAGCTGAGAAACTCTTACTGGAGGAAGATCCCCCATTACAGGTGTCAAAGTTACTGGGCGAACACGGAAACAACGATAACATTGCCCAAGCACACTATTAATTGCCCGGCGGGCCGAAAGAATCCAAAAATTTTGTGACAACAAATACTGCAAGGTACGAGGTCCAGGATGTAAGTGTTTCTGATGGACACTACGAATCACCAAGTCAGTGAGCAAGTGTGAACGTGGCAGAAGCATGGGATGCTTTGCATCAAACGACAAGTCCGAGCATCTAAGTCTACCGTCCACCCTGAGAACACCATCCCTATCCACAAATGGGGCCAGCCTACGGATAGACTTTCACAAGGTCGACCATGCTCAATGTCACGCATTTCCCTCTCAAACGCCAACCTTTGTACTGCTTTAACAAGAAAAGTCAGTGCAGTGTAAAGCTCCGCCTCACTCAATGCGCCCGAAATTCTGTCCTTCCGGGGTAATTTCAGATTTTTGACAAACCTCATACTGTAAGCAATGATACCTTGAATTTTCCTCAGCGAAGAATACCCTTCTAACAAATTCAGCGGCCAATCACACGAAACAACCTTTGTCATGCACACAACTTGCCTCTGCTCCGACATCATGACATCAGACTCTTCACCTAAAGATTCTGCGCTAATCCATGTATCGGATGGTTCGGACAAGAAAGCCGGACCCGTCCACCATAGCGAGTGATTGAGAAGCTCATTAGGAGTAAGTCCGCGCGATGCACAATCTGCAGGGTTGATTAACCCCGAAACATGTGACCAGCAACCAGGGGGTACCTTTTCTTGTATGAGCGCCACTCTATTGGCCACAAACGTTTTCCATCGATGGGGAGATGACTTAATCCACTGAATGGCAACTGTGGAATCAGACCAGCAAAATATATTATCAATAGAAATAGTCTTTCGGTATGTAACCTGAACGAACTCCATCAACTCTGCTAACAAGGCTGCTGCACAAAGCTCCAATCGGGGTACTGATACTTTTTTTAGTGGGGAGACACGAGACTTAGCACACAAGAGAGATATCTTTATGGCTCCGCTGGCGGATACAACACGAAGATAAATTACGGCCCCATAACCAAGCTCAGACGCATCCGAGAATCCATGCAATGTAGAAGAAGTAGTACCTTCAGCAGACACATACCGCGGAATTGACAACGATGACAAACAAGAAAGTTGCGATTTGTATGTGTCCCACCTGGATTCGACTTCTAGTGGTGGTTTTTCATCCCACGAAATGCCTAGCTGCCACAGGAACTGCATCAGCTGCTTCGCAGAGAGGGTGAGGGGGGACAAGAAACCCAAAGGATCAAAGATTCTAGCAAGCTCTGACAGTATGTTACGCTTGGTGCATTTGCGTTCAATTGGATGTACCTTGTACGAGAAGCAGTCAGTCATTGGACACCACTGTAGTCCTAAAATCTTGACAGACACTAAGTCATCAGAGTCGAAACACAGAGATTGCTGATGACTACTGGGGAGAGACGCAAGAAATTCGGGATCATTGCTTGCCCATTTTCGCAACTCAAATCCAGCCTCTCCGAGCATTCCTATCAGTTGAGATTTCACTTCAATTGCAGAATTGGAATCTGGCACACTAGTTACTATGTCATCCACGTACGTGTCAGACCTTATGACGTCTGCTGCAAGAGGATATTTACCACCTAAATCTGTTGCCACCTGTAAGAGGGTCCTAATGGCAAGATAGGGGCTAGAAGCAACACCAAAGGACACTGTATTGAGTCTGAACTCTTGCACTGGCTCAGAATTGGAAAACCGCCAAAGAATGCGCTGGAAGTCCCTATGCTCCTCTGCCACCAATACTTGCAGAAACATTTGCTTAATGTCTGCAGTAAAGGCGACTCGATGAGCCCGAAAATTCAACAGGACTGTCACAATATCCTGCTGCAACTTGGGTCCAACCAATAGGGTGTTGTTGAGCGAGACGCCATTTGAGGTCTTAGCACTGGCGTCAAACACCACCCGTAACTTTGTAGTGGTACTTTCGGGTTTCAAGATACAATGATGAGGGATGTAGTAGACGGCACTAGGATGTGATACCTTACACGACACAGGAGACATGTGCCCATCGCTCAGATACTCACGCATGAAAGCCACATACTTTCTACGGATATCTGACTCTTTGGACAATCGTCTCTCTAGAGCATGAAGCCGTCTCAATGCCATGGAATGTGACTCACCCAGATCTGGCATCCCATCACGAAATGGCAGGCCCACGACATCTCTACCATTAGAGTCACGTGAATGAGTGTCCTGGAAGATCTTCTCACACAGGGCATCTTCCGGACTCGCTAATGTGCACTGAGGCACTTGCTCCAGTTCCCAAAATTGTCTGAGAGTTTTGTCCAGAGAAACATCGACCGACGTACAAAAGGACTAAATTCGATTGGGCTGGTACACTACCCAAGATTACCCAACCAAACACTGTATTGATAGCAGTAGGTTCCTGATCCTTACCCTTTCTAAGTCCCGGTAACAATGCCATTGCATATATATCAGCACCCAATAAAATATCAATGTCCCCTGGCTGACCAAAAGTATCATCCGCTAAAGCAAGGTCTTTGATATGATTCCAGACATATGATTGTACGTCCGTTGAAGGTGCCTTGTCGCAGATTCTAGGAACCACAATAGCATCGATATCGAAACTAGGATTGGGTTTGTCCCGAGGTCTCAACCTAAATGAAGTAACCCCCAAATCAGTAACGGTGGCCATCTGATTTATCCCCTGAATTGGAACAGAAGCATGTGACTTCGACAGAGAAAGTTTGCTTACAAGGCGCTGCCTAATGAAATTTGCCTGACTTGCACAATCGAGCAGCACACGACATCTATGATACACCCCATAAGCATCACACACATCCACTTTACATGTGGCAAATAATACAACAGGGAAGCTGGGAAGCGTGCTTGTCAATACGACTTGACCGGTTACTTGGTCGGGTCTGTTATCACCTTGCTCACATGTTTGTGTATCAGTCTGACCAGAGCTTGATGTAAAATGCAAATATGTGTGATGTTTCCTCGTACAAACACGACAATTAAATTTCGAGGTACACCCTGCGAGTTTGTGAGACCCAGCCAGACAATTATAGCACAGACTTTTCCTCTTCACTAAGGTATGACGATCCTTAGGAGACATTTCTAAGAACTTGTCACATTTCGTCAATGACTGTTCCCCCTGGCAACACACACAAGAAATTGATGAATCTGACTTACTAACACTAGTCACCAAAGAAGTGGTTGGTTTCGGCTGCACGAACTGTTTCCCTTTCAACATTTGAGGACCCTTCTTCACTGAGACCGGTGCTACGGTTAGCGCAGATGTTTCAAGAGCCTTGCACTGTTTTTCTAAAAAATCACTAAGGTGCGAGTACGTGGGGACCTCACAGTCACCAAACTGTATTTCAAATTGCTTTCGGATAGAGGAATCTAACTTTTGCAAAAGGAAATTGAATTTCGTAAAGTCCCACAAATCATACTGCTGCTCTTGATATAAATCTAACGCACATACGTTTTCAGTAAATGTTGTCAACAAATTCCTTAAATCTCGAGATGAATCGCCTGACACCTTCGGAGCATTAAGAAGAGCTAACCAGTAATTCGTAAGCAACACACGTTTATTTTCATACCTTGAAACTAGCGAATTATATGCCACTTGGTAATTATCCGAAATGAGGGGTAGGTTTTGAACTATTGAAGCTGGTTCTTTTGTCAAGGAAGCAAGAAGATACTGGAAACGCTCAATATCTGACAAAGTGTCATTTTCATGAATCAGAGTCCTAAACAAATCGAAAAAACGTGGCCACTGACCACCAATCGCCCCGTCAAATTTCGGAATATCGATCTTAGGCAATCGAACATTACGTCTGCCACCCGTTCCACTATCAGAGTGAGCCTCATTATCGAGCGACTTAGCTACATCGGCAGCATCAGCAGTAACCTTACCACAAATTTCAAAATAGATTGACTTGATGCTGTACTGTATGTTGTCGAAGTCTGTCTGAATCTCCGATTGTAAAGCCAAATTATCCTTATCCTTCATTAAAGACACGATGTCCAGATGTAAAGAATCAAACAAATTTACAGAATCGTTAAGACCTTGGTATCTGATTCTAAATTCATTCCTTTTTGTGGGTTCAGCCTTGGCGTCTAATGCAAACCTTGATAGGTGTTGCACTCGATTCATAACAGAGTTACGTTTATTTATCAACTTTTCCACCTCCATTTCAAAAATGACAAAAAACGAAAAGGCAAACTAGAAAAGACTGATATAACCTGAACCCAATCGGATGATAACCACGTGTTTCACGTCGAAAAAAACACGTTTCAAACAAGTAACAGAGCTCGAAAATCGCCGATTGCGAGACACTGAAAAACAAAACAATGTTGACGCTAAAAGGCCGTAAAACAAATTAAACAAGCAAAACAATTACACTAACACGGATTTGCCGACCCGAACACGTGTTCTAACCAAACCCTGGAGGCTATAAATTACGATTTTTAACAACAAAACCGCCAAACACGTGTGCATAAATTCACGATATGAACACCCACAAGTGTCAATTCTAATCAAACAAGCATCGGCTTCGATGGACCAAAATGTTGTTGCAAGATATTACGAAATAATAAAGAGGAATTGTTTACAATAAAGTTAGATTTTAAATTATACCAGACAAATAAGAGATGCACTCACCTGTGTAATGGACTGTATCTTCACGTGGGTTTTAGGGTCTTCTTTGGAGGTCGGGCGACTATCTTCACCCCAAATGAGGCAAAAAATTATGTAACAAGAAAATTAGACCAGAAAATCTGGAGCACATCCCTAGTCTGGAGTACTAGCAGTTTTCAGGACGACTGATTCTAACGCAGTGACGCTGGTTTACGTCGCGAGAGAGAGAGAGAGAGAGGCTGTCACAAAATCTGCCCCCTCTCCTCCTCTCAGTGGTGCCAACCACGGCGAGCAGCAATCCCTAAATGTCTGGCGGCAATTTCAAATTCAAAAATATATACAAACTTGCATCAACACCCGGTAACAATGCCATTGCATATATATCAGCACCCAATAAAATATCAATGTCCCCTGGCTGACCAAAAGTATCATCCGCTAAAGCAAGGTCTTTGATATGATTCCAGACATATGATTGTACGTCCGTTGAAGGTGCCTTGTCGCAGATTCTGGGAACCACAATAGCATCGATATCGAAACTAGGATTAGGTTTGTCCCGAGGTCTCAACCTAAATGAAGTAACCCCCAAATCAGTAACGGTGGCCATCTGATTTATCCCCTGAATTGGAACAGAAGCATGTGACTTCGACAGAGAAAGTTTGCTTACAAGGCGCTGCGTAATGAAATTTGCCTGACTTGCACAATCGAGCAGCACACGACATCTATGATACACCCCATAAGCATCACACACATCCACTTTACATGTGGCAAATAATACAACAGGGAAGCTGGGAAGCGTGCTTGTCAATACGACTTGACCGGTTACTTGGTCGGGTCTGTTATCACCTTGCTCACATGTTTGTGTATCAGTCTGACCAGAGCTTGATGTAAAATGCAAATATGTGTGATGTTTCCTAGTACAAACACGACAATTAAATTTCGAGGTACACCCTGCGAGTTTGTGAGACCCAGCCAGACAATTATAGCACAGACTTTTCCTCTTCACTAAGGTATGACGATCCTTAGGAGACATTTCTAAGAACTTGTCACATTTCGTCAATGAGTGTTCCCCCTGGCAACACACACAAGAAATTGATGAATCTGACTTACTAACACTAGTCACCAAAGAAGTGGTTGGTTTCGGCTGCACGAACTGTTTCCCTTTCAACATTTGAGGACCCTTCTTCACTGAGACCGGTGCTACGGTTAGCGCAGATGTTTCAAGAGCCTTGCACTGTTTTTCTAAAAAATCACTAAGGTGCGAGTACGTGGGGACCTCACAGTCACCAAACTGTATTTCAAATTGCTTTCGGATAGAGGAATCTAACTTTTGCAAAAGGAAATTGAATTTCGTAAAGTCCCACAAATCATACTGCTGCTCTTGATATAAATCTAACGCACATACGTTTTCAGTAAATGTTGTCAACAAATTCCTTAAATCTCGAGATGAATCGCCTGACACCTTCGGAGCATTAAGAAGAGCTAACCAGTAATTCGTAAGCAACACACGTTTATTTTCATACCTTGAAACTAGCGAATTATATGCCACTTGGTAATTATCCGAAATGAGGGGTAGGTTTTGAACTATTGAAGCTGGTTCTTTTGTCAAGGAAGCAAGAAGATACTGGAAACGCTCAATATCTGACAAAGTGTCATTTTCATGAATCAGAGTCCTAAACAAATCGAAAAAACGTGGCCACTGACCAATCGCCCCGTCAAATTTCGGAATATCGATCTTAGGCAATCGAACATTACGTCTGCCACCCGTTCCACTATCAGAGTGAGCCTCATTATCGAGCGACTTAGCTACATCGGCAGCATCAGCAGTAACCTTACCACAAATTTCAAAATAGATTGACTTGATGCTGTACTGTATGTTGTCGAAGTCTGTCTGAATCTCCGATTGTAAAGCCAAATTATCCTTATCCTTCATTAAAGACACGATGTCCAGATGTAAAGAATCAAACAAATTTACAGAATCGTTAAGACCTTGGTATCTGATTCTAAATTCATTCCTTTTTGTGGGTTCAGCCTTGGCGTCTAATGCAAACCTTGATAGGTGTTGCACTCGATTCATAACAGAGTTACGTTTATTTATCAACTTTTCCACCTCCATTTCAAAAATGACAAAAAACGAAAAGGCAAACTAGAAAAGACTGATATAACCTGAACCCAATCGGATGATAACCACGTGTTTCACGTCGAAAAAAACACGTTTCAAACAAGTAACAGAGCTCGAAAATCGCCGATTGCGAGACACTGAAAAACAAAACAATTTTGACGCTAAAAGGCCGTAAAACAAATTAAACAAGCAAAACAATTACACTAACACGGATTTGCCGACCCGAACACGTGTTCTAACCAAACCCTGGAGGCTATAAATTACGATTTTTAACAACAAAACCGCCAAACACGTGTGCATAAATTCACGATATGAACACCCACAAGTGTCAATTCTAATCAAACAAGCATCGGCTTCGATGGACCAAAATGTTGTTGCAAGATATTACGAAATAATAAAGAGGAATTGTTTACAATAAAGTTAGATTTTAAATTATACCAGACAAATAAGAGATGCACTCACCTGTGTAATGGACTGTATCTTCACGTGGGTTTTAGGGTCTTCTTTGGAGGTCGGGCGACTATCTTCACCCCAAATGAGGCAAAAAATTATGTAACAAGAAAATTAGACCAGAAAATCTGGAGCACATCCCTAGTCTGGAGTACTAGCAGTTTTCAGGACGACTGATTCTAACGCAGTGACGCTGGTTTACGTCGCGAGAGAGAGAGAGAGAGGCTGTCACAAAATCTGCCCCCTCTCCTCCTCTCAGTGGTGCCAACCACGGCGAGCAGCAATCCCTAAATGTCTGGCGGCAATTTCAAATTCAAAAATATATACAAACTTGCATCAACACAGTTTATTCCTGTTTTCACAACCCGTTAACCATTCATATTGTTTATAAGTTTTTTCCACGTTGAAATGTCGAGTACATGTTTTAATTCTTGGGTTTAAGTTTTTTACAGCAGGTTTCGGCCTACCTTTATTAATAATGGCAAGTTTTTAAGCAAATGGTAAACCTGAAAATCCTTTGGTTATCAAAAACACACAATACAATCACAGTTATTATTACCACTTGTTTGTAAAGTTTGTAAATCCCCACTCCCACCGACGCCGCTGTTAAAAGCTGATCTACTTGCAGCCATATTAATAATCATAAAATGCCCATGTATTTAACATAGTCAACTGCTTATAACTACGAAATAATCAGAGACATTCACTTTGTATGTGCACCGGGTCTTCCTAGTACAACACGTTCTAAAAATACGCGTACATCCGTCAAGCTAGGGTTTCTTATAAAGTTGCCTGTTGACTACCTGTATTTAACCGAAGTCATTGCAACTCGTGCTGTTCGCTGGCGTATTTACTGCGACGGCGTCCTTGCTAGGAGCGTATATATACAAATACAGTATGATGCATAATAAATAATTGTGTGTGAGCTTGCGAAATAAAAATTGTAATTTGTATTTAAAATACAAAAGGGATTTTAAATAATGCGGTTTAGGTATGTAGTCGTTATTTGAAGGGAAGCAATGCTTCCCTTGCTTCCATGGACCGCACGCCACTAGCGTCAAAGTAGTTGATTTTACACAAATTAGAGAAGACATAAAGACTAAAAATGGAATGATGCATTTACATAGATGTGGCGCTTGTTCGCAGACTAGTAAAGCAAAGCTGTTGAAAATTTATAGTTTTTAAATGTACACATTTTTAAATCAGCAAAAGTCTTTTGTGTTTTCTGAAACATTAGCTTTATGGTGAGTGAGTTAACACCATCTTAATTATTCGAAAATAACATCTGGTACATTATGTATTTTTTTAATTCTACATGAAATTTCAGTGTAAGCTTATTAGCATAAAATACTCAATATGTTACGTTTCCGAAATATCTCATTTATAACTAAAAATAACATCTCATTTCTTTTTCCAAACTTATTATTTATAAACAACTAGCACTTAAAGCTTGTTTAGCAGCAATTACTTAAATATTATTTGATGAAGGATATAGGTTTATTATTACGTAAGTTAGTGCGCATTTTTCTTAACGTCGGCATACTGCGGAATCTTTATTTTCTTTCATAAAGGTATGACTTAAATAAGTTGAGAGCAAGACCTCCTATAGCAATTTTTTCCAGTTTTATCAATAGTAAATCATGTGAGACTGCATCGAATACTTTTTTAAAATCAAGGAATAGTCCGATACATTTTGTGTTATTATTAAGAGACTCATATAACTTTTCAATTACATTTATTTTTGTATAATAATTATGACAAATTAAAGATTTATTTTCTATTATGTTATCTGTAAATAAATTTTGCAAAAAGCCAAACTGATTTCTGTTTGTAGGGATCACTTTAAAAAATAAAATTTTGAGTTTTTTTAAAATTCTAAAATCCAATCAGATGAGATTATTTAGCGATTTTTTGAAAAAAAATTAAATGTAAATAACCTTTGATACAAAAAAGTAAGAAATGATTAATTTCATAGGATTATCTAGGTTTACATTTTCATAATATGTAGGTAGTTCGTACATTTTTTTCACAAATGTTAAATGAAACTTCCTAATGACAGACATATTCTGACAGATTGTGACATGAAAATATGAATATTTTTTTTATGGTTTTCTTTACTTCCACTTCACTTCCACCACTCAAATTTCTGTCAAAACGCTTTTTGTGAATATCCATATCTTGGCAAGAGTAATTTTTGTGTAAATTGCTTTGATATGTTCGTTGGCCAGGAAAATCCAACCAGTTGTTTCGGGAAAATTGTTGTACTGTTTTAAAGAATAAATCTATTTTGGTGCAATATGCCACATGGTTTTTACTATAAAGGTTATAATATCCACCGAATTTGATGTCTTTCATTAAAAACATACATATATATTTAACATTCAAAACAGTTCTATGAAAATTCGCTACCATAACACACTTGCTGCATCCAGGCTTTTGCACTCATAATCTAGACACAAATGAACTTCAAATTTTATCAAACAAATTTATTCAAACCTAAATGTTTCCTTGAAGAACGGTTAAAATCAGATTTTTATTTATAGTCATGAACATTTATTATGGATGTGTAGCTATCTCTGATTAATTTATTCGACATTTAATGTAAGAATCCACAACCATACATCCATAAAACCTACACACATTTTTAGAGAGAAACGAAATACAAAGAGCAAACGAATAAACGACGCTGGAAATTATCGATTTTCCATCGAGACAATGCCGAGGAAACCATATCTGGCAACGCAGCACTGATCACTGGTTGTTTGAAATTATTTTGTGCAGGGGGCGCTTCTGATCAGTGACTCTATAAGATACCATAAATATTAGTGTGTGTACTCCAACCATAACCTCAATTCTGGCATCGTTTCTTACCCAAATAAATCTTCCTACTGGCATCTGTTAGAAACTAGTACAACCGGTAAAATCAAAGGTAGCTGCAAACTGGTTGTCAAGCGACGAGAAAGAGGGCATAATTTAGGGGAATTAATTTGTTTTGCGAGAAAAAAATTGTGGCTTCGGAGTGTAAGAATCCATAACTCAAAAAAGACGGCACTATAAAGTTCTAAGCACACACAAGATTCCACAAATATGGGAATACAAACACAAACACACACACACACACACACACACACACACCTCAAATAGTAAATTTTACCTGTGTTTATTACTAGTGCGTTTTTACACAACGTGTACATTGTCTCGTCCATTGCTAAGTAAGAAGAGTTTATCATGTAACGACGTTTCTCTTTACGGTTTAAAAAACTCCCTAATGTCTTTAGCATTCAATATATATATATATATATATATATATATATATATATATATATATATATATATATATATATATATATATATATATATATATATATATATATATATATATATATATTACAATCTTTATTTATGTGGTTAAATATCACTGATTCATATTAATAAATAAGTTATATTATATACCTGTTCCAGTGCAATTGCAGTCATATCTGTTTATTCCGTCAATACAAATACCACCATTTTGACATGGATTGCCGCCTGTAGGTGATACACAATCATCAATGTTAATTTCACAATATTTGCCCTTAAAACCTTTTGCACATTGACAGTAAGGGATGTCTTCTGTATCATTGCATATTCCATCGTTTCCACATAAACGCTCTTTGCAAAAAGCAGTATCACAAAGAGGTCCTTCCATTCCTTCACTACAAATGCATGTAAAATTATTTCTAGTTGTCTCATCTAAAACCAAAACAAGAAAAATTTTAACTGAGACACGCGGGTAATATTAAATTTATTACTTGGTCCAGTTAAACAAGTGGCACCTTTTCCACATGGTTTATTGTCACATGTAATTAATAAGGGGGCTTCACATTGCTTTCCAACAAATTCTTCAGGGCACTCGCATTTAAATGTTCCAATTTGATCCAGACAAGTTCCACCGTGTTTGCAGGGATTACTATTACATTCATTTATATCACTGTCACAACTGAAAAGAATAATAATTTTAATGCACTTTCAAGACTAAAGTTAATAATTTACTTATTTCAATAATTCAAGTATTACCTTTAAACCAAGAGGGATCAAAAATTGTTTGAGCACCAGATAGTAAATGCTGAATAGATAGATGGTATGTACTAAAATAATATTTTATTTCGAACCAATATAATATTATATATATAGTTACATCCCTGTATATTCTCAACATCATACAAAATACGACGAACCTGGAAACTATGCATCATCAGTTTAGTGACTTGTTCAAGAATGCTGATGCAGACGTTTGCATTTATGTTAATTCTGTAGAACATTAATTCATTCAATCGCTGTAACTCTAGTTGTTCACACGTTGTTTTGAATCACATATTTAATAATAAATTTTAAGACTGTAATAATTGTACCTCTTAAATAAATAAATTAAATTTTTCGGACAATCGCTTACGAAAAACCTAATTGGCGCTGCAAGGAACAGTATTGCACATCGAAACCTAATTTTGGCAAGCTTTAAATCTTCGTAAAATTTGTTTCCGTCTTTTTTCTAAAAGTTTATGTGCAACATCGAACATCCACACCGGTGCAAGTCAGTCCACACTGCCAGAGGGAAATCAGCGAGAAACCAATAGCAGAAGTACCAATGAGCTTCCTGTAAGTTTCCTCCAATATTTTTATCTGTGCATTCATATCGTATCTATTTTACAGTTATACCTTATATACTTTTGTTCAATAATTCCTATTCGCGCTCTATTTTTCAATTCACCCTGTAATACTTAACAACCATTACTTGTTCATGTATGTTGTGTAATGATAAGAGATAGATCGCCTATTAGGAAAAGAGAACCTATATTATAATTAGAGGAAGACAATTTTAATCAATTAAGTTTAAATAACTTAGAAATGGCAAATAATCACATTGCCGAATTTTCACAACCTGCTATCATGATCCACGAATATTCCAGTGGACAGAAGCATCTTGCTTATTTTATTAAACAATGCGAACTTTATATTACTAGTTATAGAAGGCCAGAAGCCGAAACACACGCAAATCGAATGTTACTAGAATTTATAAAAGCTAAAATCACTGGTAACGCTCGTGACGTGTTAATTAGTTGAGAAAACCATTCATGGGAAAATATAACATTTGCTTTAAAAAATCCGTTTTCAGACCCCCGTTCAGAAAATCTTTTATTTAATGATATAAATACTAGCTTTATGACTAAATCACAAACTATTCAGGAATATTTCAATGTAATTAAAGAAAAGCTAAAGATTTTAATTGAACATGTAGATATACAAGATTTAGTAAACGATGTAAAAACGTACAAGAAAGAATTTTATCAACAAAATGCAGTGGCAGCATTTAAAGCGGGTGTAATAGAACCTTACTTCTCACATCTTAGATAAGTTAGTGTTAATACTCTTGATTCACTTATGTTAGAATGTAATAGGATAGATAACGAGATTATACAGTCGAATTTCATTAATAGCCTGAGAAACAAAAATAATACAAAAACAAACCATAACACGCCTGTACAGCATAGACAGACGTATACCCAAAAACCAATATTTCCAGCATTTCCCCAAATTTACAACAACTCACACAACAAAGGCAACCGTTTCCTTCTCAGCCAATTTCTAACATAAGACAGGTTCAAAATTTTAATAGAAATATACAACACGCTCCAACTCAATTAAGTAGAGGAACGACACCCATGTCAATAAGCAACCAAACTCCCTTAAGAAATACACGACAAATGCCCCAAAGAAACCACTTTATACCCCAATCTAGGCCCATGTTTCAACATCAAGAACTCTTTAACCAAGAGGACCTACCACTAGATCATTCTGACGAATACCCTTATGACGACCAACTCTCTGACGAAAATATAGAGCCACTAGAATTTCCTGAACCAACTGAAACTTTTACAAATTACAACACCAATCCAAATCGGGATTGGTGTTGGTTTCCTTTCTGCACCAGTTTCCCTGCTTGATAGCATCATTAGACAGAACACAGGTTACAGAGAAGAAAACCAACACTTGCAAAGCCAGAGAAGAAGTCACTGCTACTGTATGTAGCATTTTTCTACAGATAATATTTTATGTATTACAACAGATGCCAAATTAAAATATGAAACACCATGTGTAATTCACATTGGACATGTATTTTATGTTCGAAGAAATTTTCTAAACTTTTATTTTCGGGGCATTGCCCAAAAGGATTTTTTTTACAAAAGTGCATTGTGGTAAATAAGTGTTTTAATATATTTTTAATCTTGTCTAAATTAGTTTGTTATTTAATTAATTGCATGTTCTACGATCCATATAGGAACTCAACTAATTATATGTTTAAATGTATGATTAAAGGTTATATATTTAATGAGATTTATTGATTAAAAGTGAATGAAAATAAAATTGCTTCTGCAGGTGAGGGCTGCGCCTTAAACAGTTCGGTTTATAAATATAATCACATGTTACTAATGAAGTAATAACAGGCAAACTGTTACTAAAGTCTAGGTTCAAAGCTAAAAACTTACTATTTGTCAGTATAGCCTGTTGCACATATACATTTATAACTGGCTATCAAATCGATGCATGTTGAGTTGTTCTGGCACTGATTATTTTCACATTCATTAATATTGACTGAGCAATCATCAGCTGTGTAACCGACAGGACAATCACACTGGTACACTTCTACAAGGTTGTGGCAAACTCCACCGTTAAAACAATCTTCGTCATAACAAAGTATACATCCAATAATAGGTAATGATTCTGGGTCAAGTTCAAATAACTCCTGATTATAATGCTTGTTTGTATACAGCTGCTCGGTAGTAAAAAATGGAAATAGTAAACCACCAATTCTTACTTCACTTAAGCATCCCTAAAAGTTAAAAACAGAAAAACAAACAATTAAAAATAATCTAAACAACAATGTATTTATAAAAAGCCTGACACAGGAAGTGCGATATGATAGCGAATTTTTCTTCAAATACAAATAAGTCAACTTTTCATCAGCATATAGCTTTTAACTTTGAAATATGGTATGGCCTATTCTCCATAGTGACAACTTGTAACAAATAAGTATAATTATTTTTGCTGACACAAAAATGTTCCGAACGAGAACCTCAACTGTTATGTATTTAGAAAAATACTGACGATAATAAAGTATGAAGTATATTACATAATATTTAATATTGATACAGCAAGGACTTGAAGTAATCTCGCTGATGATCACCTGGAAGGTCGTTCCTAACTTTTGTACGCCTGTCATAATATTCTTTTGCTAACTTCTGTTTATTGTTTACATTTTCGTGAACTTTATCCTCATCGGGCTTTAGTAGTTGAGTGGCTATGGGTAAGTAGTCTTTAGTCGTCTACTCATTAGCAATTGTGAGGGTGCTAGACATATTCCTTCTAATGCAGTTCTCCTATAATTTAGTAACTCCATGTTTATATTAGTGTTTTCCTTAACATGGTTTTTGCCAACTTTACTGCACCTTCAGCCATCCCATTCCTCCTAGGGTGAGGGGGACTTGAAGTCTTGATTTCAATAGCCCACTCTCTAGCAAACTTTCTGCTAGAAACTGAATTCACGGGTATGTTGTCGCTAATTAATACTTTTGGGTATGCCATGACATTTCCACGACTTCTTGTGCGGTTTTATACTTTGGTAGTACTACCTCCAACCATATAAATAAATAATCAATTGTCACTAAATAGTCATCACCTGCATATGTGCAAATGTCTATGGCAAGCTTTTCATATAGTACCGGAGGTATCTCATGACGCAACATTGGTTTATCTTTTATATTATTCCGTTTGTACTTTTCGCACACTCTTCACCCGTTTACAAACTGTTTAATATATTTACTTATTTGGGACCAATAGTAGATTTCCCTGGCTTTTGACTTCTTAACTATACCCATGTGTCCCTCATGGGCTGTAAGATAGAATTAGCATAGATGTTTGAGTCGTAGGGCGTTAGAATATAATTAGAGTAAACTGGAACTAAATTGAAATTTAAATGTTGTTTTTTTTAGGGATTTTAGTAGATGGGGAATTTTTGTGAAATTCATAATACGAAGGACAAGATAGGGCTTGGAGCCGTAAGGGTTTAGTTGGGAACTTACAGGGGATGAAGTTAGATAAATTTGAGTGTTATAATTAGCTACGAAGGATTTAATTATTACATTTATGAAATATTATACGAGGGTGAAAACAATTTAATTTTCACAGATATCAGTTCTGCATAAGAGCTAGTTCTTTTTTTAAGATTAGAAAAGCCTCCCACAAAATTCTGTTTAAACAACTCTAGAATTTGAGTTATTGGAGTAGAGAATTTTAGTTTAATTTTAATTAAGGAAACCTATGGATTAATTGATTCTTTAAAATTTATTGTGCCGTTAAAATGTTTATCTATATAAATTTTATTTTTGTATTAAAGTAATTTTAAAACTAGATGCTGGGTTTTATTCTTAGCATAAGAAACCCTAAACTAGAGTTTATTTTAACAGTTTCTTATAAAATGATTGTGACGTATTTTGTCACTAGGTGTATGCGGAGGCTTAATATATAGTAAAATTTTGGAGAAAGTGATCTCAAATGCTCGGTCATAGTGTTCCAAATAAATTCAGGCAAGACCTCCCTTGAAGGTCGTTAAACTTAAATATTGTTTTCGAGGTAACAAGGGGTAGTTTTTGAATACACGTTCTGCCGCTCGAGCGTTGTCAATTTTAAAAATATACCTAAATAAATATTTACATTAATTTTATTATTAATAATAATAATTACAGCATTTTAAATCTTTGTAATAAAGAAAAGGTAATGGCGCGTAAAACAACCCCGTTGGAATGGACTTTGGTGGAGCACATGCTGAAAACACTTGACATATGGTATTAAATTTGGTTTATTGGCTATTCAATCAGCTTTATAAAAAAAATATAACCACATTTAACTTTAATGGAATAAAAGCAAAGTTAAAGCTGTTAAAACTAGAAGACCAACTTGATTTGTTAAAATGAGGTAAGCAAGGCACAAAGGCCCATTTAAATAAGTTAGCTGACCTTGCATTCTTCACAATTAGTATCCTTGTGTTGATATGGTAGGTATTTACACTTTATTGGCCCATTTGTTCTATAATATGAGTGCGACTCCATTGCTTTCGAGAGTCTTATCCTCCACTATATATCATCCTGATTTTGCCCCTCTTGTGACCTTTATTCCTTGGCCATCTTACTGCCGACATGCCAAGTATATTTTTATTGAAATCTACCATTAGTTGGTTGCTTCTTACAGTTTTCTTACCTTTAACAGGCCTATAGCAATCCATCTTCCTATTGTTAAACGAGTTATTGATTTCTTTATTTTTCCTTCATTGACATTTTAGCTGCTGACTTGGGTCAACAGTCTCAGAAGCCTTCCCGATAAGTGTTCATATACTGAGCCTTAAATTTACCGCGACCTTTAAGTTCTATTGTGATGTTTTGATTAGATTATCTAGAGTACCCTGTTAGTATTGTCTCCTTTCATCAGATTCCATTGCATTGGTAGGAGCTCCTTTGTGTAGCTTTCAGCATTTGATTTTTATTCCTTAAGTGACTAGAATTGCATCTTATTACGCTTTCCCATTAGCATAGCGCATGAAGTGAGAGTTCATATTTCATTTTATTTACTTATTTATTCATGACTTACACAATAGGCACACTTGGAGAACCCAAATCACCACAACACATTTAAAAAGACCTGACGATTGTTTCACTAACCAAGTTAGCGTCATCAGGGTATGAATAATTCTAAATATTTGATATCCGCAACTATTTATATTCTTCTGCAATTCTGCAGGTAGTTGGTTACTAGTGATTTAGGGAGGTTCAACGATACCTAAATTAACATATTTCGTTTGGCAGAAATGAAAACAAAATGTTCACTAAAGTATCTAAATAACATTTATCGACCAGACCAAACCCAAACCGCAGCGAAGTCTAGCCTCATTTGGATAGTCTCACTAAACCACATTTATAATAATAATAATAATAATAATAATAATAATACTTTATTCGTTATATATATATATATATATATATATATATATATATATATATATATATATATATATATATATATATATATATATATATAACAAATATATACACAAATCTAAATCTAAAATAAAACACTATCAATGCAGCAGTATTAATTGGACAATATAAAACTTACAGACTTAACAAAGCAACCACACAGACGCATATACACCCCACAAATATTGTACCCCCTCAGAGAAAGCATGCAATTGTGAACGTTGCCATGCAAGTGTGAAAGCTATGAATCTTGGTCTTGGAGTGGAGGACATGTCTCCGTTTCTGAAGAATTCATTGCAGGAATAGTAACACTTTCTCAGTGGAATATCCTTTAGTTCTTTTTTCAATGTTTCACGTCTATATTTTTCCAACAGAGAGGTAGGTGATTGAATATTTTTGTCATCTGATATTCTGCATTTTTGTTAATGGTGTTTTTGGAAGTAGGAGTTGCTGATTCAATCTGAACCTTGTATGATGCTCATGGTCAGGCAAGTATTTTGAAAAAAAACGACATATTTTGCTTGACAAACAGGACGTATTCCAATATGTATACACAATGAAGTCAGTATCTTCCTGTCTACGGAATACTGCCTGCAGGATTCTCGAGGTTTCAGCCCATACATGGACCTGACACAAGACTTCTGCAGTATGAATATGCGGTCCACATCCACAGAGTTTCCTCAGAACACTATGCCATACCTAAGTATTGCATACACATATGCATAGACCACAAGACATGTGCCCTCATACACGCTTCCCTGCAGCACTCTTAAGGCATGAAGAACTAGAGATCTTGCGAGCAATATACTCTATGTGTTTCCTCCAATTAACATTATTGTCTATGATTAGGCCAAGAAACTTGCAGCTCTATGAAGTCTGCAACTGAGTGTTACCACAATTTATCGTCACTGATTCTCAGAAAATGTAATTAGCTGTGTTTTTCAGCATTCATCTTCATTTAATTTGCACTAAACCAAGCATCAAGGTCTCTCATGACAGAAATCATCTGATATTCTAGTTCATCTATCTGTCGCATACGTAGGATGATTGAAATGTCATCTGCATATAAGATTGTTTTGTGGTTGAGAAGTGTAGGCAAGTCATTAATATAAATTATAAACGGCAGTGGGTCCAGCAGTGACCCCTGTGGTACCCCTCTCTTAACTGTCTCTACTGAAGAGTAGATGTTTTTACCTGTAGTTGTGTGTTTACTACGGATACACTGTCTTCTGTGAGTCAGATATGATTTCATCAACTCCAGCACCGTTCCCCTTACACCAATCATCTCCAACTTTTCATAAAGTATCTGACAGTCTATGCTGTCAAAGGCCTTAGACAGATCCGCGAAAACACCAACAACCTCCTCTCCAAGAGTCACAGTCTGAAGAACTTCTGAGGTGAATGGGTCAATTGCTCTTGCAAATTGCAAATCATTAATTATATTTTATCTTTCAAGATGTTCCACAATTCTGGTGACAATAACTCTCTCGTATACCTTTGCTATAACTAGGGTTAACATAATAAGCCTGTACTTTAATGGGTCAGAGGTATCACCCTTTTTGTAGATTGGCACACCAGCCGACATCTTTAGATCATCTGTGAAGGTTCCAGTCATCATACATTCATTGGTGGCCTCTGCAAGAGGTGTAGATATAATGTCAGCATTATCCTTCAATATCTTAATAGGCAGCTCATCAATTCCCACTGACATGGTATTCTTGAGGCCGCTAATTATTTTAAATACTTCCAAGTGACAAGTTGGAGTCAGCGTCATGATAGAATCTATATTTATTAGGTTCTCAGCCTGAATTTTCGGCCCCCTAACTGGATTACTGATATTGTCACAGATGTTAATAAAAAAGCTATTCAGCCTATTTAGTTTTTCCTCTACACTCGAAGAATCAGGATATATATTGTCGAGGTTCATCCCAAGTTTATGTTTTGTCCTTCTGCCAGTCGATGGATTCACAATAACTTTATTTTGAGCCTCCTGAAAGATTTTTGAACTGTGATTTTTTTTTCGACTTATGTGTTGCATGCTTAAGTAACCTACAGTATCCTTTATAGCATTCATTACTAACTTTTTTTTCTGAAGCTCGGTGTATAAAGATCTTTTTGTTTGGCACATTTGTCTGATATCATCGTTCAGCCACAGTTTTTCATGAGTAATTTTATTTCTAATTCTGGTGTGAGCACAGTGCTTATTATATGTGCTGAGGATTTTGTCAGATACAAACTTATATTTTATATTGGATCCATGCAGGTTCTCCATGTTCCAGTCCATGCTTGACAATTCATCCCTAATCAGAGATTTGTTCACCTCATTATATTTACACCCACATCTGAAGGATGTTTCCTCTTTGACATTGGCTCCTTCTATGGTGGCCAGGATGGCATAATGATCTGACAGAGCCGATACAACGTCACCTCTACATGTGCGATCATTGGTGATAACATTGTCAATTGTAATGGCTGAATCGCTGCCAATTCTTGTGTAATCTTTTATAATTGATATCATATTGTATGAAGATAGTACATCTTCAAGCTATGTTAGTCGCTTGTTACTTGATTTGAAATCGATGTTGAAGTCTCCACATACAAATAACTTATAATTTGACAGCGCAGGCTCAAGCATACTAAATATGTGTTCAAGAACTGACATGAATAGTTCAAAGTCTCTGCTGGTGATCTGTAGACAGAAATCACTATCATTTTTGGTCTCCGAATTTTGATGGCTATGTGCATTTCTACACTTTTTTCTTTAATCTCTTAAATTTGCTCGGATATCACACTATTTTCAATGTATATGCAGCTGCCCCCTTTTTCTCTCGATCAACTACAATAACAGCTAACAAGATAATAAGCGTCCAAACCCATTAACTCCTGTGGCCTCAGATGATGTTCCGTCAAACAAATCACCCACACCTTTTGGGCTGTACTAGTTATAAATTCCTCTAGATCTAATATCTTATTTCTCAAACTTTGTATATTTTGAACCAATATGGTGAAATTAGCCGCAATGACACCTTCTTCCACTACATTTAACTGTTCTAAATTGTTTAGCCTAAAAAAGGACCGTCATTACGAAGAGGTTTTATCTCCCTTAATACAGGAAAATGTCCCACAAACATATACTTTACAAAGTGTCCAATCTTGCAGCATAAGACATGTTTCACTGATTCTCTGAGCGAGTTCCCAAACCCAGCATAGCTCTCATGCATCAGGTGTAGGTTTATATAAAATAGACTAACCCTATACAAACTATGCATACGAGCAATGTGTTTACTCAACAAGCAATTGTACTTAAAAATCGAGTTGTTTCTACCCAGTTGATATTTATTACACACATAAGGAACTGTCGTAAACATTAAGTTTGTATAGCTCATCCTAGTGGTCATTTCCGATACATAATTTAGTTTCAACCCGTTATTCATTATAACCATTATCACATCTCTGCCACAAAAATTTGCACCCTGACACTCAGCAGTCCTCAGTAGTTCTGTGCATTTAGCATTAGATTTAACATATACCTCAACCTGAAAGTCTTTTATCACCTGCAGCATATATTGTGCTAGGCCCCTACCAACTTCACTTGTCATCATTAGAAACCTCAGATTACCCTCTATCTTATTGTTTTCCTTCTCCCCGCCTTTTTTCCCCAGTCTGGAGCTCGCCATCTGGCTTTCAATGTATAAAATCAATCTATAAAATAAGATAGTTGTAGCTGATAAATCAATTTTTAAATATTTAGTACAACAAATAAATGTAAGATTTATATTATATATGAATAGTATAAAGTTATTATAACATATGACAGCGCATTCGCGACGATGTTGCTTCCTCAGGTACAAAGTAAAATAATTTCACTTTTGTACCTGAAGAAGCCACATCTTATCATGGCAAAACAGCTGTTGTATGTGATAATAATAGAGTGTGAATCTTACATTTATTTGTTTTATTAAATATTATCTTTCTCTTGACAAAATCTGTGGGGACAGTTACTCTCTTTTGTTGAGAAGTAGGAGCATAAAACCCAGTTCTTGGCAGGATGTTTTCAGTTAATGAAATTGATAAGGCTATCTGATTTCCGAACCCTTGGACTGGCTGGACATTTTTAGTTTTGACTTGAAGTGATCACAAGCAAATGAAATTTGTATGTCTACATATGCCGATGCTAAGATTATTAGTAAGTAATTGTTTTAATTTTTTATCATGAGATTATGTAATGTACCTTTTTAATAGAGAACCCACGGGTGTGCATCATAGGGTAGAATAATTACCTATAGAGGGTGTTGACGCCAAAAATCTGTAATTTATATAATACAGTGTTGTTTCTCTTAATAAAACAAAAAGCTAACTGAACCTACTTTACGTTTGATGTGGTGATAAGTTAGACATGCACTTCATCAAATATTAAAATAACGAGGTATGTTAGTCCAAATTATATGATTAGTGTTGTATCCTATTAACCTCAGAGATGTATTGTTACTCCTGTGTTCTTTTTTTTCTCCCTCAGGGCTTGACTGCGGCTTTGCCGCCCCGATATCACTGCAGCCCTTGGCCTATTGTGCATGCCCTTAGTCTCTTCACTCCACCCATTCCAAAATCACTGTGCCTTGAACCAGTCTGCACAGCGATTGGTAGGGTGAAGTTTTATAATGCTCTGTCTCTGGTCTAGACTGACTGTGGATCAGTTGTCTTTTGCGGTCCAGAGCTTTACACTCGCACAAGATGTGCTGGGCTGATTCCTCCCCCTCGCCGCAGAGTCTACATGCGAGGTCCCGTTCGAACAGCCCCATTTTATGCAGGTGTTTCTTGACGGCCATGTGTCCTGTCAAGAGACCTGTTATATTTCTGAGCTGTCCTCTGCTAAGATTTAGCAGCTCCACAGCTCTCTTTGAACTGGGTTTGTCAATTATTGACTTCCCATGTCTGAGCCCTGGACAGTCTGCCCAGTACACATTGTGTTGGTTTCTGACCCAGGACTTAATGGATCCCCTGGCAGAGCTTTGTCACGCCCAGAGCCGGTTCTGGTCCCATAAATGGTTCTGCTGACCCTCCCTTCGCGAGACTGTGAGATTCTTTATTGCCTTTGACCCCGAGTGACCCGGCACCCAGATGAGGGTGACCTTATTCTGCCCAGCCAGGTCGCTCCTCTCATCTCGGCACTTACTCACCAGTAAGGAATTTACCCGTGGGCTACTTAGGGCCTTAACGGCTGCCTGGCTGTCTGTGGCTATGAGGATCCGCTTGTTGGTGTAGCCCCTCCTCTTGTTGTCCCGCATACAGTGCGTGATGGCGTACATTTCGGCCTGAAAGACCGTTGCATGGGCTCCGAGGGAAATACTATAACTTACCCTCGGTCCTTCCGAATAGTCACCTGCCCCCGTCCCACGCCCCCCCGCCGGATCCGTCCGTAAACCAGACAAGCGCGTCCCGTGGTATGCCAGGCGTTTCCTCCCGCCATGCCTCGCGGTCGGGGATTTCCACTGTAAAGTTGTTTTCCCTGCAGATTCGCGGGCTTGCGAAGTCTGACCTTATTTGCATGGGCTCCTTCACGATCTCCTGAATTTTGCAGTGGCCCCTGAAGCCTGGGTTGATCTTCAGTCTACCATTGCAGGCTAGTCTGTATAGTCCTAGCCTGGCCTCCCCCATAATAACTAAGTGTAGGAACACCTCCATGGCCCCTGTGATGCCTAGGCAAGCCATCCTTTGTATCTTGCCTAGTTTTTGTTTGGCACTGGATTGTGTCACCTTAAGCCACCTGACCAGCGCCGCGTATGTTAGCGATGGTCTGACCACCCTTGTGTACAGCCAGTGGGCCATACTAGGTCTTAGTTCCCACGTTTTTCCATATAGCTGTCTAGTGACGGCTAAGGTCATAACTGGCTTTCGCAGTATGCTTTCAACGTGACCATTCCAGGTTAGCTTAGAGTCCAATATGACCCCAAGATATTTCCTCCTCCTGTAAACGGTATGACGGTTGCTTTCTCAGGGCTCACCCTGAGCCCTTGACCAATCATCCACCTTTCCACCACTTTCAGTGCTGTTTGCATGCACTCCCACACTGACTGTGTAACGTTTCCTCTGACTATGATGACATTGTCGTCTGCATAGCCCTTTACCTCATACTCCCCCCTCCCGAGAGCCGCCCTAGCAGGCCGTCGAAGACTAGGCACCAGAGCATGTGAGACAGAACGCTCCCCTGCGGACACCCCGCCGCGACCCCCGCCAGCAGAGTCCCTCCCGCGAGTGAGGTAAACACCGCCCTGTCCCTGAGCATGGAACCGATCCACCTGCGGCAGGTCTCTATTCCACGCTCCCTGAGAAGCTGCCAGAACCGATTCGAATGAGGTGTTGTTGAAGGCCCCCTTTATGTCTAGGAAGGCACCCAACGCCACCTCCCTGTTCTCCAGTTTCAGCACCAATTGGTGCAGTGCTGTTTCTGTTGAGACTCCTGCTCTGTATGCATATTGCCCGCAGTGTAGGGGATATGCTTCCAGTACACTGCCCCTAATGTGCCGGTCGAGCAGTTTTTTCCATTGTTTTTAGCAAGAAGGACATGAGACTTATTGGCCTCAGGGACTTTGCCTGGTCTGTTGAACGCCCAGGTTTAGGAATGAATATAATCCTGGCCAGTCTCCGTCCCCTCGTAATGTGACCCAGAGCCAGGCTGGCCCTCATAATGAGGGTAAGCGCCAGCGCCAGTATATCCATCCCCTGTTGGAGCATGATGGGCATTATTCCATCAAATCCCGGGATTTGAATCCCGAGATTTGTATGGCTTCAAGCTGTTAATGGCCCATCTGATTTTGCTCCAAGTAACCACGTCTTTAGCGACTGTCCAGTCTACTCTAGATGCCCGCCTATAAGGCGCCTCTATTTCTGAGTGTTTCCAGTGCGGAGGTGATTGGTTTATTATGTTACAGCCGAGGAAGTGCGTCTGGAGTAAAATTTCCATAGGTCGTTAGGGCCTGTCTATATTCATCCGATGCTCCCGACCTTTTGGCCACATTAAACAGCTTACAAACCTGCGTCTTCCTTTGCCTGAGGTCCGCGTTCCACAACGGGGTGCTCCTGGTGGACACCCTCATTTTCAGGGGGGAGTTGGCGTTATAGGCTGAGGTGATTGGGTCTCGCACTTGGGCTGCCGCAATCTCAAGGTCTATTGAATTGTCTATGGCCCTCTTAACCCCACGCAGTTCCACTGCTAGCCTCTTCCCAGTCCGCCTTGCGGGGGTCCCGGTACCATACTGTTTGTCTTTCGACTTTGGCGATTTCAAACCGGGTGTATCAGTGGTTTGAGCTACTCACCTCCCCAGACATAACCCAGTTCTTAACAAAGTCACCCAGAAACTGGGTGGAAACTGTTAGATCTAAAACTTCCTCGCGCCGTGTTGTGACGAACGCCGGCTTGTTACCTCTATTAAATATGTCTAAATTAAATTTCATAAAGAATTCTAGAAGCGACTCACCCCTAGAGTTTGTGTCCGAGCTTCCCCACAACTCATGGTGTGCGTTCCCATCCATGCTGATGATGGTCTGCCATCCACCTGCTCTGCTACCCACCATCAGCTGCTCCAGTTCCTTGGGTGGAGGAGGGTCCGTGCTGTCCCTTGGGAGATAGGCTGATCCGGCAGTAATGTCCCTCAGCCCATCTGCTCCTCCACATCGGATTTTGATCGTTGCTAGGTCCCTGGAACAGAAATTGATTAAAGGCAAAAACTATATCCCTTCCCTGCCAAAAATGCAGTCCCTTGGGTTTTCGCTGGATCTGCTGTAGATGAGCTTTCCGGCAACTCCGCCGAGTCCCTTGATCTCTCCTTTATACAAGTACGGTTCCTGGATGAGGGCCACATCCGTGTTCCTCAGAGCCATCAGTAGTCCAGCCGTGGCTGCCCTACTGTGTTGGAGGTGTTGATCTGAAGGAACCTAAGTCCCATTAACCCCTGGTTGCTTTACTAGTGACACGAGTCTGTAGCCGGAGCCACTCCCCGAGCCTCATTGGTTTTGGTTTTATTTATATTTATGTTCTTCATGTTGTTCCCACGAGAATGGGGAAAATACTTTCCACAACATCAGAACCCCCTGTGTGGTGCAAGGTGGGTTACACTGGAGGCTTGCCTGGTACTCCAGAGGTTCCGTTCACTACACCATTACCCTGGTGCCATCCATCCCTAGGTACGGGTCACGTGACAGCGTAGATTGGGGAGTTTGTGTTTGTTTTGACCTCCACGTCTAGATCCGTCATGTTTAGTTATCAGCAGGGTCACCTCGTGCAGGATGTGGCTCTTCAGCGCGCATGACGGTCTCGGGGAAAGCTTCATCGAAAGCTTATGTTATTGTTTACACTTCCTCAGAAAAAATGTGCGAATGGTCTGACGACCGCAGCCATGAAAGAAGACAACACACACACACACACACACACACACACACACACACACACACACACACACACACACACACACACACACACACACACACACACACACACACACACACACACACACACACACACACACACACACACACACACACACACACACACACACACACACACACACACACACACACACACACACACACACACACACACACACACACACACACACACACACACACACACACACACACACACACACACACACACACACACACACACACACACACACACACACACACACACACACACACACACACACACACACACACACACACACACACACACACACACACACACACACACACACACACACACACACACACACACACACACACACACACACACACACACACACACACACACACACACACACACACACACACACACACACACACACACACACACACACACACACACACACACACACACACACACACACACACACACACACACACACACACACACACACACACACACACACACACACACACACACACACACACACACACACACACACACACACACACACACACACACACACACACACACACACACACACACACACACACACACACACACACACACACACACACACACACACACACACACACACACACACACACACACACACACACACACACACACACACACACACACACACACACACACACACACACACACACACACACACACACACACACACACACACACACACACACACACACACACACACACACACACACACACACACACACACACACACACACACACACACACACACACACACACACACACACACACACACACACACACACACACACACACACACACACACACACACACACACACACACACACACACACACACACACACACACACACACACACACACACACACACACACACACACACACACACACACACACACACACACACACACACACACACACACACACACACACACACACACACACACACACACACACACACACACACACACACACACACACACACACACACACACACACACACACACACACACACACACACACACACACACACACACACACACACACACACACACACACACACACACACACACACACACACACACACACACACACACACACACACACACACACACACACACACACACACACACACACACACACACACACACACACACACACACACACACACACACACACACACACACACACACACACACACACACACACACACACACACACACACACACACACACACACACACACACACACACACACACACACACACACACACACACACACACACACACACACACACACACACACACACACACACACACACACACACACACACACACACACACACACACACACACACACACTTCCTCAGCTTGCCCCCTGGGGTCCGTTGGCCCACGACGCATCGACCACCACACCCCACCCCTCCCCCGGCCTATCACTTATAGGAGACCCAAAATTTTAACCACAGTCCGTTATTGTCTAATTTTATCATTTAGTAGAATGTCAATAAAAACAGTGTGTTGTAAAACATTATAAATTAGGAAATAAGATGTATACATACCTTGTATCTATCAGTACTTCTGTTTTCATAAAATCCCATAGAATAACTAAGATTTTTAAAAAACTGTAAGTGGGTAACTGATTCCTCGTCCACTCCTGCTAAATATATAACACCATGGACATACATTTCTATAAGGCCTGTCACATTAAAATCTCTAACTTCAAAGTTGGGCACATCATCAACTACCAAATCTTTAAATCCACCACGAAAAACATTATCCTTTAGTGTGAGATACAAAGTTAACCACTGTCCCCTATTTTGTTCATGTCTAAATCTCTTAGTTATCATAGATTGATCAATACCCCATTCCACAATAACGTCCTCATAGTAAACATATATTAAAAAGTAATTTTTTTTATATGTAGCAAAGAAAAGAGTACCAAATGAACGGGTACGATATGTTATCTCAATAGTCTCTACATTTATATGTTTCGTATAATTCGTAGACATTTTAAATCGATACTTTAAAGGTTTATTTTTTCCATCAAAACTAGCAGTTGCTATGCACTCGTAACCATCATCAAGATTTTCACATTTAGAATTATCTGGGCACTGTTCAAGTTCACAAAATTCTTTCTCGTCACAGTCTTTTCCTTTAAACCCATGTGGACATTTACACCTAAAACATAAAACTGCTTACAATCTTTAATTATTGTATTAACGATTTTTTCTTAAAATACCAATTAATACAGTACACAATACATCAATAACAAAATAATCATCATCATTAAGAATGGCGCTATTTATAAACACCTAACATATATTTGTACAATTAACATCTACCAAAGTTGTGGCATTCTGTTTAGGAAAGTTGAATGTCTGTACGATCCGCTCTTCTAAGACCGTAAAACCATCGGTCATCTGTACCATGAAATGTTGGGCACGTTAAAGATTCCTACCATCCTTGCATAAAAGAAGTGGTTCGGTATATATATATATATATATATATATATATATATATATATATATATATATATATATATATATATATATATATATATATATATATATATATATATATATATATATATATATATATATATACATAAACTGTGGTGGCGGTTGTAAGCTAGCCTTGAAAGTTTCCTTTCATTAGCCACAGATTTTTGTTAAAAGGTGCTTAAACAAGCACAATACTTTCCTTGAAGCTTATGGAATAGTGGGACAAGCTAAAGCATCGTTGGCAAACTACTTAACAAACAGAGAACAACAAACTAGAATTAATACAAAGTTATCTAATGTAAGAACAGTAAAACATGGAGTTCCACAAGGAACCATGCTTGGCCCGTTGTTGTTCATTTTGTATATTAACGACATAGGGGATAATCTAGATGATGAAACAATAATAAGTTTGTTTCCGGATGATACGGTAATTATTTTTTTTTGTCAGTGAAATTGAATAAGCTGTTTCCATCATTAAAAATATTTATTCTTGTGTTCTTTTGCAATCCAGAAAGCAAAAAATTGATGAAAATAACTAAATTTTATATGAAGCTAAAAACTTCATATTTGGTATGTACCTACTAGTCTCTACATAAGCAACTTGTGTGTAGAATTTTGGTAAACATTTTTTTTTCAACAACAACTTTCCGGAAGATGTAAAAAAATTCATTCCCAGAAAAACTGGTTCGAATGGGCTGGCTAACAAACTTACTTAGCAGAAGTCAGAAACACCTCAAAACCACAGAAATAATAACAGAGTTATGCGCTAGATAGCTGACGCTAGGTAGCTATAGTTTTCGGGTGATTCTGTTTTCCGTTTCAGTTTCAATTCAAAGTGTTCAACATCGGTTTTTTAAAAGATTAAGGTTGGATACTGTGGCTGGAAACTGAAACAAAAAGCAGAATCACCTCAAAAGACCAGAAAAATAATAACAAAGAGTTCTGCGCTAGATACGTATTTCGACAACGAAGTTGTCTTCATCAGTAGCTGTCGCTAAACTACTGTCGCTAAACTATTAGCGACAACCACTGATGAAGATAACTTCGTTGTCGAAATACGTAGGTATCTTGCGCATAACTCTGTTATTATTTTTGTGGTCTTTTGGGGTGATTCTGACCCCAAAAAGATGACAAAAATAACGACAAAGAGTTATGGGCTAGGTACGTATTTCGACAACAAATTTGTCTTCATCAGTAGCTGTAGCTATACTATAGTCGCTGAATTAGTTTTAATTTAACTACCTGGTGATTGGCTATATCTATATAAACATATACATATGTATATATATATATATATATATATATATATATATATATATATATATATATATATATATATATATATATATATATATATATATATATATATATATATATATATATATATATACATATTTGTCGTCGAAACTGTGGTGGCGGTTGTAAGCTAGCCTTGAAAGTTTCCTTTCATTAGCCACAGATTTTTGTTAAAAAAAAAGGTGCTTAAACAAGCACAATACTTTCCTTGAAGCTTATGGAATAGTGGGACAAGCTAAAGCATCGTTGGCAAACTACTTAACAAACAGAGAACAACAAACTAGAATTAATACAAAGTTATCTAATGTAAGAACAGTAAAACATGGAGTTCCACAAGGAACCGTGCTTGGCCCGTTGTTGTTAATTTTGTATATTAACGACATAGGGGATAATCTAGATGATGAAACAATAATAAGTTTGTTTCCGGATGATACGGTAATATCTGTATGGGCAGATAGCATAGAGGAAGTCATGGAAAAGATGAAAAGTGAACTGAATAAATTAGAAGAATGGTTAAGACGGAATAGTTTGTTTGTAAACATAGAGAAAACTAAAGTCATACTGATGGGAAGTAATGGGGAAAATAAAAAAAATACAGCTATTTAATCAGGACTTAGAATATGTACATGAAACCAAATATTTAGGCAGAATTATTGATAAAAAGTTAGAATTCAAGAGCCATGTTGAATACTTGATGAATAAATTAGATTAAAAAAATCAGATATTTGAAAATAATTGGAAATTATCTGTCTCCCATGACTCGTTTAACAGTGTATAATATTGTCCGACAATAATAATGTATGTTAATGAGACAGATAAAGAAAAACTTCAGGTACTACAGAATAGGGCCATGAGAATTATTTTAGTTGTTAACAGATATGCTAGAATTAAAGATATGTGGGGCACATTGGGATTTATGAGTATTAATCAAAGACTTGTATTGTTGAATTTGATTTTTATTTACAAGACAGTGAATAAATTGTTACCGCAATATTTGTGCAATAAAATAAAAAGTGTAAATGATGTACATAGTTATAATACAAGAAATGCTGAGAACATTTATGTAAATAAGGCTAGGAAACAAAGAACAGAAAATTCACTGTTTTATAAGGGCTTAAATATTTATAATAAGTTACCAATAAATGCTAGTTCCTGTCACTGTGTTAGGTGTGTGCTTTTTATATGTAACCTCCTCACGCATAAGCTGCTCAGAGCTCATGGGTGGCAGGGTGTTATTTGTGCAGTGCCATTTAATATTGTTATTACCAATGCAGATAGTAGAATCAATAGCAAAAAATTTTATAATATTTATTTATTATGTATGACGAATTACGGTTACGCCAGTCTCCATATAAAAGTGTTTGCCCTCAGCACTACTTTTAAGCATACTTTATACCCGTCTATAAATATTAAAATTTGCTTACTTTTAGTGAATTGTCATAGAAAAAATTCACTAATGGGGAGATCTCGACTTTTAATTTAATTTTTTTTTCAAATGAGCACGAACTACGACCCCTAAAACCCATATCCGGGGTCAGTTTCAATTTTCATATGTTTGTATATACCTATATATATATATATATATATATATATATATATATATATATATATATATATATATATATATATATATATATATATATACAGGGTCATTGATGGTCGATGGTAGGTTAGACGTTTATGGAAAACGGGACATAGAATTAATCTGAAAATTTGGATACTGCTATAAATAGGCACGATCTGTCTTTCTAAAATATTTTTATTTTGGCGGTGTTGCCGCTTCTACTAAAAAGTACTAACAACTTTCTTATTTTTAATGAGACACCCTGTATATTATTTTGTTTTTAGAATATAAATTTCTTTATGATAATTTTTTATTGATAGTTTTCTATACCTATCTAGATCGGTTTTCGAGATAATACTTATTCAATTATTTTTTTCTCAGAAAAATGGTCCCACTAAAATTTTAATTAAGCTGCTATTTGAATCGATAGAAGGCTGGAATTTTGCCCACAGTTTGGAAAGCCTGGTATTTAATAGTTACCTGAATAAATTCATTTTATGTTATACAGGCCGGTTTAAAATTGATGATTTTAACGTGACTTACAAAAAAGGTCAAAAACTTATTTTTTCAAATGGGACACCCTATATATTATTTAAAATTCTGAAAGGCAATTAAATTTCCTCCAAATTGATGTAGCATAGTGGTATACCTAGCTCGTCAAGTTTTGGAAATAATCGCAATAATTAATGAAAAACACATTATCTTTACCTAATTTGTATTAGTTGGTCATGCAACGCCATCTAATTTAACAATTGCTTAATTGTTTACTGTGTTTGACAGACGCCGAAATTTTAAGATTCATTTACGATTTTTCTCTTAATATTTATTTGAAAACAAGTTAAGATGGAGCAAAATAATTACTTAAATGAAGTTTTGATTACACTATTTATTCTTCATGGACAATGTGACAAAATTGTAGCAAGAACATGTAAGAAATTCAATGAAATGTATCATGAATTGCAACCAATGAGCGAAAGATAGGTTATGCGAATACAAGATAATTTTTTCAATTATTATTTATTATTAGATTCTAAACATTTTACAACAAATTCTCAAAATATCCCCCACTGACTTCTAAGCACTTCAAAATCCGGCGATGTACACCATCAGTTGTCGCTTTATGTATTTAATTAGCATCTAGTTAGTCGATGCAATTGGTCACACGTTGACGTAGCTCCTCTTTAGTGTTCATCGTTGTCTGATATACCTTTTGTTTTAAAGTACCCCAAAGGTAGAAATCGAGGAGTGTAAGGTCGGGGGACCTTGCAGGCCAATCCCATGGGCCCAAACGCCTAAATCAGTGCTCATCAAATATCTGAAACAGCTCACGTGTTACATCTTGCGTGCAATGTGCGGGTGCTCCGTCCAACTGGAACCAAGAAGTACGGAAATCTTCTAATGTTAAATTTTCCAAAAAATTTGATACTACTGTCCTTAAAATGTGGAGATATTGATTGCTATTTAATGGCTCATTGTAAATGAAAATTCTTATTTGGTTGTCTTTTAAAAGGCAAAAAACATTAAAACTAAATTTTTCTTGAAAGCCCCTCTGCTTGACCATGTGTGGATTTTGATCGGCCCAAAAATGTAGATTCCTTCTATTGATAATGCCTTCTCTCGAAAACTTGGCTTCGTCTGTCCATATTATTTTTCTCAAAAAGTTAGGATCCTCTTCAATGTGTATTAGGAGTGTCTCACAATGTTGAATGTGACGTTGGTAATCATCTGGTTTCAGGTGTTGAAGTGTTATAAATTTAAAAGGATGCATATTGTGATTGGCCAGAATCTTTTGCACCGCATAATAAGTTACGCCTAAATCATATGCTGCACTTTAGATGGAAGTTTGTGGATATGCGTGGAAATAGGCTAAAACGCTATATTTTCTTCATTCGACGTTACAGGCCTTGGCAAACTTCGAGTTGCCCCCAGTTTTGAACCATAATTGATAAAATTATCTTGTATTCGCATAAACTTTTTTTCGTTCATTGGTTGCAATTCAGGATACATTTCATTGAATTTTCTACATGTTCTTGCTACAATTTTGTCACATTGTCCATGAAGAATAAATAGTGTCATTAAAACTTCATTTGAGTAACTATTTCACTCCATCTTAACTTGTTTTCAAATAAATATTAAGTGGAAAATAGCAAATGAATCTTAAAACTTCGGCGTCTGTCAAACACAGTAAACAAGCAATTGTCAAATCACCTGGCGTTCCATGACCAACTAATTCAAATTATGTGAAGATCATGTACTTTTTAGTAATTATTGCGATTATTTCGAAAAGTTGACGAGTTAGGTATACCACTATGGTACATACAGGGTGTCCCATTTGAAAAAATAAGGTTTTGGCCTTTTTGTGTGTCACGTTAAAATCATCAATTTTAAACCGGCCTGTATAACATAAAATGAATTTATTCAGGTAGCTATTAAATACCAGGCTTTCCAAACTGTGGGAAAAATTTCAGCCTTCTATGGGTTTACATAGCAGCTAAATTAAAATTTTAGTGGGACCATTTTTCTGAGAAAAAAATAATTGAATAAGTATTATCTCGAAAACCGATCTAGATAGGTATAGAAAACTATTAATAAAAAAATGATCATAAAGAAATTTCAATTCTAAAAACAAAATAATATACAGGGTGTCTCATTAAAAATAAGAAAGTTGTTAGTACTTTTTAGTAGAAGCGGCAACACCGTCAAAATAAAAATATTTTAGAAAGACAGGTCGTGCCTATTTATGGTAGTATCCAAATTTTCAGATTAATCCTATGGCCTGTTTTCCATAAACGTCTAAACGTCTAACCTACCATCGACCATCAATGACCCTGTATATATATATATATATATATATATATATATATATATATATATATATATATATATATATATATATATATATATATATTGTGAGGGGTCAAATCGGGATAAGGTTATCTTTCCCTAATATGGGGAGGTTCCCACGGGATAACCTTATTAATACGGCTTTATTTACGGGATTTGCTCAGGCGCCAGCAGCGTGGTTTAAGGGAAGACGCTGCGCTCCCTCAGGACTATATCTCTGTCCTCGGTTGTTATTTACAGATACACGGACCCGGGGTACACTCCAGTGGAGACAGGGTTCGCCTAAGTCCTCAGGCGGAGTCCCTCAGGACTCCCTAATTATGGCCTATGTATTAGAGATCAGGATGTTACGTATTACGTTGGGGTGGATTGGTTGGGAAGCTTTAAATGAAATACCGTATAAAACAAATAATCTATTTACAAAAGTATTGGTGGGGAAATATTTACAAAATATATACAAAGAAATATTTACACAAGGGATTCTCCCGGTATACCCCACGTTTAAACTAACTTAATTGACAACAAATCAATTTATTAGAGACCAGAGGCAGAAACTGAAATATTCGCGAGTTATACGGACGGTATCACGAATAGGGGTGGTAAACTCGCGGGTTGTAAGCGGGCAGAAGCGTCCCAGGATCGTCAAAGCAAGGCACCGGACAGGTGGTCGGTTTAAGCGGGCATGCAATATTAATTACGGACCCTCAAGCATGCGTTGCAGTCATACAGACTCTCTACGACCGGAGGAAGTGTCTCCCTAGGGAGATGGAAATTTCCCCTCGACAAAATAAAGGAAGTCCTCACTATCAAGTTAAAAGAAAACACAGCCTCCAGACGGTGCCTTGGACGGTCGGGATACCGGGTATCGCCAGACTGTTTCGATCGCCAGGAATGGTGGAGACCTACTGCAGCCCGAAATATCCCCGCTGGCGTCCAGATCCAGGAGCACGAGAGCTGCGCCACGGGAGACCGCTTTGGGATGATTTGGTCGTGGCTAGACCGCTCCCCGGTTCAAATCAACGTGCAGTCGGCCGCTTTGCTAGTGCTCTCGCGTTCTCGGGAAGACTCCAGCCCAGGAACGCGACCCCTTTGCGTCTCCCGACGGAAACATATAAAGCTTTTCCCCCGAAGACTGAAAACGACAAGGTTTTCCCAATAATGTCAGCCGGACGGTCGGGGCACCGGGTATCGCCAGACTGTTTCGATCGCCAGGAGTGGTGGAGACCTACTGCAGCCCGAAATATCCCCGCTGGCGTCCAGATCCAGGAGCACGAGAGCTGCGCCACGGGAGACCGCTTTGGGATGATTTGGTCGTGGCTAGACCGCCCCCCGGTTCAAATCAACGTGCGGTCGGCGGCTTTGCCAGTGCTCTCGCGCTCTCGGGAAGACTCCAGCCAAGAAACGCGAGCCCCGGCTCCCCCAGGTCGCCCCGCGGATACAGACAGAAACGAACGATGGACCTATTTATCCGAAGCTCCCTTGCTGCCGTCTCTCTGAAATAAGACCACTGACAAACACAACAACATTCAATATCTTTTCCACACCTGGACTTTTAACGTCACCTCTGGCGAAGGCCACCAAGCGCGCCTAGGTGTCCGCCGCCAGAGAGAGTCGTCGATCCGTGGAAAACCCCTTTCATACAGGCCCTCCAGCGTACAGATATAGAGACAGCGACCTACCCAAACAAAGCGGAAATGAGCGGCCTGCTGAAGACGGCGTTCTCCACTTGCCACAGCTGCTAACTCTACTAAGCTGGTGCACCTAACGAATCGCGGCGTACTCTCCCACGGCCGGCCTGAAATACACAATAAAACCCAACACCAAGAATCAAGACACGGACGGTGGCTGCTTCCTCTCTGTGACCTGGCTCTGCGCTCGCTGAAAGAGAACTAAACTCCCACGGTCGGCCTGCTGGATTCGCTACTGAAATACACAATACAACCAAACACCAAGAATCAAGACGCGGACGGTGGCTGGTTACTCTCCGTGACGGCCCCTGCGACTGCTGAGAAAGAACTAACTTGTCGAGCGCGTTACAGTCGATATATCCAGACCTCGATGCGGCCTCAGTCATCCGAAGCTTATGCGCCGCACGCGGTGCGCGTAGGTTGATGCAGTGGACCAGCCCGTCTGTCCCCGCTTACATCGTTTCGCATGCCGCAGGACTTGCCTGGGCGACCTCAACCCGCTATACTCCTTACCCTTCCTCCGATCTCGCGACGTTTTCTTGAAATTATACTTTATTGAATGTTTTAATAACAAAAATAAATTAAATTAAATACGGATGGTACGGATCTATTCCCCTGTTAACTAATTAGATTTCTAATGGCCATTACGTCACTTCGTGACATCCCCCTCTCTTCTCCTGAAAGAAAAAACGAAGTTTTTTCTTCCACATCCCGACCTCACCGGTCCTCTGGTCCCCAATATAACAATATTAATACAAGAAAATAACAGGCATACCAATATGTCGAGAAAGAATGCACATAATGTACCCTCAAAGAAAAGTTTCTCTTTCCTGTTCCATATAAGCAAGCAGTCTTACTCAATACACCTTTAAACTAAATCAAACATCTTTTAAAGCAAGAATAAATAATCAGTATGTGTAACGGAGAAATGATATCAAATTTCTAACCATATTCCCTGGGTATGAGTATGCGCAAAATTTCTTAATAAAAAAAAAAATATATTCTTAAACTAAATGAAACGTGTTTCAAATGAAAATTAAATAATTATAAGGCGCACCAGGGAAACGATGTTGTCAAATTTTAATCATAACCCCTGGGTATGCACAACATCTCATAATTAAAAAAACGAAATATTCTTAAACTAAATCAAACATCTCTGAACGGAAAATTAAATTATTAAAATTTGTAAGTAAACAGAAAATAAAACATCCTTAAACTAAACTTCTATATGCAATATCGTTTAACTCAAGAAAATAATGAAAATGAAAAATGCAAGTTAAAACTAAATTAATCAGGGTTCCTAAACGTAAATAAACAAATCGTTCAAATTTAACACACCCGAAATTGATAGCTTCCCGCCTCAAATGAATTGGGAGCTATTTGAACGGAACTTAGCATAAAATGTCTGAGAATTGGGTTGAGTAAACTATGTTTAAGCTACGTAATAGTCAATGATAGTCTCACCCACAGTCTCCTCGCTTGTGCACCGTCGAGCGGCACTCCTAGGAGTGTCCCACACTCCGATATCACACACTGCACCTAGTACCTGTCGTCGGTCCATCTCCTGCAGCCGTACGTGGCCCTCTGCGTCCGGTCCATGGAGCGCCGGCTGGCACCAGACGATACGGCCTGCCCTGGTAGCAGCACCCATCCCATGAGGTGGCCTCCAACTGTTTGGGCTTGCTGGTTGGCAACTCCGGCAGTTCCCATGGTTTCGGTCGTTCAGCACCAGGTTACACTGGGTAGCTACACGTGCAACCTAGGGCGTACACTGCGTGGCTCTGTCGATGCTCCTCTTCTCCATGACCACAGTTGGTTTTCCTGGGTCCCGACGGGAACATACTCGGGACCTAGTGCTTACTTTCCCACCTTGGGAGCATTACACAGCTTCTTACAGTGGTAACGAGTGTGTCCAGACTGACCACACCTCGAACATAAACTCTTCTCTGCCATCGGTAAATACTCTGGTTTTACGGGAACAATTTCGTCGATTCTGGATGCGTCTGCTGCTGCATATGCACGGATAAAGTGTAGTTCTGGCGGCGGCGACGTATTTACGGCCTCTGGCTGCTGTGGTGCATGAAACTTTTTCAGATCTTTCACATGTATGTGTTTCAGCAACTTGCCCTTGGTATCCCGGAGGTCATACACCACCGGCGACACTACTTTGACCACCGTATACGGCCCAGAATATTTCGCAGCGAGCTTTGCGGCAAAACCACTGGTTCCTTGGGATAACGGATGTTCCCGGCGTAGCACCTGTTCACCAACTTTGCATTGCCATTCCCTGCGACGCAAATTGTAGTGGCGACTTTGTTGGGTGAACGCCCTTGCCAGATTCATTCTTACTAACTCGAATGTTTCTTGTAGCTTCTTCAGACGGTTATGACGGTCTTCTATTTCTTCCGGCCGCGTCTCCGACTCCTCTGTCTGCCTCTCCGGTGGTATTTCGCGTTCAGCGTGCACCGCGCCGGGGACGGTCAGCTCTCGGCCGAAGTTCAGGAAGGCTGGGGTGAATCCGGTGGATTCCTGTTTGGCCGTGTTGATGGCGAACCCCAGTTCAGGCAATCTTTCATCCCACTGTCGTTGATCATGCTCGCAAAACTGAGCGATCATGGTTTTCAGCGTGCGATTCGCCCTCTCTACAGCATTGGCCTGGGGAGTGTATATTGGGGTCAGCCTCTGGGCTATCCCTAACTCCTTCAGCCAGGCCTTGTGTTCATGGGACACTAGTTGTTTCCCGTTGTCCGAGATCAGTGTCCTGGGGCAGCCAAACTTAGTGATAACCATCTCAAACAACGCTTTGTTGACGGCGGGGGCGGTGGCTTTCTTCAACGGTCGGCATTCTACCCATTTCGTGAAACGGTCTTGGGCGACAATAATAAAATTGTGCCCCTTTTTGGACCGAGGCAGGGGTCCCACTAAATCGACGCAGACGGTTTCCCATGGTGTCTTGTTCGAGGAAGGCTGCATCTTCCCGGGGGTCTGTTGTTGGGAGACTTTAAACCTCTGACAGCGATTACATTGCCTCACATAACTCGCAACTTCCCGAAACATCCCTGGCCAATAGTAATGACAAGCTATACGGGCAATGGTTTTTGAAATGCCCATGTGCCCGGCGGTCGGTTCGTCGTGGTTCTCTCGTAGAATTCGGCCACGCACGTCCTTAGGGATGCACAATTTCCAGGGATCGCTCAGCTCGGGCTCGCTTAAGTTGTATGCGTCCCAAAAATGTCGGTACAGTCTTCCGCCCCTGATGGAATAGTCGGGAAATGCCTCCGGGTTCCTTTCCACCTGGTCCAACTTACGTCTGTACCAGGAACAGCTTGCTTCCTCCTCTGTGAAGCAAATATTCTCTTCCGCGGACTCTTCACAGCTCTCCAACGGTGAACGGGAGAGGGCGTCCGCTACACGGTTTAGTGTCCCTCGTCGATATTTTATCGTGAAGTCGTATTGTTGTAGAAATACGCTCCACCTGGCCACACGCCCAATCGGGGTTTTAATGGTTTGCAACCACCTAAGAGATTGGTGGTCTGTCAGTACTGTAAAATGGTACCCCTCCAGGTATGGGCGCATTTTTTCAATCCCCCATACCACCGCTAGGCACTCTTTTTCCGTCACAGAATAATTTTTCTCGGCAGGGCAGAGCGTCCGGCTGGCATACGCGATGACTTTCTCTGACCCATCGATGTTCTGAGTCAGAGCTATGCCTAAGCCATTATCACTGGCATCAGTTTGCAGGACGAATTCTTTCGAAAAGTCCGGACAGGTCAATATCGGCGTCTGAGTGAGTAATTTCTTCAGGTCTTTAAACGAGCTCTCTTGCTCTTCACCCCAGTGCCATCGATTCTTCTTCTTCAATAGCTTGGTCAAGGGGGTCACTACCTGTGAGAATTGCGGAATGAAACGGCGGTACCACGAGGCGACCCCCAAAAATCGACGGACGTCTCTTACGGTTCGTGGGGTCGGCATGGCCTCGATAGCCTCCACTTTATCCGGATCGGTGCTGATGCCATCCGACGTCACAACATGCCCAAGATATTTCAGCGACTTCCTGCAGAAGTGACATTTCTCCGGGTTCAGCTGCAAGTTACTCTGCCTCAGCCTTCGGAACACTTCCCTCAAGTTCTCCAGGTGCTCCTCGAAGGTCTCTCCCATTACGATAACGTCGTCCAGGTAGGCGAAGGCGTGTGGTTCCATATCGGGGCCTATTATGGTATCCAACAGCCGCTGGAACGTCGCTGGAGCCGAGTGAATTCCGAAAGGCATAACCTTGAACTGATACAACCCCCTCCCCGGGACGGTAAAGGCGGTGATGGGCTTACTTGTCGGCGTCAGAGGGATTTGCCAGTAGCCCTGCTTCAAATCCAGACTGCTGATGTACTTGGCCCGGCGAAGCTTGTCGAGTATGCCCGATATATATGGCAGCGGGTAGGCGTCCTTGACGGAAACCTTGTTAACTTCCCGGAAGTCCACACAGAAGCGGTATTTTCCGTCCTTTTTCTTAACCATCACCACAGGTGAGCTCCACGGGCTGTTAGAAGGTTCTATAATTCCTTCTTCCAACATCCTGTCGACCTCGTCGTTAATGACCTGCTGCATTTTCGGGTTTTGTGGGCGGTATCGCTGCTTGATAGGTTCTCTCCTCGACAGGCGGATATGATGTTGTACTCGGTCGGTAGGGCCAGTTATTCGTTTGAAATACCCAAGTTCTTTCTCCAAGAACAGATCAAGTTGACGTCGCTCTCGAGGGGTCAATTCCCCCAAGGTGTTCGTTTCCATAGTATGTATTGGAACTACAGGCGGGGGCGGAGTTGCTGACGCCAGCAGTTCTCCATCGAGGTAGGTTTTAGCGGTCGGTAAATCTATACGGAAGTCGTACTTCCCCAAAATATCCATCCCCAACACTAGGTCTACCGGGAGGTGAGGCAGATACAACAGCTCCCCTTGTATCTTCTTACTACCCAACATCAATTCAGTCACGTACATTTGTTGTACGGAGACCAGTCTTCCATCGGCGATGCGGGTGTTTACGTCTGGCAAGGAGACGGCTTGTAAATAATCTGCGTCTATTTCCTCAAGTGCGGTACTGCTCAGAAAGGACCGGGTCGCCCCTGTGTCCAGCAAAGCACTGAAACACTTCTGGCCTATCCTTGTCCTGACTATGGGCCTGTTGTCAGTTTGAGATCGTCTGTCAATGGCCGAGGTGTCGTTGGGGCGGAACTGCTGGAGTCTCGGCCCTCCACAGTTCCCATCTAGTTTCCCGGACATTTGCAATCCCGGGATAACACTCCTGTCTTGCCACAGCGTGAACAAAACAGTCGTGGTGCTTTCTGACACTGGCTTCTCATGTGTCCTGTCTCACCACAATTCCAGCAAGTCGTACGCTCCATCGCGAAACGAACCTGCTTACTGGTTTCCGGACGGTTAGTCGTAGGCGAAGTCGGGGGTGTAAAACGGTTCTTAACGGGGGAACTAGTATTCCCACTTTCTTGCTTATCCAAAGGGGGCCGGCTAGGTTTTGGGGGGCCCTCCTTGGTATCATTTAGTTCCTTCAACATCGCCTCAATTTCCTTTGTTTTTTCTATGAACCTACGTATGTCTAGCACGTCGCAATTCCAGAGCATCTGTCGGAACTCTGGGCGCAGGTTTCTTCGTAACCAAGTCAATTCCTGTTGCCTGTTGATGTTACCGTGCCGGCGTATGAGTGTCTGTAGCTCCGTTATGTAGGTAAACACGGGCTCACCGGCTTTGTGTAAACGTCGACTGATTTCAGCTTCTAAATCTATGAAGTAGTTTGCCGGGAAATAGAAACGCTTGAAATCCTCGATAAAGTCTTCCCACGATGTCCAGTAAGCCCTATTATTTCGATACCACAGCAAGGCTTGACCTTCCAAGACCTGTGGCAACACTGGCAGAAGGCGGTCCGAAGATACGTTAAAGTGCAAGCGGATTTCTTCTATGCGTTCTAAAAATGCTACGGGGTCAGACCTGCCCTGGAAATGCAAGTTCCACGCAAACAGATTGAGTGGTTCTGGTTGCCGAAATGTCGTAGTGTTGGTCACAGGTGATATTGGCGGCGGGAATGGCTTTTGCGTAGGCGGTGTTAGGTGCCCGATTAAGTTTCCCGTTCGTGGTGACGACGGCGGCGATGCGGTAACGTTAGGCAGTGAGGCTGCCTCGGTGTGCGGCGGTCTTCCTTCACGCAAAAATTTAATCAATTGCCTTCTCATTTCTTCAACCGTTGTCTGGGGTCGTAGGCAAAACCTCGCTAACTCTGTTTCCAGTTCAGGCTTCCTCAGCCTGTATACCCATCCTACCCGGCCGTCAAATAGGTCCGGGTCGGACTTCTCTTGAGGATCAGGCTCGACGGCCTTGTCCGTTTTCGGGTCTGACATTGTTCAGTGCAAATAGTAAAGCGGCAAAACGGCGGTGCAAAGCTGTCGAAGATGTTAACGCAGTGTTAGGATGAAACGGGTCGGATTTGTAACAGTAGTTTCCCTTGGTCAGTAGTGTTTAAACAAAACACCAAAAAAAATCATAAATACAAAACAACAAAAATTCGGAATAACAAAATTCTCTACAAGTTGAAACCAAAAAAAAAACACTACATATTAACGCCAAACTTAAGATGTTGATTAAAAGAAAATGTTACACTTAAAGAGTGTATTCGTATTACGTAATGCAGTAAACAAACATTCAATGCTAACGTGAAAAAAATAATTAATTATTACTACCACAAAAATATTGCGAGATCAACAGCTGCTAACAAATAATTCTATCAAAAGCAAAATAAATTAATGTTCTCGGTTTCACAAAGTATTGATGATACAGCGATTGCTATCGTAGATAACAATATTGTAATTCCTTTTTAAATTCTGCCTCTGTTTCAAACTAAAAATATACCGAATTCCTATGATACGTGTAACATATCTTATCTACACTTTTCCAACAACTCTTATCACAATTAACGATAAACTATGTACATTAAAATTTAAAAATTTCGACATATTTACGGCTACTTCCCTAAATCCACCTTTCTCTAATTTAATTTACTAACTTAGGTCCCTGCTCGCAGGTGCCATTTGTGAGGGGTCAAATCGGGATAAGGTTATCTTTCCCTAATATGGGGAGGTTCCCACGGGATAACCTTATTAATACGGCTTTATTTACGGGATTTGCTCAGGCGCCAGCAGCGTGGTTTAAGGGAAGACGCTGCGCTCCCTCAGGACTATATCTCTGTCCTCGGTTGTTATTTACAGATACACGGACCCGGGGTACACTCCAGTGGAGACAGGGTTCGCCTAAGTCCTCAGGCGGAGTCCCTCAGGACTCCCTAATTATGGCCTATGTATTAGAGATCAGGATGTTACGTATTACGTTGGGGTGGATTGGTTGGGAAGCTTTAAATGAAATACCGTATAAAACCAATAATCTATTTACAAAAGTATTGGTGGGGAAATATTTACAAAATATATACAAAGAAATATTTACACAAGGGATTCTCCCGGTATACCCCACGTTTAAACTAACTTAATTGACAACAAATCAATTTATTAGAGACCAGAGGCAGAAACTGAAATATTCGCGAGTTATACGGACGGTATCACGAATAGGGGTGGTAAACTCGCGGGTTGTAAGCGGGCAGAAGCGTCCCAGGATCGTCAAAGCAAGGCACCGGACAGGTGGTCGGTTTAAGCGGGCATGCAATAATAATTACGGACCCTCAAGCATGCGTTGCAGTCATACAGACTCTCTACGACCGGAGGAAGTGTCTCCCTAGGGAGATGGAAATTTCCCCTCGACAAAATAAAGGAAGTCCTCACTATCAAGTTAAAAGAAAACACAGCCTCCAGACGGTGCCTTGGACGGTCGGGATACCGGGTATCGCCAGACTGTTTCGATCGCCAGGAATGGTGGAGACCTACTGCAGCCCGAAATATCCCCGCTGGCGTCCAGATCCAGGAGCACGAGAGCTGCGCCACGGGAGACCGCTTTGGGATGATTTGGTCGTGGCTAGACCGCTCCCCGGTTCAAATCAACGTGCAGTCGGCCGCTTTGCTAGTGCTCTCGCGTTCTCGGGAAGACTCCAGCCCAGGAACGCGACCCCTTTGCGTCTCCCGACGGAAACATATAAAGCTTTTCCCCCGAAGACTGAAAACGACAAGGTTTTCCCAATAATGTCAGCCGGACGGTCGGGGCACCGGGTATCGCCAGACTGTTTCGATCGCCAGGAGTGGTGGAGACCTACTGCAGCCCGAAATATCCCCGCTGGCGTCCAGATCCAGGAGCACGAGAGCTGCGCCACGGGAGACCGCTTTGGGATGATTTGGTCGTGGCTAGACCGCCCCCCGGTTCAAATCAACGTGCGGTCGGCCGCTTTGCCAGTGCTCTCGCGCTCTCGGGAAGACTCCAGCCAAGAAACGCGCGCCCCGGCTCCCCCAGGTCGCCCCGCGGATACAGGCAGAAACGAACGATGGACCTATTTATCCGAAGCTCCCTTGCTGCCGTCTCTCTGAAATAAGACCACTGACAAACACAACAACATTCAATATCTTTTCCACACCTGGACTTTTAACGTCACCTCTGGCGAAGGCCACCAAGCGCGCCTAGGTGTCCGCCGCCAGAGAGAGTCGTCGATCCGTGGAAAACCCCTTTCATACAGGCCCTCCAGCGTACAGATATAGAGACAGCGACCTACCCAAACAAAGCGGAAATGAGCGGCCTGCTGAAGACGGCGTTCTCCACTTGCCACAGCTGCTAACTCTACTAAGCTGGTGCACCTAACGAATCGCGGCGTACTCTCCCACGGCCGGCCTGAAATACACAATAAAACCCAACACCAAGAATCAAGACACGGACGGTGGCTGCTTCCTCTCTGTGACCTGGCTCTGCGCTCGCTGAAAGAGAACTAAACTCCCACGGTCGGCCTGCTGGATTCGCTACTGAAATACACAATACAACCAAACACCAAGAATCAAGACGCGGACGGTGGCTGGTTACTCTCCGTGACGGCCCCTGCGACTGCTGAAAAAGAACTAACTTGTCGAGCGCGTTACAGTCGATATATCCAGACCTCGATGCGGCCTCAGTCATCCGAAGCTTATGCGCCGCACGCGGTGCGCGTAGGTTGATGCAGTGGACCAGCCCGTCTGTCCCCGCTTTCATCGTTTCGCATGCCGCAGGACTTGCCTGGGCGACCTCAACCCGCTATACTCCTTACCCTTCCTCCGATCTCGCGACGTTTTCTTGAAATTATACTTTATTGAATGTTTTAATAACAAAAATAAATTAAATTAAATACGGATGGTACGGATCTATTCCCCTGTTAACTAATTAGATTTCTAATGGCCATTACGTCACTTCATGACAATATATATATATATATATATATATATATATATATATATATATATATATATATATATATATATATATATATATATATATATGGATGTATCACACTGATAACTCAAAAAATAATGGACCGATTTTGATAAAATTTGATAGGTACCTTTATTTTATTAATGGCTTGGAAAAGTTCGTTAGCCAGGAAAATCAAACCAGGTTTTCCGGGATATTTTGGATTTTCTTTCGGAAATTTTTTTGATCTTCGAAAACAAATGGTAACTATGTTAACCAAATTTGGTAAGTGGGTTAACGTTATAAAAGGGAAAGTATATGCTAAAATTTATATTTTTGTAGGTTAAAAGGAAAAAAGGTTATATGCATTTAATTCTTAAAAATGTTTGGTGCCAGATCACTTCTATGAAAGTTTACTACCCTAAAGCAGCTGCTGCGGCCAGACCTTTTACTGTTCTGATGCTAAATATAACAATTATCTCATTGTTTTAGTGTTTCAGTGACCATATATTTATTTTCTATAGTACAGCATATGTTAGTTATAAAAATAGTAGCAGCATTTATTGGTAAAATGGGTTGACAAGTATTATTAGTTTACGATTTTGAGGCCGAAGACTTTGCCTTCACGTCCAGAGACTTCAGACCAATGACTATCATTAGACAGAAATTCAAAAAGCTGCTGCCTAAGTGTACAAGTCAGTTTTGTCTTACTTTAATAGATGTTGCATGTCATATTTTGGTCAGATCAAATCTAAAACACCTTACTATCAAGATTCTCATTAAAAATCCAAACAGTAGTGTTTCTGTAAGTTTTGACTCATTTCATTGGAATTTATTTTTCGATTAATTGAATGTTGTGTCCCCTTACTTGGTGAAACCGTTTTATAATAAATACAGAAGTAGAAACTTTTTCTCTGGCTTCACAAATGCTGCTTTTCTTCTCTGCAACCAGTTTCGTATTTTATGATGCCGTAAAGGGCAAAACCGATTGCATATGAGACAACAAGCATTAAGCCAGAGAAGAAGTTTCTTTGTGTGTAGTTATTTTTGAGACAATTATCTTTTTATTTTGTACTAACAGTTTGTACTTAAAAATTTTAAATACGCATCGACGTTGTTTAATTATAGTTAAGGAATGTCGAACACTGTCAATTCCTGGATGAGCGACCGATTTGTGGTCCCGGATCTGATGTTTGCAGACAACTTTTTTCAGTAAATTTTTGTGAAAAACATTTTTAGGCAAATTTTAGTGATTCTTTCTAAAAATCTTTTTTTCGAATTTTTGTGGCGATTTTGAATAAACAAATATTTTTAATGAGTTATTCTGAAAAAAAAACTGTCGCCAATTTTCAAGACAAAAATTTTTTAGCAATTCTACTATAAAAATATTGTATAAAATATATAGTCTATTAGCATATGTTGGAGACCCTTTTTGCGAATTTTTGTAAAAAAAAAACGTTATGTACCTTTCCAAGGTAAAAAAACATTTTTAGGAAATTTGTGTAGGAACGTGTTTTTTTTTTGGGTCAGTGAAATTGAATAAGCTGTTAAAAATATTTATTCTTGTGTTCTTTTGCAATCCAGAAAGCAAAAAATTGATGAAAATAACTAAACTTTATATGAAGCTAAAAACTTCATATTTGGTAAGTACCTACTAGTCTCAACATAAGCAAAGCTGGCTAACAAACTTACTTAGCAGAAGTCAGGAACACCTCAAAACCACAGAAACAATAATAGAGTTATGCGCTAGATAGCTGACGCTAGGTAGCTATAGTTTTCGGGTGATTCTGTTTTCCGTTTCAGTTTCAATTCAAAGTGTTCAACATCGGTTTTTTAAAAGATTGAGGTTGGATACTGTGGCTGGAAACTGAAACAAAAAGCAAAATCACCCCAAAAGACCAGAAAAATAATAACAAAGAGTTATGGGCTAGATACGTATTTCGACAACGAAGTTGTCTTCATCAGTAGCTGTCGCTAAACTACTGTCGCTAAACTATTAGCGACAACCACTGATGAAGATAACTTCGTTGTCGAAATACGTAGGTATCTTGCGCATAACTCTGTTATTATTTCTGTGGTCTTTTCGGGTGATTCTGACCCCAAAAAGATGTCAAAAATAACGACAAAGAGTTATGGGCTAGGTACGTATTTCGACAACAAATTTGTCTTCATCAGTAGCTGTAGCTATACTATAGTCACTGAATTAGTTTTAATTTAGCGAAAGCAACTGATTAAGACAACTTCGTTGTTGAAATACGCATCTAGCGCATAACTCTTTGTTATTATTTTTGTAGTCTTTAGGGGTGATTCTGCTTTTTGTATCGGTTTTTTTAATTTTCTATAGGCTATTTACCTGCGAAATTTATACATTTCGCTAATCACTTGGATAAGTTCGTTCCGACCCAGTCAAAGCAGTTTTCAGACAAACAAGTTTTACTCAAAACAAATTTGTATTTCCGACACAAGTTTTTTGTTATTTTTCGTAATTTGGATTATTTCTTTAAAAATTCGCTACCATAAGGCACTTTCAGCGCCAGTTTTTTAATGTCGTCATTTAGATAATCGAATGATCTTTCTAAATAGCAAAGAAAATTGGGGGTTTTTATTTATAAAAAATACCATGACATCATCATTTTAGAATATTTAAATAACGGAAAATGATTTTAGCAGAATATTGTGCATTTTTTTTAAATAAAATACTATATTTATTTTAGTTTTATTTCAATTGTTTTACATTTTAGCGCACAGATTATATAAATTTGATAATAAATATACACCTGGATAATAAAAATTACAAATTTGCCAGAAATGGACAGTCGTGTTTTTACTAAATAACATTTATTATTTCGGTTTGTTGGCCTGAGTATATATTCCTAAACCGATATTATTATGTGGCCGTTTGTCTATCATATGCAGACACTTCTAATATTCATGCTCTCGTAATAAACAATAAATAGAAACCCGAGTAGCCCTATCTCCATACCTGCTATAGACACGCTCAAGGTTAGAGCGACATAATACACTAGTCGAAATGAGCGAGTCAGCTTTGTCAATAGTTATTCGTGTATATCAGCATAATAGCATGCAACATACAAATACTGAGATAGTGCAACGCAGCAACCTTAGTTACCATAATTTGTAGGGGCCGCCACCACACAGGCACTTAGATGGCACAAATATGACTGTGTGAACACACATACAAGAGATAAGCAGTGTGGCAACATACACACGACTGAATTTATTCTGAAGTAATTGGCATTAACGTCACGTTTGGCCTCTTGGAAGAGACAGAGTATTGTGTGAAGTAAAAAAATATGAAAATCGAACACAAAATTCTATCTGGTCGAAATATGTAGCCAATTCCCTTATGGCATCGTGTGTATGGTGCCATAATTCTGGACGGTGCCAGACCACAGCTTTATGCACACACAAAGTGCCATGAGGATACCGAAACATACACACACACACGCACACACACATACACAGATATATATATATATATATATATATATATATATATATATATATATATATATATATATATATATATATATATATATATTGTAACATCCTAGTTCATTGTCATTTATTTTTTATGGTTTTCTGGACACTTTCGACAAGTAATTTGATAGTTACTTTCATTTCAAATGTGCAATGTTACAGAACAATCGAATCTTTATGTGCCCTGTTATAAAATAACTATATCCACTACAAAGTATTAAGTAAAGATGCTCAATCCAGATGACTTTTAAGTATTTAAATAATATTCTTAGCGGGGAGTAAAGAAATCACTTTTTATTGTTCCTATGCCCCTTTAGTGTCAGGAGGCTATTTAGGTAGGCATATGGTATTTTTCCTATCGACAATATTAATCGGTCTGAATATAATTCAGCTTGTAGGCTTTAAATGTAAACATCAGCACGTAGCTCATACAAAACTTGCATTGTGCCTGCAAGAGGTTACAAGTTTCAGCCCTCAGAAAGTGTTTTTGAAATAAATTAGTTCCAGCTAACGTGATCACGCATGTGAACGTTGATTTTCTCATTTTGTCTGAATTGAGCGTCTTTACAGATAAATAAAATACAAATAGACAACATAATGTCAATACCTGGTATTTGTTTGTAAACTCCAATTTTTGTGTCGAATATGCTGACGTTTAATTATAAAAATTGTGTGTTTTAAATACCTACGACTACTTTCATTTGACTTTGAAATAGTATGTAGCACTAGCTGGTACTCTTTGTAATGTCCAGTTGACAAAGGCAAACTATAACGGTCGATAATTGCGTAGAAGTTATGCATTAAAACAATTATTTTTACTCAAACTTAGTCAGTCAAGTAATTAACTAAAACATTTATTTTCTTATTCAGGTGTTAGCAGACAAGTAATTAATTGAAGCATTTATTATTTTATTCAGACCTCATTAGTCAAGCAATTAATTGAAACATTTATCTTCGTATTTACAATTTGAAAATCAAGTAATTAATTAAAACATCTATTTTTTTATTTCCAATTTGCCAGTTAAGTAGTTATTTTGCAGGGAAATAACATTTCGAATTTTATTAATTACGAATATTTTCTAAGCAAATCAACATAATCTTTGCACTTTTGTTTGCCTAGAATTATCTTATCTTAATTAACTTCAGGTAGACTTAGTATATTGTGCAATAAGCAAATTAGTCAACTTAAATTCTGGAAAATTTACTATGCACTGTAAAAAAATGCCAAAATGAAACAATATACATATACAACTTAAATATCACCCATATAATAAGCATATGCATGTTTAAACTATCTGACGTAAAGATCCAGATTGTTACATAATCGATACAAGCAGGCAATTAAAAGCGCTGTAGGGCGTGTGGCTAGGTGGAGCGTATTTCTACAGCAATACGACGATAAAATACCGACGGAGGGCACTAAACTGTGAAGCTGACGCACTTTCCTGCTTGCTGTTGGAAAGCTGTGAAGAGTCCAAGGAAGAGAATATCTCACGGAGGACCAGGTGGAAAGGAACCCAGAAGCATTTCTCGATTACTCCAACAGGGGCGGAAGACTGTACCGACCAAGGCGCCTCTGGAAGTGACAACCGCTACCGTCGTCTACTTAAAGGCTCGAACACTACCGGGAATGTGGGGAAACTGTTTCCCCCGGAAGATACATAAGGTACCGGCCGGCACGCCATGGATGCGATGAAGGGACCACGCTCGGCCTCAGGCCATGGAGGCTACAGCTGCAGCAGGCAACCGATCTACAGACACTAAATGTCGTGCGAACCGTGAGTGTGTGAGACATTTCGAGGAGTGCACCCAGGCGATGCAAAGACGAACGGACTGTGAGTGAGACTATAACTGAAACAAAATGCATAATCACCCCAAAAACCACAAAAATAACAACAGAGCATTATGCGCTAGATACGTATTTCGACAACGAAATTGTCTTCATCAGTAGTAGCTGTCGCTAAACCAACTCTATGGGCACAATTATCCTATTTATATACCTAAACTATACACTAAAAATGATGTAATCCCGACGATGCAATACCGGATGATGACATACCGGATGATGCAATACCGGATGATCAAATACCGGATAATGCAACACTATATGATGCAATATCAGATGCCTCAGTACCGGCTGATGTATCACCGGATGACGTACCACCGAGTGACGTAATTCAATGAATATTGTTGTTTCAGTGGATACGCCCAACCGGTTGTGTCGATGTTGAAAGCAACCGTGGATTATTTCGTTCTGTTTCAAAAAAGTACTGAATTGACCGGACCCATGTCTGAATTCATCAAATTCTGTGGATTCAGCTTGCAGATTTCCAAACTTTCCAAAGCATCTAACTTGCCATAATCCGTGGTTGCCTTCAAGAACTCAAGATTACTATCGCCTACCGTATGTCCAGAGTCAATCATATGTTGGGCAACGAAATATTTTTCTGCTCTATTGAATCTGAAATGAGCTATGTGCTCTTTGAATCTTGTTGTTATTGATCTCCGCGTTTGCCCAATATCGATTTTCTCGCAATTATTACAAGATATATGATAAATGCCCGATTTTTTTCGGAAGTCAAAAGTATTTTGAGACTGGCTATACGATAGCCGTATTATTTTTGGTGCATTTTTGCTGCAATTAGTATGCCGTACTGAAGAGCTCTAATGAGAGCGAAACCGGTCTACGGTTCTAATTGTTGCGAAAATGCATCGAGTCTTACATCCTTTGGCCCACCCAAAATGTTCTTCAAATTCTCAACTTGATAAACAACTCTCAAGTCGTTATCTTTAAATATTTTCTATAAGCCTTTTGTAAGAAAATGATAGAAAGGAAGTACAGCGAACCTTTTGGGATCCAGGCTTCAGTGTCGTAATGTTACTTATAGACGTTTTCACTTATGCTTCGTAACTAATCTATACACAATGTCTAGACATAAACCGTTACAAATCGGAACAATTATAATTTTGTTCCCTCCTTCTGCCGATAAAACTACCCGCCAACCCGAAAGAAACTCTCAGACCTGCATACCGAAGTTAACTTAATATATTCCCCCACCTGCAAGATACTGAAGAGCTATATCGATAAGGATGCTGGGGAACAATGACTTGACATTAAAAGAGACCAGTACTTCATTTGGTTTTAACTTAATATCTTTGATTCTATTAATTAATTCAATGGAATTTTTCACCGAAAAACTAGGAGGTTTTTTCCACGATATTTATATCAGAGATGAACAAAATTATAGATATCGCGATTTGTAAGGGTTTCTCTCCAGACATTGTGTATAGATTAGTTACTAGGCATAGATGGAAAATGTCGATAAGTAACATTATGGCATTGAAGCCTGAACTTCTTTTCTATCCTTTTCATGCAAAAGGGTTAGAGAAAATATTTAAAGATAACGACTTGAGAGTCGTTTATAAAGTTGTTAATTTGAGGAACATTTTGGGTGGGCCAAAAGATGCTATTGACTTCCGAGAAAAATCGGGCATTTATCGATTATCTTGTAATAATTGAGAAAAAATCTATATTGCGCAAACGTGGAGATAATAACCACAAGATTCAAAGACCACATAGCTCATTTCAGATTCAATAAAGCAGAAAAATCTAGCGTTGCTCAACATATGATTGACTCGGGACATAAGGTAGGCGATAGTAATCTTAAGTTGTTGAAGGCCACCACAGATTATCGCAAGTTAGATGTTTTGGAAAGCTTGGAAATCCGCAAGGTGAATCCACAGAATTTTATCAATTCAGACATGGGTCTGGTGAATTCAGCAGTTTTTGAAATAGCACGAAATAATCCTGGGTTGCTTTCAACATCGACACAATCGGTTGGGCGTATCCACTGACACAACAATAGTCATTGAATTACGTCGCCTGCTTACGTCATCCGGTACCAAGGAATGTGATATTGCATCATATGGTGTTGCATCATACAGTATTTAATCATCCGGTATTGCATCATTGGGATTACATCATTTTTAGTGTATAGTTTAGGTATATAAATAGGATAATTTTGCCCATACTGTTAGTTTAGCGACAGCTACTGATGAAGACAACTTCGTTGTCGAAATATATATCTAGCGCATAAAGCTGTTATTATTTCTGTGGTTTTTGGGGTAATTCTGCTTTTTGTTTAAGTTTACAGCCACAGTGTCCAACCTCGGTCTTTTATGAGACTATGATTGACAATTCAATTAGTAAAAGAATTTTATTATTAGTATATTCCGCAGATATTTTAATTTATTTTTACTTAAGAAGTGTTATTTAATTTAGTTAGGTATGTCGATTGGCTAGTTTGAAACTTCAGCTTTCCCATGAATTTTGAGAATGTTCTTATTTTGATTTAGGTATGCTGCTTGCTAAAATTTAAAAATATTTAATTAATTTGAGCAGTTTTATATTCATTTTTTTAAGAGTCCTTATTTAATTTAGGTTAGGTATGTCTTCTGACTTAGGTATGCCGTTTATTATAATTTAATAACACTTTGATAATTTGCGCAGTTTCATCTAAATTTTTTCAAGAGATTTCAGTTAATTTAGATATGTTGATTGACTGGTGTGAAAATTCAGTTACCCCGTAAAGTTTTAGGATTTTGTTAATTTGACCTGGGTATGCCGATCGTTATATTAGAAAATATTTAGTAGCTTTGAGCAAATTCATCCACGTACATACTTTATACTTTATTGGCTGAAATTATACAATACGTCTATACAGTAAGTCCATTTTGACTTGTGTTGTATATAGTGACATAATTTAAACAGTTTATTCTAAAAATACTTGACACTGCATTATCCAAATATGACATACTTTGGATTTTGACAAACCAATTAAAATAAACTTTTTATACATTTTTATACTATTTTTTCTGCCATCTTACATTTCCAATCACTGCCTTCATTTACTACTAATCTTTACACATCCACCATTACTTTCCCATCATCATTCTTCATTTACTTTCCATGTTTATGCCTTATGTCTGAAAAAAACTTAAGGTCTTCTTGGTAATGAATTTGTTAATTGTCTTGGGGATCAGAGGGCGGTCGACGCTTGTGCTAATAAAAAACAACTTCGTTTTTTTTTTTGAGAAACTGTATGAAGGGAGTAGATAGGGCGTCATTTGGGTCCACCGGTTTGAGCCTTCTGATTGGCTGTGACGTCAGAGTTGGGAGGAGTGGGGATAAGCCCCCTTCCCATGCGCTCATGCGTTGACAGCTGACCCGTGAGCTGTCATCTGTCAGGTGACGTCACATGTTCCAAGATGGCCACTGTTACCATCTGTCAGTGGATGCCAGATGGCGGGTAACCTGTCAGCTCACATGTTTCAAGATGGTCGCCGCTTTCAGGTTCCAAGTTCCCGCTTGGGAATTTGGGATTATGTTGGCTACCCGCTTGCTGCAAGTGGAAGACACAAGCCACATGTGTTATTTGTTATGTTATGTCAGCTTCCCGCTAGCCGAGTGTGCTCTTAGTTAAGCTCACCACGTGTTTGTTGTTGTTTGTTTTTGGTTGCCAGGCAACACTCTCACCAGCCACGTGTACGCTCTGTGACGTATAGGACTCCCGATTCTCCGCTAGCCGAATGTTTGTTTGTTAGGAGCTCACCAAGTGTTAATTTGAGATTAAGTCTGACATATGTTGAATGTTTATTTGTTTGTTGAGGTTAAGTCTTGTATGTTAGGTTAGGTTGGCTGCCGGCTACCCGCTAGCTGAATGTTGTTATGACATATAAGCTTGCCACGTGTAGGTTCTCAAATGTGTCGATTCCCCATGCTGAATGTTATAGGTTAAGCACACACACATGCTTATTTGTTAGGCTATGTTATGAGCTCACCATGTGGTAATTTTTACACATGTGCTGTATGTTTGATGGTGAGTTATCGTGTGTGTGTTGTTGTATGGTTGCTATGTTACTCCGTTTTGGCACGAAATTTTAATTTTAGTGAAAAGTTGCTTGTGTCTGCGCATGTGTAGAGAACATACATTTGCTGGAATTATTATTATTATTATATGTACTCTACACACACACACACACACCCGCGCGCGCGCGCACGCTCTCACACACACACACACACACAAACACACACTCACACACACGCATTACATTTATTGTGACGGACATATTGTCATCCCGGAATATGGCGGACTTGAAGTCGCACAGTACAATGTGTTCCTCTTCGGTTTCTGAGATGGCAGTAGCGTGCAGATTCTACAAACACTCCTTCTTTACAGAGAAAATTGAAGATAAACAGATCCGTGACATTTATAGCCCTTATTGCATTGTGTCAAATGACTGCCAGATATATTGTAATTTGGGATTGTGTAAAGAAAAACCGCCAGAATAAATGCAGCGTCAATATGTTACATGCCTCTCGGTACAGCGTTGCCACCTTGCTCTTTGAATACCAATTTATTCTAAACTTGCATATTTCTGTTTAATACATTTTACAGTGTGAATTACATACCACCCGCACGTGGTAACAGGCAATAGATAATATCATTCGTAAACTGTATTTGCCTATAAAGCATCTAATTTGTTATGTATTCTTTTGGAAAGCGCAACCCTACTTTCAAATAGTCGTGTAAAAAATCCTTTCAGAACGTTCTTAACACAAAAAAAACTCTGGACGCAGCAAGTGCGTTATGGTAGTGAATTTTCATAAAAATGTTTTTAATTGCAAATATGTGTGTTTCCTTTTTAAGAAAGCAGGCATCAATTTTGGTTACCAGTATAACCTATATAGTAAAAACAATGTGCCATGTTTCATAAAAATAACTTTATTGTGTGAAAATGTACAAAAATTTCCAAAAGTAAACTTAAAGTGTTCCCGGAAAAACTCGTTTCTTGGTCAACCTTATAGGTTAATAGCAAATTGAGCTATTCAAATTTGAAGCATTTAATGAAAATTCGCTACCATAACACACTTGCTGCGTACCGAATTTCTTTTCTTACAAACATGCATCGCTGAAAAATTCAAAAATGAAATAACATAAGGCGTGTTTGATTAAAAAAAAAAGAAAATTTGTATCACCAACGACTTATGGGCCACCCTGTGATTGTAGAAATATTTTTTTAAGATGTAGCTCAAGACACCCTATAATTAATATATACAAATTTTCTTCATATCTTGTATAATAACGGATATATTGAGCTTTATTGATTTTTTTAATAAATTCGACAAAAATTCTATACCATTAAACGATAAACTCTATAGCTAAGGCTACTGCCAAGCATCTGAGAAAGGGTCTATTTGAAATGAATTTTCTGGAAACATTTTAGTAAAATGAAGGACAATGACGGTTGAAACTAAGACTTCAGAGTTTGTAAGAGATCCTTCTTGAGACATTTGATTTCCATATCCCGTATTAGATTCAAGTTCTTTGCCTAAATGTTGCCGATTTTGACGTTTTAAATCGCAACTTTGACGTTTTGAGGAAAACCCCAATTTATTTTTCTTTAAATGCATATAACTTTTTTGTCTTTTGACCTACATAGCTAAATTTTGGTAGGTGGCTTACCTATAAGGATATTAACTAGCGTACCAAATTTGGTTGCCCTTACTTTGTTAATTCCGGAGATATAAATTTTTTTCGAAAGAAAACACAAAATTTTCCGGGAAAACCTGGGCAGATTTTCCTGGCTAACGAACTTATCCAAGCCATTTGCAAAAGGAATTTTTCCACCAAATTTAGTCAAAATCGGCTTATTATTTTTTGAGTTATCGGTGTGATACATATATATATATATATATATATATATATATATATATATATATATATATATATATATATATATATATATATATATACATATATATATATATATATATATATATATATATATATATATATATATATATATATATATATATATATATATATATATATATATATATATAAATATATATATATATATAAATATATATATATATATAAACATATAAAAATTGAAACAGACCCCGGATATGTGTTCTAGGGGGCCTAGTTCGCGGTCATTTGAAGAAATTTTTTCAAAATTCAAAAGTCGGGATCTCCTCATTAGTGAATTTTTTTTAAGAAAATTCACTAAAAAACAGCAACATAAAAAATCGATGATGTGTGTATGTGCAGATATATATTGGTTTTGTACAATAACTTTCAAAATCTTAAGATAATCATTTTGTTTTTAATGAATTTTTATTTTAAAAAATTCACTAATAGAGAGGTATCGATGGTGAGACTTTCCAAAATTTTTTTCAAATGAGCGCGAACGAGGACCCCTAGAACCCATGTCCGGGGACACTTTCAATTATATATATATATATATATATATATATATATATATATATATATATATATATATATATATATATATATATATATATATATACGTATCCGCCCGATAACTCAATAAGTTATTAACCAATATTGATAAAACTCGCCAATATTCTTTATTTTATTAATGGCTTGGATGAGTTCATTAGCCAGGAAAATGGGACAAGGTTTTCCGGGAAAATTTTGAGTTTTCTTTCGAAAAAAAATTACACAGCTATTTTAATCAAATTTGACAGGTATGTTGCATTGGGTAAGATCTTACTACGTGTCAAAATTCCATTTTCCAAGTTTATATCAAATTGAGTTATTCAAATTATGAGTTTTCTTTTGAAAAAAATTTTTTTCCCCGAAAATTACCAAGTTATTTTAATAAAATTTGGTCAACATGTTTCCTTAGGAAGGACCTTACTACGTACCAAAATTGAACTTTCTAAGTTTATATAAAATTGAGTTATTCAAATTTGAAGCAGTTAAAAATATATACCATAACGCACCTGCTGATCGGAATACTATAATATGACCGGTTTTGCATACACAGTAGAGTCTTTAGAGACAAAATGATTTTTAAACGAGATCAGCTAAATAGAGACGTAGAGACTTTTACTCTGGGTTTACAATTGCTTATTTTCTTCTCTGTAATCGGTTTGGCCGCTTTATTTGGATGAATTGAGGCAATAATTAATGGAATAAACACAGAACAAAAAAAAATACATTACCAGAAGCCCTAAAAAAAAAACAACAAACAAATACGAACAAAACAACGAAATTTAAAGCATATGTTCAAATAAACTTCCACTATTTTCTGAGCACAAATAGCACATTCTAACGGTCGATTCAAAAACCCTAGTCAACATTTGTGAAGTACTATTGGCAAATGCTTCCAGAACTAACCTCCTCAGATCTTGTTCTGTAGAAAAATCTTGCTGCTATACATGATTATAAAATACGAAGAAATCAAGCGGGGTTATATCTGGTGAACGCGCTGACCAGAGTGTTTCCGAATACATGCTGATTTTACCTTATCTGGAAATTTCCTTGAAAGATATTCCCGAACGACTCTGGAATTCTGTGCAGGTGCCCCATCTTGATGTATTCAACAGTTCGAACTCTCTCAAGAGGCATGTTATCGAGAGCATCCTGGAAATCATTTTGTAGCAAATGTAGGTAACGCTCTGATGTTAAGGTATGGTGGTAAAGAAACGATCCTACAATTGTTGTACCGAAGATACCAGCCCATATATTGAAAGCAAAATGGTGTTGATGCCTCGACGTTTTAATTGAGCTTTGATTGGTTTCAGACCAATAATGAACTATTATTCTATTGAAAACACCATTAATCATAATCATGCTTTCATCAGACCACTCACAGAATGAGCGACGTCGGTCTAAATCACCTGGTCTGGATACTTGACAAATTCCGTACTTGTAAAATAAAATGTGCGGTTGATATTGATATACCAACGTTTCGTTCAATCCACCGGACTGATACAGCGGGATCCTCAGTAGCTGCTAACAAAATATGATGTACTAATACCTCATTGATTGCTGGACTTTTGCCGGGAAACCACAGGTTTTTTTTAGAAGAACCGTATGCTTTAAGGTGTGTCACTAATTTGCTTTTTTTCCCTTTTATTTGGCTGTCGTCGCCTAAATGCCTAAATAACAAAGTATTAATTGATATAGCTAGTTGTTTATTACTTAAGTTTAAAAGCGATGTACAGGTCCGTAATAAGAATTTTCTTGATTAACATTGGAAAAAGACTAAAATTACTAAATCACAAAGTGTGACACATCGCTGAATTTGAAATAAAAAAGGCGCTCAGATTATGATATCAAAAAATGAGTGCCGCATTTAAAAAAAAAGTTGATAATGGTCCCGCAAAGACGAAACGTTGTATTCAAAAATTAGCGACGCTATGTTAAATAAAATAAAAAGTTCCTGTGGAAAAGTGTCATCGGCATTGGCGTAGGTCCAACATTACGGCCAGAAAATTTTTTATGCAAAATCAAAATATCCAAATTTTTCAAAATATTTCCAAAACCAAACAATTTTTCAGAGATGTCTAACCGCCATTTTGTTGGGGTTTTGAATGTGCAACTTTTCTCCTATTTAACCAAGTCTGTATCTGCTACCGTTCTGGAGATCCCCATGGTGGCCCTCCTTATCTTGGACACACTGTATATATATATATATATATATATATATATATATATATATATATATATATATATATATATATATATATATATATATATAAGTTACGCTTACGATAAGTGAAATAAAATTAACTGGAGGTGAGATGCAGGTAGTTTTATCAAAATCATTGAAAATCGATTTGAAGAAACTTGTTTCCAAAAATTATTATATTATATGTAAAAATAGCAATTTACTTTTTACTTTAGAACTGTGTAGCCCCTCGTTTGGGTTGGTTACTATAGCATCAGTAGGTACAGTCATTAATGCACTGTCAAATGCTTTGAATATGAATATATATATATATATATATATATATATATATATATATATATATATATATATATATATATATATATATATATATATATATATATATAAGTAAGTATTTGTCGGTTTTTGGGGACGTATAAAAGTGTATAAAAGTATACCGTGTACAAATTTATACAGATTTAATCGGTGAGTGCAGCTTTTTGGGGAGCTACAGATATTTATCTCTGGGTAGCAATTTATATTTAATTGAATTGCTTAAAAAATATTTTTGACAGGGATACTTTTAAAGAAGGATTTGTGTACTAACTGCTTTGCAAAATAAATATACAACAAAAGAACACATTGAATCTTTTTCAACCAGCTTTAAAAAAGGATCAATTAATAAGCAGGGTGATTTTTTTATTGACCAACGTGTAGACCCATCAGAACGGTCAGATAATCCTGGGGTGGTACCACTAAGTTGTTTCTGCAACCGGTTTATTACCTTTCACTAAATAACGAAAATTAATATTGAAAAGTCACAATTTTGTAATTTAGCCCGACAGTGGCATTTCCTTACCAAATAGTCATTGTTCAGAGTATGCAATAAACAAAAATACAAAACTAGTTCTTAACTGAATAAATTAATTAAACAATGTCACCCAATTTTTAATATAAAAAATCTCCAATAGGTTTTCCTGTTTATATTTAATTGTGCTATTTATAAAATGCAACAAACAAAAATTGTTAGAACCTGCGATTTTTTGTGAATAGAGGACCTAATTTCATTGATTGTTGTTGCCGTTACTTGGTGAAACTTGTCCATACTACATACAGACTCGGAGACTACTTCTCTGGCTTTACTGTTGGTTTTTGTAGGTGAAGGACGTAGCCAGCGCGTGAGCTAACTGGAGCAAGTGGCCCTTCGAATTCTGGAAGTTCTAGGATGTTCTTCAATGCTTCTGTGACTATAGTTTCGCTGTTTGACAGCATTTTCAGACAGTTTAAAATTGAATTAGTACGAAATCATGACAACTACAAATAAATATCTGTTGCTATGTTATGATATGTTTTGATCAAAAAATTTTATCAAATTGAAAATAAAATGAAACACAGATGACAGATGAGGTTTTCAAAATGTCTATGTGATGTATGTCAATATTTAACATAAAAACTAGAACTAGCCTATAATAACTATGATAACAGTTACAACAATAAAATAACTAAACAATAACAGTATAAAAGTAGTCGCTATACAACGTTCATATCGACATACATCAACTCATTATTTTATTACAACTTTTTTGAAATAATAGTTAAATTTATTTTCTTTGACATATTTAATTAGAAAGAAGAATATCCAAGAAAGGGGAATTCATTAAATCACTTTGCTCGTTTAAAACAAGGTAGTTATTGTCGTGTGTGTGCCTTTTGACTTCTAAAGCTTCAAAAAAGTCTAGTTTACGTTTGTCATTATAAAAATGTAGTGGTTGTATGCGGTTATTTATTGTAGGTCTATGTTCGGTATCAATAATATTTTTTGCAAATGTAGATTTGTCCGCGTGGTTATTTCTAAATGCAGAAATATGTTCTTTGTATCGGGTGTTAAAATTTCTAGAAGTTTGACCTATGTAGATTGCGTTACAATGTGTACAAGCTAATTTATAAACTCCAGCTTTTGTCAGGAAACAAGATTTTTCTTTCGCGTTAAATAACAAATCACGTGTCGTGTTGTAAGATTTAAAAGCTACCTTTGTATTTGTACAGGTGTTTAAAATTTTTGAAATGTTTTCTGAAATGGTTCCAAAATAAGTTATCGGAACGTATCTGTTGTCTTCTTTGTTTCTAATATTTGGATAAATTAAATTAATCGCTAATTTGTATTCTTTTCTCTCTATCATTTTATCTATTATTTTAACAGAGTAGCCATTATTAAATGCTGTTTGTTTAATTATTGAAATTTCCTTTTCAAAATTGTTTTGTGACATAGGTATTGAAAATGCACGATTTATCATAGAATGGTAGGCTGATAGCTTTTGTGAAAAAGGGTGACATGAATCGTATGGTATGGTTGTGTCAGTGTAAGTTGGTTTCCTATATATTGAAAAGTCAAATGAATTATTTTCTAACTTTCTAATTGTTAAGTCTAAAAAATTTATACAACTGTTAGCTTCTTCTTCTAAAGTAAACTTAATATTTGTGTGAAAGTTATTAATAAAATTTAAAAATTCATTTAATTCTGTATGACTACCTTGAAAACATGCTAAAATATCATCTACGTATCTGTACCAAAAGACAATATTATGTGAAAGTTCTGATGTTAAAATTTGGTTTTCTAAGTTTTCCATAAATATGTTGGCTAATAAAGGTGACAACGGACCACTCACAGGCAGACCTTCATTTTGCATATAAATTTTATTATTAAATTTAAAAGTTCATAAGAATTCTTAACTGAATATTTTGGAAAGTAATTGTATTCTTTAATAAGTGAAACCAGTTTGCTCGCTATCTTATGATTAGGTGTATTAACATAGCTAACTGCTGGTCTCACCGGTATATTTGGCTTATGAATTTTCAGTTGGCCATATAATTTTGGTGGTTGCGGGCTTTTATATAAAAGATATTTCTTTTCTTGTTGACTAAACAGACACATTTTTAAGTTCATTTTTTAGTTTTGTCTGAAATGCGTTTGTTGGGTCTCTCCTAATTTCTGTTAAATTTTCTGTAGTAATAAAATCATTAATTTTAATGTTATATGCGTCCCTACTTATAGCTACTTTATCAGCTTTAGTAAAAACTAGATCATTGTCTAATGATTGAACAGATTTTAAAATTTGAGTTTCGTTAATTTGACGTTTGTCTTATTTTGAAGTTAAATGTCTTAAAAATTCACATATTTTTAATTTTTCATATTGCCTTATAGATCTGGAAGCAATTTCGGATTCAGAAGCTAAAATCTCTTTAATTTTGTTTGTAAATTTAAATTTTGGGCAGTATTTATATCCTTTATTTAGAAAAGAAATTTCTTCAGTTGTAAAAATTGTATCGCTTAGGTTTTCAAACGTTTTGTAAAACTTATGTGTTTGTGAGGGAGATCTTTCTCGGTTATGCTTTCTAGGTTTCTAATTTTATTTGTCTGTGTTAAGCGTTTTTTAAATTTCAATTCACTAACTAAAATATGTATTTGGTCATCTAATATATCAAATTCTACTGGATGTAATTTATAAGCAAGTTCTGAATGGATTACCTTGATATAAAGGAGCAAACTATCACGAATTGAAAACCATTTCTTGGATTCTTCTTTCAGCCAGATGAAACTGGCTTTTCTAATAGCAATTTTTGATTGAATCGATGTTACAGTAGTTGTTATGATTAAGTACTTCGGGATGACCTTCTTTCTTATGCACTCTTGGTTAAACCATGCATTCTGGGAAGCGTTCATCTGCTTGATTTTCAATTTTCTATACAAATGGGCAAGCTCTTTGATAGAAGACCTCTTCAATTCATTGATTGTTGTTGCCCTTACTTGGTGAAACTTGTAAACTGTAACATCGATTCAATCAAAAATTGCTATTAGAAAAGCCAGTTTCATCTGGCTGAAAGAAGAATCCAAGAAATGGTTTTCAATTTGTGATAGTTTGCTTCTTTATATCAAGGTAATCCATTCAGAACTTGCTTATAAATTACATCCAGTAGAATTTGATATATTAGATGACCAAATACATATTTTAGTTAGTGAATTGAAATTTAAAAAACGCTTAACACAGACAAATAAAATTAGAAACCTAGAAAGCACACAACATTTACATAACCGAGAAAGATCTATGTGTTTTAACAAGCATTGTAAAATATAAAAAAATAATGGTAGGTACTTTCTGTAAATTTATATGAAGTGTTACCATTGTTTAGCGTATTTATAAAAGATAAAATAAAGAGGATAAAAGAACATTAGAGAAGCAAAATAAATATGGACAACGGTTCCATTCCGATGGTATGCAGATGACATACGGCAAACAGAAATAAAAATTAACTCTTTTAAATAAAATATTTATTTGATTGCTTACTATTAGTGCCTTGAAAACTTCTATATCCGTGTTCAACTGAATTTTTTTAATTATATTTGTTCATTCTGCGACAGTGGCATTATTATTATTAGTAACTTTTGTAATAATCTGCTCGTACGTTTGGTTATATATATATAATCATACGTTATATAATTCTTACTTAAAAACATTTCCAGGCTTAGGTATAAACAATAGTGTATCGAAATACTTGTTTTGTTGAAATTATTTAATAAAATACTATAGTAATGTAAAGTTGCCTTTTAAGATGATTAGATACCAATTGTCTTTAAAATATATGTATTTATTATTTTACATCTGTGGCAGTTTTCCTGGACTTATAGTTTAAAATTTTTCAATTAGTGTGTTTTCGTAAACATATATTAAGTTTACCGTTCAACCTGGCAATACAGTAAAGTGTTTACTTTTTTTACATTAAATAAACTAATAACTCATATATCCTGTGGTATTTATTTCAACAAAAAGGCATATAAGTGTCCCAACCCTTAAAGTAAAATTAAAATTAACACCAATAAGACCACTTATCTTAAGATTGCAGTATGATAATTTTTTAGTGATAAATACTTAGATTGGGTATGCAAGTTTTCGTTCAAATAGTTATGCTGGTTCATATCAAATGAAAACAATAACTTATTATCGGGTGCATTTTAATTACCTACAAATATTTAACAACATAACAAATACACCTTTCAAAATGCACCCATTTTGTAACAAATAATCATCTGGTCTCATAGGTACACAGTTTTGATGAACCTTGGTGTTTTACCCACAATGTAATTTTTAGGGCCACAAGCCTTTAAACTGAAAGGCTAACACCCCGACAAAAAAGTACTTTCTTTAGGAAAAAGCACACTAAAATTAACTTGATCATTCAGAGTGTATCTTCAATATTATGACATTTTTACTAAGTTTTAATTAAGAGATTTCACCTGGTAATATTAATGCAATAATTGACATTTTATACTTCTACATTAAACTTTTTTCTACAAGTTACTTTATGCAACACAATTCTTCATTAGGTTTCTTTTCTTTTCAGTTGCCATAAGATTTTATTACAAAAAAATCACTCCATTTGCTGAACATACCATTAAAACTTCAATGACCTAAAAACCGCAAATTTTAATTTTTTCTCTGTGTCCTACAGATCTCCTCAAATGTTTAGTAAAATATACAAATGCATTACCTATATTGTTCTATTTAAAATAATGAAATTGATAAGCAAATATCAGCTAAACAGAAAGTTGCATGTCAATGGAAGAATCTTAATGAGTGGGTAATCAGGAATAATGCATAAGTGCCAACTTGTGGAAATAATTCAGGTGGGCCTTTTTTCCTGATGAAGAGTCAATGCGCCAATGTAAGACATTGTGTGCTTTCAACATCAGATGTCAAATGTTACCCCTTTTGAGCGACTTAAGTGTGACGAAATGTATAGTGTCTGCTGCAAAAACTTTTTTTGTAAGAGAAGTAATGAAACAACTATTTTATATGATATAAACTTAGCATTTCGTATAGAAACATCTTAAAACTTCTGATTATCTTTTTATCAAAATCAATATACATTAACTAACACTGTAAGTTTGATTGTTTCTAACTCCTTAATTAGCGAAGATATAGACTGTTTAAAAACTGACTTCGTCTCTTAGAAATTATAAAAAAATTTGCTTTTAAAATTGTCAATTTTAGAAATGTCAAATGTAAACGAAGATGAGCTTGCAATCTCAATATGTAAAATTTAAGAACGCAGTAGATAATATAATAAGAATATTTGTTTAAAAAAATGAAATAGCAACTTTTTGCTTAATCTGAAGTAGCATGTTTATACTTTCAATGAATAATCACCTTCAAAGAAAATTTTTACTTTTTAAATATTTTTTTTAAGAGATAGTGCTCCACTAGCCTTTTTTCTTGGATACCTAGTATTTATATATAGTTAGTGTTCAGCAAGCGGCGTTAGTAATTAAATGTAATAGGATAATAATTGCTTGATTAAAAAGTACACTCAGAAGAACCCAATTCACCACAACATATCTTTCTGACCTGACGATAGTTTTGCTAACAGGGTTAGCATCATCCGAGGGATGGATAAACAAGTGGCTAGTTTATTAATTACCCTAATGACGCAAACTTTGTTCGACACGATCGTCAGGTCAGGTAATAAGATAATAACAGTTTTATGAATAAGTACACTTTGGGGAACCCAATGCCCCATGCTTTGGATGGAAGCTAACGTGAAAGGGAAATTATAAGTATTGAGGTAGACCGTAATATATGAAAGTTAATTTGTAAACATATTTTAGTGTAGAAACATTAAAAAGAAAATACCTCATATTATACATATCGCCAATTGTCCTCATAATACACAAAAGACATAAAACACGCGCGCGCGCGTGTGTGTGTGTGTGTTAAACATAGTTTGTCACGTAAAATGTCAAAATTTTTGTGCTGAAGAATTATGTTTTTAAGAAGGTTTGGTTGAAATGAAGAGAAATAGTGAGGCGAGAGTGAAAATAAATCTTTGTAATGGCTATAGAAATGTTTGTAGAAGAAGAAAGAGAAGAAAAAGCAAGATTGATCCAAATTGAGAAAGTGACATTAACTAAAATTGTTTTGACAGTTTGATTATTTGAGGATTTTTACAAAATTATGTTAATACAAGCACAAGCACAGCTTCTTGTAAGACATAATGTATAATTTTGACCACTAATAAATGAGTATGAGTATATATATATATATATATATATATATATATATATATATATATATATATATATATATATATATATATATATATATATATATATATATATATATATTCTGATGATAAAGTTGGGAACATAATTCATAAATGTGTTATTGAATTTCCTAGAAAAACGCTCGGACAGGTCAATTTTATCTTTTCAATTGCCAACTTTTACGTAAAAATTACATTTATGACGTCACCTATTTTTTTGTGATGACGCCATTGTACGTTTTTTTTTAAATGACAACCATATTTTTCTGATGTTTTTCCATAGATCTGCTTAATACTTATATGATGAAAAAAAAACAGTTCACAAATATTTTTTTGAAAAGGTTGCATTATTTACTTTAAAAAATGGAAACGGACCTAAATTTAATAAGAAATAAGAAATATTTCTCACCGTTTTTATTTAGGTCGGGTTTTCTTTATAATAATGAGGTTCTTCTTCACTTTGATAAAGTAATGAACACTTGATTTTGTGATTTTTGATTTGTTGTCATGTCACTATTTAACAAATGCAACAAAAAGTAGAGTCAAAATCAATATTGAACACACTAGAATCCACATTTCCTGAGAGATCTCTGAGCCGTCGAGGAGCAATTGAGTGGCCACCGTGTTCCCCAGATTTGGCTCCCTTTGTTGTTTTCTATGGGGTTATTTTGAATCAAAAGTTTATTTCAACAGACCAAATAATTTAAAGAAGCTACAGCAAATAATTCGCGCTGAACTGGAGCCACTTAGTCCTGACATTTTTGAGCCCAGTGTATAAAGTGTATACACTCGTATCGGTCAATGCCAAATGGTACGTGGAGAACAATTTAAACATTTGCGCTAAGTTTTGTTTGTTATCCTTGGTTCCATATTTTTTCCATTAAACTTGCGTTTCCGGTTTTTAAAGTACATAACACTATTTTTTTCAAAAAAAATCTGATCTCAGGTACCGATTTTTTTCGTCATCATTTAAGTAGTAAGCAGGCCTATGGAAAAACCGCAAATATGGTTGAATTTAAAAAACTTATAATGACGTCACCATTCTGAAATAAGTGACGTCATAAATGTAATTTTTATGTCATAAGTTGACAATTGAAAAGATAAAATTGACCTGATCGAGCATTTTTCTTGAAAAATTATGTTCCAAACTTTATCATCACACTATATATATATATATATATATATATATATATATATATATATATATATATATATATATATATATATATATATATATATATATATATATATATATATATATATATATATATATATATATATATATATATATATATATATATATATATATATATAGTGTGATGATAAAGTTTGGAACATATTTTTTTTAGGTTTTCCCATTTTTTCTATATATTGGTCCAAACATTTTATTGTTTCTCTGGCATTGGTTTTCCTACAGGGGTATAGCTTAATAAATTTTGAAAAAATATCCATAATGACCAATACATGTTTAAACCCAAATTTTCCCCTTAATAAGTTACTTAAAAAATCAATAGCTATTATATCTAACGTGTTTTTTGGCAGTTATACTTTTTACTATCTTATTCACTATATTTTTATGCTTTAATAACTGACATTCATGGCAACTACGAGTTATTCTTTTACAAATTTTTATATCGGAGTTGGCAATATAATTTTCCCTAAACAACAACCAAAGTTTTCTAGCGCCAGGATGTCCTTGTTTATTATGTAATTGTTTTAGCAAATTTTCGGCTAAATTTTGTGTGATACAAAATAATTCATAGTCATACATTATTTTGACATAAATGTTGTCTTTTAATATTGCCCCCCTCTTTTCGCTATCTAACAAGTTGTATTGATCGTTTATAATTTGTACTAAGGAAAAATCTCCTGCACTTTTCTTCATGATATTATAGCCCACTTTTACTCTCTTCTCATGCTTAGTGACACCTTCTTCTCTCGACAATGAATCTGCCACAATATTCTCTTTTCCCGCTATGTGGACAATTTCGTAATCATATTCTTGCAACAGCAAAGCCCATCTATGTACAAGCTGATTGTGAAATTTGTTATCTAAAATCGATGTCAGTGCAGAGTGATCGGTCTCTAACCGGAATTTACCACCTAATAAATAGTATCGCAATTTCTTCACACAAAAAATAATTGCCCCCAGCTCCATTTCAGTGGCACTGTATTTCCTTTCATGTGTCTTGGTTAAACGGGACACAAACTGTATAGGAACTCTTGTACCGAAGCGTTCTTGTAACAATACTCCTGCATATCTATACATAGAGCTGTCTGTTTGCAAAATAAATTCTTCTTTATAGTCCGGGTGAAACACTTTAAGATTTCTTTGAAACTCATCTTTAATCTGATTGAAACTGTCTTCTTCTTCTTCACCCCATTTCCAATTATGTCCCTTTTTAAGTAATTCATTAAGGATCCGGGTTTTTTCACTCATATCCGGCAATAATCTTTTGAAATAGTTAATTAAACCAAAGAAACTCCTTAATGACTTCAAATTATGGGGTTTTTTGAATTCTTTAATTACCCTCACCTTTTCTTCATCCATTTTTAGTCCCTCTTTATCTAAAATGTATCCCAAATATTTTACTCTTTCTTGAAAGAATTCACATTTTTCTAAATTTAGTTTTAAACCTGCTTTATCTAATTCTTTCAAAATTATTTCGACATGTTGTTGATGTTCTTCCATACTTTCGGAAAAAATTAAAATATCATCAATATAAAGCAAGGCAAAATTTTCATATTTATCTAACAATTGATGTATAGCCCTAACTAACCCACTACAAGCAGACTGAATCCCAAACGGGATTACTTTAAACTGATAAACAACACCATTTATGGAAAATCCAGTGTATTTTCTACTTTCCTTTTGGAGTGGAATCAACCAAAAACTGTGTTTAAGATCTATTTTTGTAAACACAGATGTTGGTGTAATATTTCCAAAAATTGCATCTATTGCTAATGGACTTTCATATTGGGGAATTGAATACTTGTTAAGATTTCTTGCGTCCAAACATATGCGTAGCTCGCCATTAGATTTTTTTACTATAACAATGGGATTGATAAATTTCGTATTACTTCTTTCTATTATACCATTTTCAAGCATTTGTTCTATTTCCTTTGAAATTTTATTTCTATATTTATAGGGAATTGGGTATGTACGTACTTTAAAATCTTGTATATTTTGAACTTCAAATTTATGCAAATAATCTTTGGCAAAACGATTTTCTTTTGTGAATAATTCCTTGTTTTCTTCTAATAAATTCTTAACCATTTCTTTACATTCATTTGGACATTTTAAGTGGTCAAATTCATTCATATAATTTTCTCTTTTATACAACACAATTTCTTCATCACTATTTTCTTCTAGCCTATCTAATTTATCATAACTTTTTTTATAATCATAATTATCTTTAAATCTTCTTATCTTTTTAACCATTATTTTATTTTTTATTATATCTTCTTTATCTTTAACTAACTTCATCTCTGTAATTTCATTCCTAATTATAACTATTTTCTTTTTATAATCTAATATAAATTCATACTTTGACATCATATCACTACCACATAAAATATCTACTTCCATATTTTTTATAACAAACAATTGCACCATAATTTCTGTTTTGCCATCGATTTTAATCCCTATATTAATTACTTGATTTATTTCTGTTATTTTCTTATTATTCACTCCTATAATCGATATTTTCGGAATTCTAACTATTAAATTATTTAAATTGTTTTTGTCAACAAATACTTGATTTACTAAAGAAATTTCTGACGCGGTATCTAATAAAATTTCAACATCATTGTTATTTATTTTCCCCCTTATGTAAATTAAATTACTTTCGTTACAGTCCTGACTTTTATTTTCATTCAAATTTATAAATTCCACTGGATGTTCGTATAAAATATTTGTTTTTTTTTAATTTTAAAATTTTGTTTACTATTATCGGGCTTTAATGTTGTTTCGAGTGTGGGTTTTACTGAAAATTTTGTGCTTGTCTATCTTGCATGAAATTGGGTACATGTTCCAATGGTGGTATGGGGTTTTCCTGTTCAATTTCTGCCCGGTTCATACTGTATACCTGTGCGTTTCTGGACATATTATCGCCATTGCTTGGAGGGTTTGGTACACTTATTCTACTATTCCAATATTGATTTCTGGGTGGATCCTCATGCCTTCTCGGCGGTTAGGGACGATTATTATTACTACTATTTACATTGGCGTTATCAGTACTGTTGTTATTGTTAGGCCTCTCATTTTTATTGTAATTATTATTATTATTTCTATAATTATTATTATTATTATTGTAATAGTTCTGCCTAAATTGTTTTTTTCTAAAATTTTGTTCCTCACTTCTTCCATTATTCCTTTCACGGCCACTATAGTCTGTATTTTGGCCTGTATAATTTTGGTTATTTTCTTCTTTACTCCGCCTACTTCGTTCAATTCTAGTCAAGTAGTTCAATAGCTGATCCAAGCTTCTTATGTTCTGGATAGCTATTGTTTCACTTATCTGAGTGTCAAAATGTCTAGCTATGTACATAATTATTTCCTCCTCAGACATTTTCAGATCGAGATGTTGGGCTATATTATACAAAGTCAAACAATAATAATTATAATCTTTGTCCCTTCTGCTATTATACCTGCCAAAATATAAGGTTTCCCGGAACAAACTTTGATTATGTTCCCCCCAATAAAATTTCAAAAATTTTTCTTCGAATGCCTCGAAATCCTGAATTTCGTTTTCCTTTGTTGAAAACCATAGTAATGGACCACCTACCAAATTTGCTTTTATTATGCTATTCATATCCTGTATGCTATGTACACCTTCGACTTTATTCTTAATATAATTTACAAATACTTTAGGGTGTAGTTTCCCTATATTCCCGTCAAACTGTAAACATGGGTTGTTACCACCAGGTGCACTATACCATATCCTGTCAGGTACAGGCATGAACTTTAGCATTTCTGACTTGGCTTCTTTCCAAATTTGTTCCTTTAATTTCTCCACATTTTCTTCATTTTTATGTCTACTGATTGGATGATGTTCTCCACCCTTTTTACCTCCTTGTTTCTTGTGTTTGATTCATCATACAATTTGTCATGGAGCATTTGGATTCCTTCATCCAATTTTCTGGCATATTTTTCTTGATAAACCTTACAGTTTTCTTCTAAATTTTGCACATCTGCTTGTACATGATATATATAACCTTTGCATTTCTTCTCAAATTCCTCCTGTTTCGTGTCCACTTTCTTCAAAACTTCTTCTTGATTTTGTTGCATTGTCATTTTTAGCGCCTGTATACTAGATTCAGTCTTTTCTTCTAATCGTACAATAGCTTCCTTAAGTTGTCTTACGCTTTTTTCAGTGTGTTTCATTATATCTTTCTTATTCTCTTCATTTTGTTTCTTATTTTCTTCCAATTTGTTCTCCATTTTGTTTCCCATATCTGCTATATCTTTCTTTATCATTACTGCTAATTGTTGTAATAGCAATGTATTTGCATCCTCTTTGTTCGGACGCTCTGACTGAGACGGACTTTCTATCATTGTAATGTTTAACTCTTTTTCTTTCTCCATCATCAAGGTCTCTTCTTCCTGTGATGATTGTCCTTCCTCTTCTTCTACATTGATCTCTTTCGGTCATCTCCATTCCTTAAATTGTTTTGGAATTTCTTCTATTTCCGTTTTCTTTTCTGCTTCTTTCCCTATTTTAATAAGGGGTTTATTAGATTCTTTTTTCTTTTCCTCTTTCCTAATGGATCTTCTTGCTTCTACTTGTTTTCTTTCCTGAGACATTTTGTTGTAGGTTGACAAATATTAACGGTCTGTTATAGGTTTTTTTATATTTGTTTCCCCAAAACTATTATTTTTGATTAAATTTTGCTTAAAATATTTCAATCTCTATTTTTATTTTCATTTATTTTACTATTTATAACGTCTTAAACAGGGTTTTCTAACGCCTAAAATTTATCTAATGCTCTTAAAATTTATCTAACGTTTCTAATAATTTTTTTATTGTTTCTAACATTTTTCTAATTTTTCTAATTTTTTCTATTGCTTCTAATTTTTTTCTAATGTTTTTAATATTTTTCTAATACTTTAGTGTTTTCTAATTATTATTTTTTTAATGTTTTTAATTTTTTTCTAATACTTTAATTTTCCATACGTTAATTAGCGTCATTTTAGCTATTATACTTGACCCAAGTTCTTGGGTATCATATTGCTAATGTTTTTTGTGAAGCCGCCAATTATATGCTTCTTAACTAATTATCTATTATGTTACCAATGTATCACAAGTAATTATGTCTATTATTATTCTAATAGTGCTCTATTTTGTTTTTATTATTGCCCCACGTTGGCTGGGTGCCATTTTGCTATGGTCTGGCTTTTTAATTAATGATTTGTTAATTACTAATTAGATGCTGATATTACATTAATTACTTCTAATCATAAATCTAATTTCTAAAATATCTTTATATTAATAATTTATACCGTTGGACGCCAGGCAACTCACTGTTTGCCAATATCATTATCTAATGTATACTTTTAATAAGCCAAAACCTGCAAATATTAACCCGTCAATTAGAAGATAATTTATTTTACTCACTTACCGTCTTAATTACTTCTAATTTCCATTTGCTCAGCCCTCTCAGGATTTTAAGGATTCAATATTTATTTTTTTATTTATTACTATTATTTTTTGTAATTCTTTTGTATAATTTGTCTTTGCTAATTACTTGGTTTTTTTCTATTTTAATTATGCATTTCCACTTCTATTATGAAGGCCAAATAGGAGATTTAAATGAAAATCTAATTACACAAAGTTAGGCATCTTTAATGGTGATTACCCATTGAAATTAAAATTCACAAATATTAAATAACAAATTAAGGGACAAATTAGTTGCATCATATACCATAATAGGTTATAAATAACAGAAACATATTATTCAGTATCAAATCACTTACATTGTTAGAACCAGAGATTTGGCTTGTTAATTATCAGTCACCTTACACATTCCTGTACACCATGTCCACAGAGATGGTATTTGGATTCTTTGATTGCATTGTTAGAACCAGAGATTTGGCTTGTTAATTATCGGTCACCTTACACATTCCTGTACACCATGTCCACAAAGATGGTATTTGGATTCTTTGATTGTCTACAACACTTAACTGCAGCATGGAACTGTTTTTTTTTTCTTCTAATAAGCTACTCTTTTATGAAATTATGTTGTTTTGGTTGATTAGCTTTAACTGTTTTATTTATTTTCAGTCATTATCTTCTTGCTTAACTACCCCTGGCAACTATATTATTACCAGGCACCTTCTCCTGTGGACCAGGCACCTTCTACCTGTTCACTCCTCAACGTTCTCCAGCTGACTTATCTATTGGTAATTGTCTGTACCGACCACGCGCCACTACATTTACTTGTTTACTCTACGACGCTCTTCAACTGACTTTTCTATTGGTAATTGTCGGTACCGACCACGAGCCACTACATTTACTCTACGACGCTCTCCAACTGAATCCTAATTTTACTGTCTCTCCGAGCAGCCCTCGCCTTATCGGCTGTTTTGCCTTCGACCTGGCCAACCGGTCCTTCCTCACCATCAATCTCACCACAAGTCTCTTATCACTAGATAGCAAACCATACAAAAATTGTTTGTTTCACTTTATCTTGCTTTTTATTTCACGATATCTACTGCATTATCAATATATTTTACTTTAACTTAATACTAATTCTTTTAAAATAACAACATAAAACCTCTTTAGATTTCCATTTAAATTATACTCCTTTAGTTCTATTGCACTACTAAAATAACTTGACCATTATTTCTTAATATTATTATTCTAATTTCTATCCTATGTCTATACATAGCAATATATATATATATATATATATATATATATATATATATATATATATATATATATATATTGTGTGTGTGTGTGTGTGTGTGTGTGTGTGTGTGTGTGAGTGTATTACACCGATTAACCTAAAAATAATGGTCCGATTTTGACGAAATTTAGCAGGTGTCTTTCTTTTTGTAAGAATCTTGGATAAGTTTGTTAGCCAGGAAAATCGGACCAGGTTTTCGGGAAAAATTTGGGCTTCCTTTCGGACTTTTTTTTACTTAAAATAACAAAGCGATGGTAAAAAAAAAATTGGCACATAAGTTTACGTTATAAAAAGTAAACTATATACCAAAATTTAGATCTCTACGTTACAGGAAAAAAAGTTAAAGCTAAGGATTAAATTAAACAAATGTTTAGTGTCAGATCATTATGAAAATTCCCTACCATAACGCACTTTCTGCGTCCAGACTTTTTTAACTTTCGAGGGTAATTAGTTTTCGTAATTATAGAAGGTTCTATTTCTGGCATTCTTTTCCCGTTACATGGGTAGTATTGACAACAGGAAGTTTAAACTACTTTCCGCTAGCTCTAAGGGCAAAAGTACATCTGTCTGTTAACTGTAGAATACGATGTTTGTATCTCAATGAATCTGGACACTACAGGTGTAACATCCAGACGGAAGAATCGATGGATAGACAGCCAATGCCTCGTTAAAAGGATTTTGTTTTCTAAATGGAAAACTAACAAAAAACTGAGCCTTTAGTTTGCATTTTTTTCTCCCTCAGGGAAGTGTAGTTTGCATTACTTTGTACAATAAATCAGATTCGTATTTCTTTACAATTCAATCAGCAAACATAAACAGCAGGGTTCAAGCCCAAGGCTCCCGGGGTCAACTCCCAGTCGAAACGTCAAATTATTTTTCAGTACATACTGTAAATTAACATTAGCTGTAAAACCTCAGTGTTTTTTCTTTCTTTGGATACAGGAGGGAGAGATGCCTCATGCAGACCTCATTCACGACACCGTAGTGCCGTGGGTTATCGAGGTAATGTGAGATTCGTACTCTTAGTACACCTACTCATTAAAACTCCTTCCCTAGGAGTACCAGACCTTAGTCCATACCTCCGTCGGAAAGAATACGCACAATGACTTTTGGGTTTGAATGTTTCCATTCTGATTTTGCCGCGGGAGCTTTAGAGGGTAAGTATAAGCTTTGGACGCTTATGCTTATATGGAAGTTGCTCATCGTAGTCGGTGGCACTACGGAGAAGAGCATCTGGGTGAGAAGCGGCTTTTGCGAACTGAGTTGTGGATCAAAGTATCGAAGGTATTTCCAGATCAGAATGAATCTGACTGCTTCTGAGAAACCACGAGGTTCAGGGGTAAAAACGTGTGCCTCTGAACCGAAGGGTACTGGGTTCGATCCCAGGGTACTACTTTCACTTTTTCAGTACAAAATGTAACATTAACATCAACCGAGCTTCTGGCATTGTATTTGAGGAAGTTGAATGTCTGCACGTTCCGCCCTTCGGAGGGGGCGTAAAGCCGTCGGTCCCATGTCCATGCGATGTTGGGCACGTTAAAGATCCATACCCTCCTTACAGAAAGGCAGGGGTTCGGCAAAATTTCCGGGATAGTGAGGTGAAACTGCTCCCTGGCGTCGGTGATTGGCCATAGTTGCGGAAATAGGCCGACGTTAAAGAAATAAAACACACACACACTATATTAGCTGAGGTTGTGGCATTGTGTTTGAGCAAGTTGAACATCTGCACGTTCAGCACTTAAGTGCGAGCGTTAATCTGTCAGTCCCATGTACCATGCGATGTTGAGCACGTTAAAGATTTCAGCACAGAATACCAGATGTTTGATAAAATTAAAACTTTTCTAATAAAGAACCCTAAAACGTTATATTACTCGAGTTTCAACGAAAAAATGTAAATTTTCACCAAATCATTCCGCATTCATCCCCTACCCCACAAAGCCATTTTACCCAAAAACAATCCATACAGTTCGTTTGTCGGGTGTTAACTGTATACCAAATGTGGAAATACAACTAATAAATATTTGTTTTCAATTATGTTGGTGAAATTCACGTTTTGTTACCATGTATTTTCAACTGGTAAATTTTTGAAATTTAATTATGTATGAAACTTCGTCTGGGTTTTGTTTTTAATGCCTGGAAATTCCTTTTATTATTTAAATACACATCTTATAGCTAAGTCTAAAAACATATTCTTAGTATAAAAAACAAATATTGCCTTGAAGATTAACATTGTGTTTCAATACAAACACTACCCGGAGCAGTATAATATACCCCTACCCCACAAAGCGATTTTACCCAAAAACAATCCTTACAGTTCGTTTGTCGGGTGCTAACTGTATACCAAATGTGGAAATACAACTAATAAATATTTATTTTCAATTATGTTGGTGAAATTCACGTTTTGTTACCATGTATTTTCAACTGGTAAATTTTTGAAATTTAATTATGTATGAAACTTCGTCTGGGTTTTGTTTTCAATACTTGGGCATTCCTTTTATTATTTAAATACACATCTTATAGGTAAGTCTAAAAACATATTCTTAGTATAAAAAACAAATATTGCCTTGAAGATTAACATTGTGTTTCAATACAAACACTACCCGGAGCAGTATAATATACTCTGTATTATTCCATGATGAAAAAAGAACTACCTGCTGATCCTTTTGGTCACACATTATTATACTCAAGACACAATAAACGAACAGCTGCCTTACAAAAGAGTCAGTCGGCAACACTGCATATTCTATTTTTAGAAATCCACCACAAATTTGTTTTATTTGTGTTTAAAAAATCCTCCACAAATATGGTAATGCTTATTAAAAAACACTCATGCAGAGGGCGCTGTTGCTAGTTTTATTCACACTGTCACAAATATGGTTATATAAACAAACTAGGTACTGCTATCCTGCAAGATAATTATAACGGATGTCATAGTTTTATGTTTTTCGTACAAAACTAACCTTGACAATTCGGTTTCTTAGCTATAAAAATTGTGGCGGACCAAAAAATCCGTCACAAATTGATGAACCGTCACAAACTGGTACTATACTTGCCAGAGTCTGCCACATAATGTTAATGCGTACACACACACACACAGAGAGAGTGAGAGAGACGCACGCACGCACCCAAGCACGCCTGCCGAGCGCGCGCGCTCACACACACACACAGAATTAGTGAAAACTAGCTAGATGGAGATTGAGAAAGTGGAACAGAGATGGTATATTAAAGCATGTATATATGTATATATATATATATATATATATATATATATATATATATATATATATATATATATATATATATATATATATATATATATATAAGATGTCGTTGTCGTTTAACAGCTCAGCACATACTAATGTCATATATATATATATGGTCTACTAGGAAGGAGAGGGTGTTGAGCTTGTGCATGTTGTTTGAAGACATATGTTATAGACAGTTAGAGAGCGAGAGGCCCGCAATGGGTAATAGATGACACACCATTGTTTGATGGCATACACGTAAAGCAAACAAAAAAACATGACATATGGATGTCATTGGTGGGTGCCAACAGAGATGTCGCACTGTATGACAGTTGAACACATAAAGCCTACACATGATACCTATAAATGTCGCACACACACAGACACATATGACAGGTACTGACAGACTAAACTGAAATGACTTTGTTGCTGTTTAACATATGACACACGCAAACATGACGCATTTCGTGGTGCCATATGTTACATTGTACATGCTGTTGTTTGAAAGGATAGTTAGAGACATGACAACTGACGTACACAAACCGGTCTTGTGTTAACTTCCAAAAAAGTAAGAAATATAGATTTTAGCTCCTGTGTGTTTGTCAAATACGTAAAGACCTGTTGCTATGGCGTTTTCAATTGTTGGTGAGTCGACAACAAGAAACAGTCGTTTTAATATTATACAGAATATGGTGTGTTTCAAGTTGAATCTGATCAATAGCAGTGGCATCAATGATCCTGAACAATGGCTTCAGAACGGCATGCAGGAAATTTACAACAGAGTGATTCGAAACGTGAACACTGACAGCAAAGTGGGCTTTACATTCTCCGGGTTGGACAGACTATCATGTGCCATTTAGGAAGCTGTTGCTTTTGACGGTCGAAGAAGTGTGGTCGGAGTTGCACAAGATAAGTCACCATAACAGCCACCAGCCTAGGATCGCCACAACAACAAGACACTGCTCAAGCAACCACATCACAAGGCTTTGGTTTTTTTTTCCAAGCAACACGTTACAGAAACAAATCAACAAGCGAGTGAAGGGCAAGTCATCACGCTACCAACAACACCATCACCACCGGCACAACTACCAACACCAGATGACAAGCTAGAACTGGATGATGAGCGTCTCCGGTGTTTAAAACGCTATCCACCAATGGAGAAGCTGCTGTGACAAATGTTTCATCAAAAAGAGTCAAAACTTGGGAAAATGGCTGCCGTACAACGCACACTCCTGTGAAAGTTATGAACATTTCTTAAAATGGCAATACACATACGACAGGAGAAAGGTTGCATATCCGTGCTGTAAGAAACACATGTTGAGAACATCCATACATAGGCACACGAAACGATGCCCAAAGAAACCAGACACGTATCTGGTACCTGTAATTGAGTAAAAAGTATGTCACCCTATACATACGGCCATATCAGAATACATAAGCATACTTCAGCAATAAACAAAACCCAAAAAAAAAATAGAGAACTGACAACACGGCTATGACTCATATCCAGTAGGATGACATCATCACTTCATTCGTGTTGAGCTTGCACAGAAGCTGGTTTGCTGGCGTACCTAGAACAAGTTGTGGCTAAAAACTAATATGGTGCATAATACTAGAAAACGAAAATCTATCACCACAGAAAATAGTGGTCAAGCTGCTGGTGGTGGTGGTGGTAAAAAGCTTAAAGTGTTACAAGATGGCTTGTTGGCGAATGCAGTTGAAAGTATTGCACCAAAAGAAGAACCTAAAATGTTTGATAATATCATAGGTGAATTGTACACAATCTATCCAACAACAACAACAGACACAAGTGAACAAAATAATTTCGCATATATTATTATGAATGCTGTATATCCTACAAACATACAAACAGCTGAATATCAGCCCACACACGACGACGAGATATTCAATCAAATGTTAGTGGAGATCAATCAGAAAAGTATGGAGAAAAAATTAAAAACACAAGACTGCGAGCTCATAGGGCATACAACGTTTTCTATTTTGCCAAACGGAGCGAAAATACTCACTGTTGGTGTGGACCCCTTGTTAAAGTTTCTACCCATGGTGAAGGTTTCGCAGAAAAACTGTAATATACCTGTGCTTTTCGAAATGTGGACATTTGAAGAATTTTTAAACGTGTTACCTACCATAATTTACAATATGGAAAACCAACCAGTGGGCACAGACAAAAGCGGCAAATCATATACACTAACTGAATACTTGATTAAAACGCAAAGGAAATCAGGGTTTTTTAAGTTTAAGCTGTGCGGTGATGAATATGCCCGTATTCAACTTATCCCTGGAAGCATTGAAAATAATAGCAGACATTGGCTGTGTGGTCAGAGACTTATTGTTAGAATTACGTTTTAGGAGTTTCTTCCACATGGACATGTTTATAGCTGACATCAGATCGGAACTGGCCAAGTTCAGACGCCATACCTTGTGCTTTCTTCATTGCCAGACTAAAATACGCTGAGAACCTGTGTATGGTGTGCGAATTTATTGCTAAATATCAACTTGTACTGAAAGATATGCTGACTTGTAACAGATTTTAATACAACATTATTTGATAATAAAGATATTTGTAAAAAGCTCGGTGTGTGTTTCATTAACTGTATTTTTCTGACAACCAATCCGTTAGCATGAATGCATAGAGGGGGGGTTTAAAATTAAAAAATATATACTTTTAACATGTTTCCTTTATTCATAGCATAATACAAATTATTTAATGTCTTTGGTGTTGACCCAGGAATTATGGGTTTTATCAAAACCGAGCCATTTCACATAGGACTTGGTGCCTTTTTTTTCTCAACACTCGTTCGATTAAATACATATCAGAACATAAAGCCTTTTGTAGTTCTTGCAAGTAAAACCCTCCGCTGATTGGCTTGCCTTGCATATTTTCTAGTAAATACGTCACTGGACTGGTAGGATGCACCGTAGCGACCTTAAACAACTCTGCGGACCAGCACAGTGTATAAGCTTAATCAAATATTGTTTTTGCTTTGCTTATACGTACATCACCCACTTTAAATTTAGTTTGTGCACACTGAGATAGGATTGAAGTAGACCTGCATACGAATGGCTGCCTCGTTTGTGCTAGTGACATCCTGAGGTTTGACACCAGTGGGGCGATAAATGGTTGCGTTGTATGCAGCTGTGACATCGGGCAGGATATGTAGAAAGTTTTTATATATCTTCTCTTTCAAGATACGTATGACTCATTCCACCAATGCCTCCTTCACACTATACATATTGTAATGATTGATGCCGCATTTGGTCATTAAGGCCTTAAATTTGGCGTTGAAGAACTCCTTACCAGATCAGACTGCAGGTGGGAGGGTGCTTTGCTGTTAGCTAAAATATCAGCAATGGCTTTAGTCAACTCTTCAGCATTTTGATGAATGGGTGAGGTCTTCCGCAAGGGAAATTCTGGTTCCGTGGCACTAGAGAGCCGAGCAACCACTCGGCCGGAGCCTACCTCGACGCCGTCCAGGCGAGGACGGTAACAGTACCCACGCGCCACCAGCGGAGAAACCGAAATCACCACAAGCGCCGCAGGAAACCGCAGTCGACAGCAAGACCAAGGGGCCTCTGGAAGTGGCAACCGCTACCGTCGTCTACTTAAAGGCTCCAACACGACCGGGAATGTGGTGAAACTGTTTCCCCCGGAAGATACAACGGTATGTGCCAATGGACTATGATAAGGCCGTCAGTCGCCGGAGGCTGCGACTGCGGGGCGGCCCCTGCATCGCGTCCACATCTCCGTTTTCAAGGTTCCGTAAATAACCCATCCGCGGAAGAGGGACACGAGCATATAACAAGAGGGTCACTCATTACAGTTCTGTTTTACCATTTTAGCCGCCAAGGCAACACCAAGAAGTCATCATGACAACGCTGGCCTTGTACGACAGCTGGTCATCACTACAAGAATTGAGGGAACCAACGCCAAAGGTTACAATGGAGCTGAAAGCAACGCGCGACAGTTGGTCATCACTGGAGGAAATGACAAAAAGAAGCGTCCCTTGGAAGAGGGAAGCTGAAGTCGTTCGTCGTTCCCGTGGAGCCGGAGTACTTGCCGGTTAAGAACAAATATTTATGTTGGAGGTGTGGTCAGTCTGGCCGCACACGTTACCCGTGCGAAAAAACCTTTAAATTGTTTTGCTCCCCATGTGAAAAAGTGGGCATTATGTCCCGAGAATGTCCGTGTCAAGACCCAGGAAGACCGACCGTTTCCACGGAGATGAGTACAACAAAGCTACCCAATGTACACCCCAGGTCACAGATGTAGGATTCCAGTGTGACCTATTACAAGACGACCGAAGCCCCAGGTGCCACAGAAGCCAACCATCAGTGCGACCACCTTTGCCCGGCCACTCAAACACGACTCGCTCCGTCGAACCCAAGCACTCTGGAGCAGGCACATGGGATACGTGTTGCTATCAGGGCAGACAATATCATAAGGTACCGGCCGGCATGCCATGGAAGCGATGAAGGGACCACGCTCGGCCTCACGCCATGGAGGCTACAGCTGCAGCAGGCAGCCGATCTACAGACACTAAATGTCGTGCGAACCGTGAGTGTGTGAGACACTTCGAGGAGTGCCACCCAGGCTATGCAAAAACGAACGGACTGTGGGTGAGACTATATTTGAAACAAAATGCATAATCACCCAAAAAACCACAAAAATAACAACAGAGCATTATGGGCTAGATACGTATTTCTACAACGAAATTGTCTTGATCGGTAGTAGCTGTCGCTAAGCCAACTCTATGGGCAAAATTATCCTATTTACATACCTAAACTATACACTCAAAATGATGTAATCCCGACCATGCAATACCGGATGATGACATACCGGATGATGCAACACCGGATGATGAAATACAGGATAATGCAACAGCGTATGATGCAATATCAGATGCCTCAGTACCGGCTGATGTAACACCGGATGACGTACCACCGGGTGACGTAAGTCGATGAATATTGTTGTTTCAGTGGATACGCCCAACCGGTTGTGTCGATGTTGAAAGCAACCATGGATTATTTCGTTCTGTTTCAAAAAGTACTGAATTGACCGGACCCATGTCTGAAATCATCAAATTCTGTGGATTCAGCTTGCGGATTTCTAAACTTTCCAAAGCATCTAACTTGCGATAATCCGTGGTTGCTTTCAACAACTTAAGATTACTATTGCATACCGTATGTCCCGAGTCAATCATATGTTGGGCACGCTATAATTTTCTGCTCTATTGAATCTGAACTGAGCTATGTGCTCTTTGAATCTTGTTGTTATTGATCTCCGCGTTTGCCCAATATTCTCGCAATTATTACAAGATATTTGATAAATGCCCGATTTTTTTTTCGGAAGTCAATAGTATCCTTTAGCCCACACAAAATGTTCTTCTAATTCTCAATTTTATAAACAGCTTTCAAGTCGTTATCTTTAAATATTTTCTATAACCCTTTTGTAAGAAGAGGATAGAAATGAAGTACAATTAACTTTCTGGGTGACTCATAGGATTCAGGCTTCAATGTCGTAATGTTACTTATGGACATTTTCACTTATGCTTAGTAACTAATATATACACAATGTCTAGAGAGAAACCGTTACAAATCGGAACATTTATAATTTTGTTCATCTCTGAATTGTATCGCTTACTGCTCAAAGGAAAACTGAGTAACCTCCGAACAAGAAAACTGAAACTCGAGATTTTGTGACCGAGAGATGATTTGAATCTGATGGTTTGAAGCGATTTGTAGAAGTTTCTTTCCTATAAATGTCAAATTTTAACATATCTATATTTTGATGACAAGAGTATCAAGGAAGGGTAATTGGTCGTTGTTCTCCAATTTGTAATAAACTTGATAGAAGGAAATCTACTGTTCAACTTATTAACATAATTATTGATGTTATCTTTGCTGAGGTCAAATATGGCAAAAATATCATCGACATATCTCAACCATACCCTCGGAAAATACTCCACTGCCCCAGCAGTCTCTCTCAAATCGGGTCACGAAGAGTTCGGGAATGAATGGAGACAATGGGTTGAAGTTCCACGATATTTTTGCCATATTTGACCTCAGTAAAAATAACATCAATAATTTTGTTAATAAGTTGAACAGTAGATTCCCTTCAATCAAGTTTACTTATGAAATGGAGAACAACCAATTACTGTTGCTTAATACTCTCGTCGTCAAAAATGTAGATAGGTTAGAATTTGACATTTATAGGAAATAAACTTCTACAAATCGCTTCATACCATCAGATTCAAATCATGCTTTCAGTCACAAAATCTCGAGTTTGAGCCTTCTTGTTCGAAGGTTATTCAGTTTTCCTTTGAGCAGTAAGCAATACAATTCAGAGATGAACAAAATTATAGATATCGCGATTTGTAAGGGTTTCTCTCCAGACATTGTGTATAGATTAGTTACTAGGCATAGATGGAAAATGTCGATAAGTAACATTATGGCATTGAAGCCTGAACTTCTTTTCTATCCTTTTCATGCAAAAGGGTTAGAGAAAATATTTAAAGATAACGACTTGAGAGTCGTTTATAAAGTTGCTAATTTGAAGAACATTTTGGGTGGGCCAAAAGATGCTATTGACTTCCGAGAAAAATCGGACATTTATCGATTATCTTGTAATAATTGAGAAAAAATCTATATTGCGCAAACGCGGAGATAATAACAACAAGATTCAAAGACCACATAGCTCATTTCAGATTCAATAGAGCAGAAAAATGCAGCGTTGCTCAACATATGATTGACTCAGGACATAAGGTAGACGATAGTAATCTTAAGTTGTTGAAGGCCACCACAGATTATCGCAAGTTAGATGCTTTGGAAAGTTTGGAAATCCGCAAGGTGAATCCATAGAATTTGATCAATTCAGACATGGATCCGGTCAATTCAGCAGTTTTTGAAATAGCACGAAATAATCCGGGTTGCTCTCAACATCGACACAACCGGTTGGGCATATCCACTGACACAACAATAGTCATTGAATTACGTCGCCCGCTGTTACGTTATTCGGTGTTACTTCATCCGGTACCGAGGCATCTGATATTGCATCATACGGTGTTGCATCATACGGTATTTAATCATACAGTATTTCATCATCTGGTATTGCATCATCGGGATTACATCATTTTTAGTGTATAGTTTAGGTATATAAATAGAATAATTTTGCCCATACAGTTAGTTTAGCGACAGCTACTAATAAAGACAACTGATGAAGACAACTTCGTTGTCGAAATATGTATCTAGCGCATAAAGCTGTTATTATTTTTGTGGTTTTTGGGGTGATTCTGCTTTTTGTTTTAGTTTACAGCCACAGTGTCCAACCTCAGTCTTTTATGAGACTATAATTGACAATTCAATTAGTATAAGAATTTTATTATTAGTATATTCCGCAGATATTTTAATTTATTTTTACTTAAGAAGTGTTATTTAATTTAGTTAGGTATGTCGATTGGCTAGTTTGAAACTTCAGTTATCCGGTGAATTTTGAGAATGTTCTTATTTTGATTTAGGTATGCTGTTTGCTAAAATTTAAGAATATTTAATTAATTTGAGCAGTTTTATATTCATTTTTTTAAGAGCCCTTATTTAATTTAGGTTAGGTATGTCTTCTGACTTAGGTATGCCGTTCATTAAGATTTAAGAACACTTTGCTAATTTGAGCAGTTTCATCTAAATTTTTTAAAGATATTTCAGTTAATTTAGATATGTTGGTTGACTGGTGTGAAAATTCAGTTGCCCCGTAAAGTTTTAGGATTTTGTTATTTTGACCTGGGTACTGGGTATGCCGATCGTTATATTAGAAAATATTTAGTAGTTTTGAGCAAATTCATCCAAGTACATACTTTATTGGCTGAAATTATACAATACGTCTATACAGTACAAGTCCATTTCGACTTGTGTTGTATATAGTGACATAATTTAAACAGTTTATTCTAAAAATACTTGCCACTGCATTATCCAAATATGACATACTTCGGATTTTGACAAACCATTTTAAATAAACTTTTTATACATTTTTATACTATTTTTTCTTCCATCTTACATTTTCAATCACTGCCTTCATTTACTACTAATTTTTACACATCCACCATTACTTTCCCATCATTATTCTTCATTTGCTTTCCATATTTATGCCTTATGTCTGAAAAAAACTTAACGCCTTCTTGGTAATGAATTTGTTAATTGTCTTGGGGATCAGAGGGCGGTCGACGTTTGTGCTAATAAAAAACAACTTCATTTTTTTTTTTGAGAAACTGTATGAAGCGGGTAGATAGGGCAACACTTGGGTCCGCCGGTCTAAGCCTTCTGATTGGCTGTAACGTCAGAGTTGGGAGGTGTGGGGATAAGCCCCCTTCCCATGCGCTCATGCGTTGACAGCTGACCTGTCAGCTGACGTCACATGTTCCAAGATGGCCGCTGTTACAATCTGTCAGTGAATGCCAGATGGCGGGTAACCTGTCAGCTCACATGTTCCAAGATGGACGCCGCTGTCAGGTTCCAAGTTCCTGCTTGCCGCCATGTAGGAATTTGGGGTTATGTTGGCTACCCGCTTGCTGAGTGGAAGACACAAGTCTCATGTGTTATATGTCAGCTGCTCTCTAGCCGAGTGTGCTCTTAGTCAAGCTCATCACGTGTTTGTTGTCTTTTGTTTTTGGTTGCCAGGCGACACTCTCACCACCACCACGTGTTGGCTCTGTGAAGTATAGGACTCCCGATTCGCCGACAGTTGAATGTTTGTTTGTTAGGAGCTCACCACGTGTTAATTTGAGGTTAAATTTGACATATGTTGAATGTTTGTTTGTTGAGGTTGTCTTGTATGTTAGGTTAGGTTGGCTGCCGGCTACCCGCTAGCCGAATGTTGTTATGACATATAAGCTTACCACGAGTAGGTTCTCACATGTGTCGATTCCCCATGCTGAATTTTATAGGTTAAGCACACACACATGCTTATTTGTTAGGCTATGTTATGAGCTCACCATGTGACAATTTGCGGTTATATTTGACATATGTTGAATGTTTGTTGAGGTTAAATACATACACATGTGCTGTATGTTTGATGGTGAGTTATCGTGTGTGTGTTATTGTATGGTTGCTATGTTGCTCCGTTTTGGCAGGAAATTTGAATTTTATTGAAAAGTTGCTTGTGTCTGTGCATATGTAGAGGACATACATTTGCTGGAATTATTATTATTATATGTACTCTACGCGAGCGCGCGTGCGCACACACACACACACAGCATTAGATAAATCTAGGTAGATGGAGCTTGAGAAAGTGGGACAGAGATAGAGTGTTTGAAACGAATTCGTTTTAAAGAAAATCGTGCTGAAGTGGCAGCTGGGAATTAAACCTGAGGTCTCAGAATAGCAGGCGGCAGAATCAGATATAATGGGACCATAGAGGTGGATAGAAATAGCAGTGTTAAAGAGGCTATATATATATATATATATCTATATATATATATATATATATATATATATATATATATATATATATATATATATATATATATATATATATATATATATATACAACTATCTTTTGCAATAATATCTGAAATTAACCAAAACAAACGATATATATGTGGTATATTAAAGCATGTTTAATAGTTTACTTCGTTTATTTCGGGAATCTGGTTATATCAAACAAACACCTAGATGCCGTTATGAGAGAGAATATTTAAATAGACAAGTAGAGTGAGAGAGAGGGAGATAGCATGCTTTTAAACTTTTGATATATGTTGTAACAATAGTCTAAAAAACATTTAATTAATAGACTATTGTTACAACATACATCAAAAGTTTAAAAGCATGCTATCTCCCTCTCTCTCACTCTACTTGTCTATTTAAATTATATATATATATATATATATATATATATATATATATATATATATATATATATATATATATATATATATATATATATATATATATATATATGTACTGAGTGACAACTTTCAAAGCAGAACATAGGCAAATGACATGGGAAATCACATATGTGCAGTTTGCTACTCACCTCTTTTATCTACAAGAACGGTAGTGGTGTCTATCAAAAGAGAATTAATTTTCTGAGCCTGCTGATACCAAATACCTACTAATTAAAAGCTCTTTTTATCATGAGTTGATTATTTAAATATTTTCAAAATGAGCAGCCATGACATGCTAAATTCGAATAATTTTGTTACTGTCAAATCAAACATTTTTGACATGGTAAATTCGAATAACTTTGTTACAGTCAAATCAAACATTTTTGATTACCAATACACATTTTCCTAAAAAGCTTTAAAATGAATAATAATAATAGCTATAGTAATGAGGAACGAGTGTTTATTGTAAAAACATATTACAGTGCTGGCAGTTTGCGAAGAGTTCGAGATTTGTTCTCAGTTAAGTACGATGATCATACCATTCCATCTGTGAGCACAATCCAACGTATTTTAAGAAAATTTGAAGAAGAAACTGCAAGTGTAGCAGTAGAAAATAGGGGTGGTAAGCTTACAGCTGAATTTGTATTATTTCAATATCAATGTATTTTTATAATGAAACAGGCGTTAGAAGACAATTTAATGCAGAACTAGAGGAAAGGGTGCTAGCATTATTCAATGTCAATACAACTACAAGTACTACAGTTGCAGCAGAAGAATGTGGTGTTTCTCGGGAGCGTGTGCGAAAAATCCTTAAAAATCACAACTACCACCCGTACAAGCCACAGTGCCATCATCAAGAGTTGTTGGCAATAGATGAAGAGAGCAGGCGTGTATTTTGTAAAGATGTTATGAAACGCGCCAATCGGGATCGCCATTTTCTTTCATCGATTTGCTTTACTGACGAGTGCACGTTTATGCTAAATAATGAACCTAACGTAAAGAATACAAAATACTGGGCGCAACAAAACCCAAGGTCACAACTTTCGACAAGATCCCAATACCTTCAGAAAATTAGGATTTGGGTAGCCATTTTTAATAATCATATCGTTGGACTGTTTGAATTAATTGGCAATTTAAATTCAGAAAATTATTTGGAACTCTTGGTAAATAAGGTATGTCCTGCATTAGACGAAGTTGCAAATAAAAATCAGGAAGTCTGGTTTCAGCAGGATGGGTGTCCAGCTCATTTTGGTGTAGACGTAAGAACCTGTTTAGATATTTTTTTCCTAATCACTGGATTGGTCGCGGTGGTAATATTAAGTCGCCGGCGAGATCTCCCGATTTGGCACCTTGTGACTTTTTCTTGTGGGGTCACCTTAAAAACAAAATTTATAAAACTCGTCACCCAAATATTAATTCTTTGAGGAAGGCTATCTTTGCTGAATGTGCACGTGTTAATAACCAACAACTCGCACAAGTTCGAAAGGCATTTTATAATAGGTTGAGATATTGTTTATATCAAAATGGGGGTCTATTTGAATATTTGTTGTAATTGTTTCAGTTAAATTATTGTAACTTATTTTTTGTTAATAGTTAATTTTATTATTGTTCCGGAACTGCAGGCACTACAGTTATGATTGCTTTTTCTTCAAAGTGTCTTATGTTAAAACAAAATCATTGTAAACGATGATTTTCGTAATTTTTTAATAATGTGAAATCAGCATTATGCAGGATTATCAGATCATCGTACTTAACTGAGGGCAAATCTTAAACTTTTCGCAAACTGCCAGCACTGTAATATGTTTTTACAATAAACACTTGTTCCTCATTACTATAGGTATTATTATTATTATTATTCATTGTCAAGCTTTTCAGGAAAATGTGTATAGATAATCACAAATGTCTGATTTGACAGTAACAAAATTATTCGAATTTGGCATATCATGGCTGCTCACACTTTTAATTTTGCAAATATTTGATTTCCCATGTTATTCGCCTATGTTCTGCTTTGAAAAATGTTACTCAGTATATATATATATATATATATATATATATATATATATATGTATATATATATATATATATATATATATATATATATATATATATATATATATATATATATATATATATATATATATATATAGTTACATCCCTGTATATTCTCAACATCATACAAAATACGACGAATCCGGAAACCCTGCATCATCAGTTTAGTGACCTGTGTAAGAGTGCTGATGCAGACGTTTGCATTTATGTTAATTCTGTAGAACATTATTTCATTCAATCGCTGTAACTCTAGTTGTTCACATGTTGTTTTGAATCACATATTTTATAATAAATTTTAAGACTGTAATAATTGTACCACTTAAATAAATAAATTACTTTTTTCGGACAATCGCTACGAAAAAACCTAATTGGCGCTGCATAGAACAGTATTGCACATCGAAACCTGATTTTGGCAAGCTTTAAGTCTTCGTAAAATTAGTTTCGGTCTTTTTTCTAAAAGTTTATGTGCAACATCGAACATCCAGACCGGTGCAAGTCAGTCCACACTGCCAGAGGGAAATCAGCGAGAAACCAATAGCAGAAGTACCAATGAGCTTCCTGTAAGTTTCCTCCAATATTTTTATCTGTGCATTCATATCGTATCTATTTTACATTTATACCTTATATAATTTTGTTCAATAATTCCTATTCGCGCTCTATTTTTCAATTCACCCTGTAATACTTAACAACCATTACTTGTTCATGTATGTTGTGTAATGATAAGAGATAGATCGCCTATTAGGAAAAGAGAACCTATATTAGAATTGGAGGAAGACAATTTTAATCAATCAAGTTTAAATAATTTAGAAATGGCAAATAATCACATTGCCGAATTTTCACAAGCTGCTATCATGATCCCCGAATATTCCGGTGGACAGAAGCATCTTTCTTATTTTATTAAACAATGCGAACTTTATATTACTAGTTATAGAAGGCCAGAAGCCGAAACACACGCAAATCGAATGTTACTTGAATTTATAAAAGCTAAAATCACTGGTAACGCTCGTGACGTGTTAATTAGCCTAGAAAACCATACATGGGAAAATATAAAATTTGCTTTAAAAAATCAGTTTTCAGACCCCCGTTCAGAAAATCTTTTATTTAATGATTTAAATACTAGCTTTATGACTAAATCACAAACTATTCAGGAATATTTCAATTTAATTAAAGAAAAGCTAAAAATCTTAATTGAACATGTAGACATACAAGATTTAGTAAACGATGTAAAAACTTATAAGAAAGAATTTTATCAACAAAATGCAGTGGCAGCATTTAAAGCGGGTGTAATAGAACCTTACTTCTCACATCTTAGATTAGTTAGTGTTAATACTCTTGATTCACTTATGTTAGAATGTAATAGAATAGATAACGAGATTATACAGTCGAATTTCATTAATAGCCTGAGAAACAAAAATAATACGAAAACAAATCATAACACACCTGTACAACATAGACAGACGTATACCCAAAAACCAATATTTCCAGCATTTCCCCAAATTTACAACAAACCACAACAAATCACACAACAAAGGCAACCGTTTCCTTCTCAGCCGATTTCTAACATAAGACCCGTTCAAAATTTTAATAAAAATATACAACACGCTCCAACTCAATTGAGTAGAGGAACGACACCCATGTCAATAAGCAACCAAACTCCCTTAAGAAATACACGACAAATGCCCCAAAGAAACCACTTTATACCCCAATCTAGGCCCACGTTTCAACATCAAGAACTCTTTAACCAAGAGGACCTACCACTAGATCATTCTGACGAATACCCTTATGACGACCGACCCTCTGACGAAAATATAGAGTCACTAGAATTTCCTGAACCAACTGAAACTTTTACAAATTACAACACCAATCCAAATCGGGATTTTCACGAAACAGCCTCGGAAAACTAATCTATTTAGATATAAATAATATTGTTAATACCCCTAAATTACCGTTTTTTGTCATACCAAGTCTAAATTTAAAAGTATTGATTGATTCCGGAGCGTCAGATAGTATCATAAATCCAGGACCGGCTTACGAGTTATTTAAAAAATTTATTTATAAGGAACCATTTTCAATGAAATCAGTTAACCAGATAACCCATGGTGAAGACAACGTAAGGTACCCTATTTTACAAGAATTTAATATTAATTACCAATTTCCAATGCGTGTCATGCAATGGCACCATCGATTTGACGCGCTTATAGGGTCAGCTCACCTTACAAAATTAAAAGGAAATATCGATTATAATAAACAAATTTTAACTCTAGGAAACCAAAAAATACCATTTTACCTTGAAATTAATCCACTGAATTTTACACCTTTCAAACAAATTTGTGAAAATTATGTATCAGTCCCTGTAAATATAGAAAAAGGCACAGTAGTTTTACCACGTATTGAAGAAACAAATGTTTTAATTTACGAGTCAATAGCTGAAGCAAAAGATGGATATTGTAGAGTGCCCATAATAAAGAAAAATCCAAATTCAAAATTTGTAGAAATACATTTTCAGGAACAAATAGATGTCGAACCATTACAAAATTACTCTGACGAACTACCTAAAATTCCAAAACATTTTGATGTAACAAAAGTTTTAAGAACAGATCATTTAAATACAGAAGAATATGAAAAACTTATTAATTTGTGTCGAAAGTATAATGATATCTTTTATCATGAAGACTCAGATCTCTCTTTCACCAATGCAATTAAACATAAAATAAGAACTAAAGACGATGAAGTTGTTCACACCAAATCATACCGGTACCCTTTTCATTTACGTGAAGAAGTCCAAAACCAAATTCAAAAACTCTCAGACAACAAAATAATTAGACCCTCAATATCACCCTACTCAAGTCCGATATGGATTGTCCCGAAGCGTCAAGACGCTTCTGGAAAAAAGAAATGGCGCTTAGTGATCGATTATCGTAAACTTAATGAGAAAACGATCGATGACAAGTACCCATTACCTCGCATCGAAGAAATTTTAGATAATTTAGGACGCTGCTCCTATTTCACGACTCTCGATCTAGCACAAGGATTCCATCAAATTGAAATGGATCCTGACAGCATCGAAAAAACAGCATTCTCCGTAAATAATGGCCATTACGAGTGGATCCGAATCCCGTTCGGGTTGAAGGGGGCTCCTAGTACCTTTTCACGCCTAATGGATAATGTATTAAGACCATATTTATACAAGTTTTGTTTCGTATATATGGATGATATTGTTATCTTCTCGAAATCCCTTCAAGAACACCTTTGTCACATAAAAAATATATTTGATAAGTTAAAAGAGTGTAATCTAAAAATTCAGTTAGATAAGTCAGAATTTTTGCGTAAAGAGGTCGAATTTTTTGGCCATCTGGTCAATGTCCGTGGGATCGAACCGAACCCATCAAAAATAACTGCCATTCAGAATTATCCAATACCAAAGACAAGTAAAGAAATAAGAGCATTTTTAGGATTAACAGGGTATTATAGACGCTTTATTCCAAATTACGCTAAAGTAGTATTCCCCATCAATAAATATTTAAAAAAGGATACCAAGATAAATATTCACGACCCGGAATACGTTGACGCATTTCAAAAAATAAAAGAATTAATTACAAATTCTCCTGTCCTGACCTACCCTGATTTTTCTAAACAATTTCATTTAACCACTGACGCAAGCAATATAGCTATAGGTGGAGTATTATCACAAAATAATAAACCAATTGCGTTTTACTCAAGAACACTAAATTCAGCCGAGAGAAATTATTCGACCATTGAAAAAGAGTTATTATCCATAGTATAAAATACAAAACATTTTAGACCCTATCTCTTTGGACAAAAATTTGTTATAGAAACTGACCACAAACCGCTTGTTTGGCTATTTTCAATTAAGGAACCAAACTCACGGCTAGTAAAATGGCGACTAAGATTAGAGGAATTTAATTACGAGATAAAATACAAGAAAGGCAAAGATAACGTAGTGGCTGATGCCTTATCGCGAATCGAAATTAACGCGATTGAAGACGACTTTGACCTGGAATCAATAATTAATAACGTAGACCCTGACGAAGACAGAGAAAGAGAAATAATTAACGAACTAGAAAACGATGCAAACAATGCCTCTACTAGCACGACTAATAACCTACCTGAAAGCAATGACTCACAGACACAACACTCGTCTGCAGAAAATCCAATTTTCAAAATACCTATATCAGAAAATCCAGTCAATTATTTTTCCAGACGAATAATTTTAGATTACGGACCAAAATATGACACACGCAAATTAAAAATATTCAAGTTTGAAACAATACATGTAAAGGTTCAACTCAATTACGAATTAAGACAAATAAATGACTTCTTGAAACAATTTATTGATCCAAAATTCACTTACGGAATTTACTGTAAACATGATAGACTATTCAAATATTTCACTGCTGTTTCTTCAACATTATTTAATAGTTCTGTTAAAATAATAAAATCTAACGAATTTTTACAAGACGTTGAAAAACCAGAAACTCAAAAACAAATTATAGACGAATATCACACACGAAACCACAATGGCATTAACGAGACTTATCAACATTTAAAACAAAAATATTTTTGGCCTAATATGAAAAATTATATAAACGCTTTTATTAATAAATGCTCAATTTGCCTTCAGACAAAATACGAAAGAAATCCGTACAAACCACCATTTTCAGGTCCCCTTCTAGCTAAACGCCCTTTTGAAGTGATACACATTGACACCTTCAGTTTCGATAATTGTAAATTCCTAACTATCATAGATTTATTCTCCAAATATGCGCAGGCATATTATATAACTGATGGATCCGCAATTACCGTGTTAAATAAACTTAGACACTATTTTTCCCATCATAATCATCCCCTAAAAATAGTAGCTGACGCTGGCAAAGAATTTTCGAATACTACCCTTAAAGAATACTGTAATTTATTTAATATTAATCTTCACATAACAACCCCCCAAAATCCTAACTCAAATTCACCAGTAGAGCGACTGCACTCAACTCTTGTAGAAAAATTGCGAATTCTTAAATTACAAAACCCACAAGAGAGGCCTGCAACCCTAATGATAACAGCAACCCTTATTTACAACCAGTCTATTCATTCGACAACTGGGTATTCACCTTTTACATTACTATACGGCCCCTACGACGACTTACCAACAGTCACACCTGAAACTACCCTTTACGAAGAATACAATAACAATAGGCTCAAAGAAATAATGCCTTTCTTCGACAGTGTATATCAGAAACAAAAAGTAAGTGGAGACAAAAGAATTTCTAAAGCAAATGCGGACAGACAAACGACACCAGATTTACAAGAAACGACACAACTAGCTATTAGAGTACCAAAAGTAAGAAAAACAAATCCTCTTTATAAATTACGATCACATCCTAAACAAAAAGAAAACATTGTTACATTTTCTAAACCAAAAGCAAAAGCTCACGTTTCTAACATAAAAAGAGTAAGAAAGACTTTTTCGTTACAGGACAAAACTACTACTACTACAAACAACGATGACCCTCAACCTGGTCCATCCACTTCAAATAACACCGATAAGAACTAACGGATATTTTAAAGAGTATTTAGGCATAGCAAAAATACTTAAACATTATCATAAATTTTATTTTTATTTTAATATTACCGATATAGAAATTAATTATAACATATTATTAAAAAATTCTAAATTTTTAAACACTGGACAAATGTCTGCAAGTAACGAACGATATTTACTAATTTTAGATGACCATTTGTCACGATTAAGTAATGAACTACAAAAACTATCAATGCACAGAACTAAACGCGGATTAATAAACGGAGCAGGCTCTTTAATTAAAATGATAACAGGAAATCTCGACCAAGAAGACTTGAAAGAAATCAATAAAAATTTAGATAACCTTTTCCAAAATCAAGAAGGTATAATTACCCAAATTGATAATTTAAATTCATTTGCTAATATAATCACACAAAGGTACGAAAAGGACCAAAAAATTATTAATCAAAATCTAGATCATATTTATCAGACTTTTTCCACTTTAGATAGCGAAAGAGAATTGTCGAGTAAAATTCATTTCCAAATTCATGTAGCTGTTAAATTACTCCATAATATAGAGATAATTCAAAGAACTATTTCCTTAAGTTTTAACGAAATTACTAATATAGAGCTCTTTACCACTAGTGATCTGTTAAATATTATTGATCACTTAAAGTTAAGTCATGACAGAAATGAATTGATCGACTTTGACAAAAATCATGTTTTTAAGGTTGTAGAATTTACCAAATTTCATATATTATCGGTTAAGGATACGATTGTATGCCTTTTAAAAGTTCCTATCCTACATCCCAATCCTGGTTCTTATTTTCGTGTTTATCCTATACCACAAAATTATATTCTCCTGGTACCACCCAGCTCATACTATTTAGAAACACCCTCTTCAAACTTATGGACCCAAGAGAAGTGCCCCTCTATAGAAGACGTGGTTATATGCAATAATCGCCCACGAGAAGAACATTGTCAGCTTGACACCTTACAAAATTTCACTTCTGCCAAAGTAATGAACCCCTACGAAATATCAACTCAGCTGCAGAATGGTCAGATCTTAATATCCACTAGCTCAGCAACCACTATTGTCGAAAATTGCGAAACACCGTTAGAACGAAAAATCTTCCAGGGAAACGGTCTAGTAACATCCCTCAATTCCTGCAAAGTCAAGATCAATGAGGAAATGTATGAAGACGTTGCTACTAATTTGACGCTACAACCCATAGAAGTCGAAGAATTGCAACCGACACCTCAACATCATATCCATTTTAAGCCAATTCATCTAAAAGAAAACAAAAGGATAAAAGAAGCATTGTCTCAAATACAACAGCATCCATTTCATCTCCGACCGTCCATGCAGTATTCCCACTTAGGCATTACCATTGGTATATCCATCGCTGTTACCATTGTACTTCTGTTTCTTTTAAGAAGAAAAATTCAGAGCATCCTATACAAGTCCAACAGGCAAACGCAAACAGAAGAAGTGTCCGAACACGAGGACGTGTTAAAGATTTAAGGGTGGAGGAGTTACATCCCTGTATATTCTCAACATCATACAAAATACGACGAATCCGGAAACCCTGCATCATCAGTTTAGTGACCTGTGTAAGAGTGCTGATGCAGACGTTTGCATTTATGTTAATTCTGTAGAACATTATTTCATTCAATCGCTGTAACTCTAGTTGTTCACATGTTGTTTTGAATCACATATTTTATAATAAATTTTAAGACTAATAATTGTACCACTTAAATAAATAAATTACTTTTTTCGGACAATCGCTATGAAAAAACCTATATATATATATATATATATATATATATATATATATATATATATATATATATATATATATATATATATATATATATATATATATATATATATATATATATATATATATATATATATATATATATATATATATATATATATATATATATATATATATATATATATATATATATATATATATATATATATATATATATATATATATATATATATATATATATATATATATATATATATATACATATTAAAATTGAAACTGACCCCGAATATGGGTTCTAGGTGTTTTAGTTCGGGCTAATTTGAAAAAAAATTTGGAAAGTCTCACCATCGATACGTCTCTATTAGTTATTTTTTTAAATACAAAATCACTAAAAAAGACATATTTGCTATTTTATTTTTATGAAAATTCACTACCATAACACACTTGCTGCGTCCAGACTTTTTCAATATGTATTCATGCATAACTTATTTACATCACTACCCTCCCAATATGTCAATACCCATAATAAACAAACTAATGTTTAACACAATACATTTCTTGTTAAATTCAATATGCAGTATTTCTTTAATAAAGAGTTTTTATATATGTATAAACACAAATTATTTAGCTCATTTTTATGTATACTACGAGTCATTCATTGCTGTTTAGATTTTTAAGATTTACTTACCTATAATCATTCCATGTATTTACGCATAAACCATTATGACGACATGGGTTCACTACGCAAGAGTTGTCAGATTTCACTCCTTGTAAAACAATACTTTTATCAAAACTAACAATTCCAAATGAAGGTGGTACGTGTACATCCTTGGCGTTAAGAGGAAAGAACTCTACTACCATTACAGATGAGCCATTGTTTATCTGAAAAAATACAATAAAGTATTGTATTAGTTACTAAATATCACAGTTATGTGATAAGTATATATTTTCCAGTTAAAAATATTAGAAAATCGCGACTAGGAAATATTCTTTAAAATAAATATACAGCAGGTTAATTTTATTACAGTATTTTAACCGAAAATATATTTATCCATTCAATATCTATGTACCATATACATATGTCGAGTTGTTATCTGGAAAAAAAAAAAAAATTCCAGTCGCAGGTTAGTACCTTTATGCATGGCCTGAAGTTTATATAAGCAATGATGATCGCAGATGAGGATTCAGTAATTGTGCTTCAATTATTGCTGTTTCATTGTCCTAGTTATCAATTCCGTGACCTGCCAAAGGTGAGATTTTTCTGACATGTGTATTTCCGTAACAAATTTTCCGTATGGTGTAACTCTCAGTCGATGTTAAAAGATCGCGAACCTATAGTATTTATTAATTGTTTTGGTGAGTGTGAGCGTCTAAAAAATTGTTTAGAGAGTGGTGAAATCACACAGACTGATTAAATGATCTAGTTACGGCTGTTCTGGTTTTGATCTGGTGTGGACGCTGCTGTGACACAGAACACTACATCAAATACAATACTGTCATTGCATATACTTACGTTTTTTGTCCCGTATGTTATCGTACCTGGAGTTATCCAGACAGTCACGCTGTCTATCACACATACTGCCTGGGTAACCTGGGTATAGCGCCCTAGTAAAATTCTGGCGTAGAGGCTGCTGCTGCTGCTGCACAAAAGTGCGCTTAAGTCAAGCTAGGTGACACGGTCCTTTCAGACAACGGGCCTATACGTTTCACCAACAGTCTTCACTGGGGAAATATATCAAACCCGCTGAACTAGTGCTTCTTCTATCCACAAAGTGAGATGTAAGACAGAAGTCGCCATCTTGTTGCGGAACCAAGTAGTATGTTGTCATGACAGCTCCAAATAACACAAAATGTTATAAAATAGAGACTATCTACAGCCAATTAACAATTTTGTAAATTGTCAGCCCTGGCCCATTTCTTCCCTAATATATGGACAAAGTATGTAAGGCTAGATGTATTCTCACCACAATGTGAACCGTTGACCGGTTTCGTCTAATTAAAGCTCGTCAGTATGATATACTAATTGCAGTGAGAATAACCTATAAAGTAATATGGCTATGGTAGCCAGCCTCACAGCACAAAGTGAGATGTAAGATAGGAGTCGCCATCTCGGTTTGGTTCCGCAACGAGATGGCGTCTCCTGTCTTACATCTCACTTTGTGCTGTGAGGCTGGCTACCATAGCCGGATTACTTTATAGGTGTGTTCTCACTGCAATTAGTATACCGTACTGACGAGCTCTAATTAGAGCGAAACCAGTCTACGGTTCTAATAGTGGTGAGAATACATCTAGCCTTACATGCTTCTTCTATTGTGTAATTTCCCTGTTGCATCTAGCATCATAAACAACCATTCAGTGCTCGATCACTGCCACATGTACTTACACACCTGCCGCTGCCTTGTTAAGAATATTGAAATTGTGTGCTTGTTAACCTTCGCATCGGTTATTTTGGATTTTTTTGTTGTCCTGACATTGATAACCTGTTGATTCGGCTATATGCCGCTTGATGTTGTGGCATACTTTGTATATTTATCTTTGTTTTAAGTATCGTACCCCTTTCTGCTTCTGTACATATATTGCCACTGTAAATATTAATTTGTACATAGTTAAATAATATATGGGGGTAAAATGACCATCGTTTTCATTAATATCCGAGAGTAATATTCGCATTACACCAGCAGGTTTTAAGCTGTATGTTCTGGAATGACCTTGAGTGTGTGACCTTGCTAAAGACCACAAGCAAGCACAAGGCCATATTGTGGCCTTGAAATTTATTCAGGCTTGATACAAATTCAACCTTGAGACACGGCCTTAAGATAAATTGATACAAATTCGTCCTTAAAATTGGTATTTGTGAAGTTTCTTTAAAAAAATCACAACTTTTGAAAAAATGTCTCCAAATGACCGCAAACTGGGTCCCCTAGAACCCATAATCAGGGTATCGCGCGTCGATTGCGGAGAGGTGAAGGAGTGGAGTGCGCAGAGTGGAAGAACCGGTTACCGGAAAAAAGCAGAGAGCGAGGCTGCCAGTGCAGGACACCGCCGGAGAGTTTTGCTGTGTGAGCGTCGCCACCGAGGAAAGCCCCAGGTACGTGACAGTCTAATATTATTTAGCGAGCCCGTGGTAGAATCGTTGAACGCTCTGTCACGGCGCTGGGTGCCTTCGGGCGGTGCGACGCGGTCTGCTGAAAGCCGCTGCCCGCCATCATCACCAGGGGCGCCGCTGGCGGTGCTCGCGGGCTTCGCCTGTGTGGTTGGGGGGCACGGTCCCGAGGCTCCGATTCTCCCGGGATCCCAAGGGAAGCGACCGAGCGGAGGAATAGTGTATCGGGATGGTTGGAGTGACTGCACTCTCCATTCCAGTCAAAAACGACCCACCGTGAAGCCACCCCTGTATCCCGAATAAGGGAGTCGGAGTAGGGATATTCCTGGTCTGTAGTCGGTCCACGCGCAGCGATTGCGCTGGCTTGGATTGAGGCAGCCCGGTGGTCTTCCGCCTCCCGGTCTGGCCCGGGTGGACCGCATCGGCGGTATACGAGTGCTTCCTGTCCTCTCGAGGATGGTACCGTTCTTCTCCTGTCTCCGTTGGCCGGCTGCTCTGGGGGTTGGGGGCTGCATTGGCTGTGGTAGATTCGGATAGCAGCGACTGCGCTGGTCCGCATTGAAAGCAGCTAGGCGGCGCCTGGCGCTCCGGGCCGTCCGCGGCCCCGTTCAGGAGGGGCGTAAATCCAGGAACAGGGGTGGACTTCTTCCGCACCGAACAAGGTTCCCCGAGCGTGCGAGTGAGAGCGTGTGAATGGTGGGCCGTAGATAATACTTGTTGGTGCCATACAAATTAGAACGCAGCTAGCTTAGGTTGATGTGGTGTTCGACGCACCCTGTAAGTTGCATGCCCGCTTGGGAACACCCGCTATGAATCACTATCCCGCCACCACCCTGCACCGCTTAAACGTTGCCGCTTTACCGTCCCCGTGCAATCCGCGCGTAACCATAATTTAAAGCCAAATAACCACCTCTGCCTCTGGCCGCCCATAATTGCTAGGCTTCCTGGTAACAGGACCCCAGTATCTCCTTGTGTATATAATTAGCGAATAGAATTTTACTTTAATTTACTCGATATTTCATTTATTCCCCCCAGAATAACCACCCAAATACAATTTAACTCCAGCTCCTTAATAAAGACCATAACCAGAAGTCCCGGGGGACTTTGTCTTGACTTAGGAGGACCCTGTATCCACTAGAAACTTCCCTGGGCTAGTGTATCCGTTGACAGTGACTTGGGAGAGGGGGAGTATCCCGATAGAGCGCGTCTCCTCTCTGAAAAACCCACTATATAGACGCTGGCGTCCGAGCATGATCCCGTAGTAAAGCCGTATCCCGGAAGTCATCCCGAGATTCCCCAGGTTAGGGAAAACTAGTATTAACCCCCGGCCACCCCAAGAGGCCGTCACAATATATATATATATATATATATATATATATATATATATATATATATATATATATATATATATATATATGTATATATATATATATGTATATATATATATATATATATATATATATATATATATATATATATATATATATATATATATATATATATATATATATATATATATATATATATACGTGATAGTACAGGATTTTTTCACGCCCGAGGAGGTACCACCCCGTACATCAAGGGGCCGGTGAAGTCACAACGGGCGTTTCCGGTTCTGGTGTATGAGTCGGTTTCCCTTATAAACAAAAATGATGATGGCTCCTCCTAGTACAAAAGATTCCGAAGATTAAATACCCCTCCATTCGGATCCCCGGGAGTGGTGTGCAGGGGGCGCCGGCATCAAGATTTAACATATCCTTCTCGAATATATGTTGCCTAAATTCTAACCTGAACTCCGTCCACCATTTCCTCCAGGCTAATAGGCCCCAACTCCTCTTCCTCACCGAAACCCAAATCAATGCCAAAATCACCTTAATTTTCTGGGATATGAGCTTCTTACTTCCTTTAGATTGCATGGAGGTGTGTGCGCATACGTCCGTAGCAATCTACCCTGCACCAGACTCCTCAATTTGGAAGCTGGAAGAAAAGACGTACTTTGGATGAAACTCTCTCTCAGGACTGCACTAAATTCATCTGTTGCATTTACTGGTCACCTTCTGACAACAACTTTGTCCAGCTCTTCGACTACCTTTCTGAAAGGTCACTATTCTTGGAGACTTCAATGTCCATAATAAGGAATGGCTAGGATCCACATGGCAGAGCAGAGGAGGCCTTTACAGTCAGCAATTCTTTAGCCAATATGGTTCAGCAACCTACTTACTTTCCTCGCATCTCAACACACTGCTCAAATCCCTTGGATTTCCTTCTTACTACAAAACCTGAATGCTATAAGACATCAGTCACTGCCCACCTTGATCGCTCAGACCACGGCATGGTCACTGCTTCCTGCGCTATGTAACCCGAGGTCAGACAGTCTACACACCCACGTATTGTTTGGCACTACAACTCCGCGAACTGGGGCGAAATGTGAGATTACTTTTCCTCATTTCAATTGGCGTCTGTCTGCTTCTCTGATCCTGACCCCTCTGATATCTCACAAAACGTCACCGAAATTATCCAAGCTGGCATGGAATTATTTATTCCACGTATACAGAAAACCTCTGCAGCCACTCAAAAGCCCTGATTCTCTAAATCCTGTGACAAGGCCAGACTTGAAAAGGTCAAAGCTCACAAAACGCTTCTACACAATCCCAGTCAAGAAAATCGTCAAGCATTTAACGACACAAGAAACCGCTATGTCCGCATTCTTTCTGAGGCAAAAAACTCGTTTAATAACCACATCAAAAACAAAGTCCTCTGAAGCTCCAACGGCAGCAAACCCTTCTGGACTCTTGTTAAATCTATTGGGAATAATTTCTGCAAGAGCACGTTCCCACCTCTTGTTTCAGGGGATGAAATTGTTTCTACCGCCCTGGGCAAGGCTGAACTTTTTGCGTCGTTGTTCGCCGGCAATTCTACTCTCAACCCAGCTCCAAATGTTCAACCACCAACAGTCCCAAAAGTTGCGCATAAAATGACAGATATCATTTTCAAAACTTAAAAGGTATGAAAGATGCTCTCTTCTCTTAATACCAAGAAAGCCTCTGGCCTTGACGAGATCCCAGCAATTGTTCTCAAAAAATGCGCACCAGAACTTGCTCTTGTACTGACTCGTGTTTCACACATCTTACAATAGAGGCATATTCCCTAGTTACTGGAAAACTGCTCGAGTACAACCCGTCCACAAGAAAGGATCCACAGCGCTTCCTAGAGACTACAGGCCTAGTTCTTTCCTTTCAGTCGTCTCTAAAGTAATGGAAAAGTATATAAACACCGAATTACTAAAATTTCTTGAAAAACAGTCTAATCCACGACAGGTAGTATAGATTCCGTCAGCGCAGATCAACTGCCGACCTCCTTTCATTTGTCATCCATTCTTGGAACAACTCTATGGAACTACGCGGTGAATTCCAGATTATCGCTCTAGACATATCCAAAGCATTCGACCAGGTCTGGTATGCAGCGCTGCTTAATAAACTTCCGGCCTATGGCCTACCACCAAAACTCTGTACCTGGACAGCAAATTTCCTCTCCAACCGGAGCATTTCTGTTGTCGTGGACGGCCATTCCTCTAAACTGTGTCCAATTAATGCAGGAATCCCTTAAGGTTCAGCTTTAGCTCCTACTTTGTTTCTTTTCCACATCAATGACCTCCTCTCTAGCACATCCAACCCAGTTCGCAGTTACGGAGATGACAGCACCATCCACTCAAATATACAATATTCTAAGCCTGTCTGTTTAGCCCAATTAGATGAGGATTGTAGACTCATGGAGGGTTTTGTCGCTGTGGATCTCCAAAAAATATTAAACTGGGGAAGTAGAAATCTTGTACAATTCAACTCCACCAAATCTCAGTCCTGCTTTCTATGTCATAAGAGATACACCAGCCCTAGACCCATCACAATAAACAACCAAGTTATTCAAAGTAATGAGTCCTTTTCACTTCTTGGCATTTCTGTAGATCGAAATCTCAATTGGCACCAACATTAGGATATGGTTTGATAACAAAACATAAAACATTGACGCAAGTATAATGTAGTATTATACACCACACAAGTAAGGAAATGCACTAAATAGGCTACTATAACAAAAAATAACACAAAATTCAGAAGTTCGGCATTTATAAGAGAAGATAAAACAAAAAATATAAAAAACTAAGGATAGCAATATTATAAAATGAAATAGCTTCTACTTCTACTTATGCCTCATCGCAAAAATCCCAAACAAAATCTTGAGATTCAACATGAGAATATTTTAGACCATTGAATTTTGTACATGCACCATATGATACAACTTGGAGCTTCTGTCACAACCGACATTTTTGTCATTTTCATCTTCGGCGTCACTGTTTAACAGCTCTTCACAGATGACACATCTTTGCTTTTCAGTCTTGATGTTGAGAGTTTTCACAGCTAATGCTTTCTTATTGCATTTGAGTTCTTTTGTTTTAACTTCACCCTTCCTTTGTCTTCTTTTTGTCGTAATTTCTCTTCGTAATGTTTCCTCCATTCATTTGATGATATGGCACTTGGATAATTAGTGTTAATATAGATTTTTATTTATTTTTTCTAAAGGTTTTGAAAATTGTAGGTGCTTTTGAAAGGCCAACTCAACTTTAGTTTTATATTTTGTATCAGCTTCTAAACTGTTTTTAATTTGGCCATTCATGTTTTCTTCAATTATGTCTTCATTATTTTCGTTCAATTCATTGTATTCAGTTCTAATACTTTGTCAAAGCCAACCTCATATTTAGATTCTGTCATTTTATATATTCCTTGGTTATCTTGGCTCTTGGAGAATCCAGTGATTCTGCTGATCTCATTGCTAACGCTGGATGTCTTTGAAGGAATCCAGAAAACCACATCTGGCTAGGTTGTCCATTTTTAAATGGAGTTTTTAAATTGCTGTCTTTAACAATTTTCTGGACTGCCAACAACAATTCCTCTTTTTTCAAGGGAAATCCACATTTGGCTAATGTCGTGACCAACGTAACAATTTTTGCTTCATTATCGCCACTCAATACAGGATCAGGCCTCATGTGACATTTCATGTCCATTTTCACGCGACCCTTAATCCGGTCCAGAACACTCAACTTTGAAATGCCATAATGTCGGCAAAGTTTCCGCAATGTTTTATTGTTGCGGACTACTTTGCGAGCGGCAATTAAATTATTTTCATAGAAAGCAGCTCTTCTTCACCTTGGATTTGGATTCATTTTAAATTTCGTATTATTAACTAAAAAAAAAGTTAAATTAGTGAGAGAAGTGAGCTAAAAATTTATGTGGATGGATACTGGAATCAATATCAAAACCTGAAATGCCTAGTGGTCGGACACAAATGAATGTGCTTATTTCTACGGTATAGCACAGAAGAGTGTCCGTCCACTGGCTAACGCAATTGAAAATAATTTTATTTAAATATAAAAAGAAAAAGCAATATTGATGTTTGTGAAAATAGACAAAGAAGCATACTTCCACGACCAGAAACAACAGTGACCGGACGCCTGTCCGACTACTATAAATTTAGTAAAACTGCGATTCCAGTATCCGATCATCACATTTTTTAATGTAAATGAGCAAATTGTCGTTGACTTTAAGTACTATTCCCATCTTTAGACTATGTTTAATGCATATAGAGATAAAATTTATGCTTTAAGTGAGAACTAATTATATTAACTTACCAAATAGATTGCACCTCCGCTATTTTTTTAAAGAATACCACAGACACTGTAATGCACAATAAGCCAAAGGTTGCAGTGCTATCGGGGCGGCAAAGCCGCGGACGAGCCTTGAGAGAGAGAAAAAAAAAACAGACACTGTAACAGTCGACTTTTCAACAGTCGTTTGATTTTAAATATTTAAGGTTGTGTTTTTTCGCAATCTTCGATTTTGCGCATATAACATGGACGGACACTGGCATTCATTTACATGGATGTTTAATCACGCGGGTTTGTTAATATCTGCAGTTGAAAGTCATTTGTCCGCTAACTGGTTGTGTCCGGCTTACTGGGTAGGTCACCCTACATATTATTAAAACAAATTAATATTCAAGAAAATACGTAACAGCAAAAAAATAATGTAAAACAAAATACCAAAGACAAGAACATATTTCCAAAATATTCATTATCCAATGGTATTAAACCATTGATAGTGTAGCCACTATGTACATTGACACCTAAATTGCTCTGATAAGTTATAGGTAGCTATAAATAAAAAGGAAATTGTAATAATATTGTAAGCAACTTATATGTCAGTACTATGTAGGTATGTCAATTTGCCACCGTACCAACAGAATAAACTAAATGAAATAAATCAGTTGTTTTACAAAAAAAGGACATGCATGAACTGTATGTTAAAAGTGCAAACTAAAGCAGTGAATATAAAAGTTTTTTTATAACTGAGTAAAGACTTCTGAAACAAAGAGCAACATTTAAAAACCAGTGCAAGAAGAATAATCCGTGAAAGTGACATAAAAGCTCTACATACAGAGATATGTAACATATAACTATTGAATTATAAGCTTTATTAAGTATTACTAAGATTATTTTGTCGTTAGATTAAGTTTATAGTAATTTTAAGCCATATAGGAAAATGGTAAAATAGAATGTTAGACAATGTACATATATAAGGAATCAGAATCCACCATTTACTAGGGCAATAAAAATTTAAAATACCCCTAAAAACGGATAGGAAATTTAATAGACTATAATTTCTCAATAAAAATAAAGGCAGGAATGCTTGATATAACAACATTTTCCAAATTTAAATAAAGTGGAATGAAAAAAAGCCAATATGGCTCTGTCTTTAAAATATGAAAATAACCTATAATCAAAATCTAAATTTATTGTTGTAAAAACATTCCTAGTTTCATTAAAAACAATCTAAAAATCATAGAATTTGCATATATTAAAGAATTCAGTAGCAAAAGCACGTTTTTATAAAATAATCCCTGTCATTTTTAGAATTATTTTTAGAATTATTTTTAAAATGACAATTCAAATTTGACAGATAACATGTGAACAATTAGCTGGCCGAGATATGATTTCAATGCAATTTACTATCAAAAATAATATAACAAGTGTTATTTGTAAAAAAAAAAAAAAACATTCGGCCTCTTTGGCGTCATCTAATGAATAAAGCAAACGTGTTGAATATTGCTCTCCAAAAATATTATAATGAATAACTTGGTGTTGAAAATTGAAAAATCTAACAAGAATAATGGAGCCAGAGGTATAAAGGTGTGGTTATATCAAGAACCGTGAGTAGTCTAAAAAACTTACTTTGAAAGTAGTGTTGACAAAATCAAGCATCAATACGCTAAGTTTATTTTCAAGAATTTAATTATACTGTATGAAATACATCATTATATGTGTATTTTCATAACCTTTAGACATAAGATAATAATAGTCGCAGCTGAAGGTCAATAACGCAAGTGTCAATAAAATAAATATTGGTAATTGGTATAATAAGCAGTGTAAAGTAACAGCTATAAATGTCACTTGTGTTGGAGAACCAATATGTAAAATATTTCGGGTGTAAAATTCGTTGCCATGGGAACTGTAGCCAATGATGTTTGTATTGCCTAACCATTAAGTTTATATACATAAAACTGATTATGTTTGTGTTGTATATGTAAGTAAAAAATATTATTAAAGATTAAATGCAACTAGAAAGGTACAATCAAAATTAAAAGACGATCCATTAAAGTACGTTATTTTTATATACTTGATTTATGTGGGGGTAAAATACATATGTAAATTAAAATGTGATAAACCGTTACTTTGTTTTTGAATATCCATACCATCAATATAACTTATTAGATTTATTAGAGCTCGATTTAAAGAAAAAAGGAAAACTTTAGTATTGTGGGAATGTAAAATAAACTTTGCAGGATTTGAACTTGAGATCTTGAGATTAGAGAGTCTACAGCCGCGCACAAACAATATAGCGGGAAAGGTAGATAATAATATGTCATGTCATGTAATTTGATTCAATTTATTTGTCTTTTAAAGAGGGATGTATTTATTATCATATGTAATATTCTGATTAGCATTTAGTTACATAATTTACCAAATAAAACTGTAGACAACAATTAAAACAAACAACCCGTTATAACAATTGACTCCCATAAACTAAAACACACGCATGACTTCTGTAAATTGCAACCCTAAATGACAGCAACCTCTACAAATTGGCGACACAAAACGTGAAGGCTTTGAAAATCCTTGCACAGGGTTTAAAAATTGTTATTTCTACATAACTGAGAGAAATTCATAGAGGACACATAATTGCTAACAAGGTCACATGTGGGCCTAACAGGAAATGAGATTTGCTAGGTGCTTGAATGCAGTGTATGAATGCTAGGCCGTTGATAAGAGGTATTAATAATATATTTTTGCGCAACTAGCTTAGCTTGATGTTGTACCTCTTCTTTTTATATGCTGCATGCCCGTTTATATTACTCGCTTGTGGCAAATGCTTTTCCTGCACCACCGCACCGCTTCTTAAAGTCCCGAATGTTAGTAGTATTGTCGCTTCAACCGCCCTCCTCATAGCCCGTGAATACCTTGACGAATCGTTTGTTTAACTGCCTCTGCCTCTAGTTTCCCATAGTTCCGTTATATGAATATTATAGTTTCGTTAGGAAGCCAGTGTTAGTACCCTCGCGTTTATTCCCGTATACAGGATAACATATTCTAGTTTCCTGGTGTAAACCTCCTTTGTAAATATGTTCTTGTAAATAATGTGTAAATAGATTATTATTGATACTCGGCACTTTATTCAGTTCTTCCTAAGAATCCACCCAAACATAATTTATAACAGTTGATCTCTAACAAAGGCCATAACTAGAAGTCACGGGTGACCCCGCCTTACGACTTAGGCGAACCCTGTCTCCTCTGTAGCTTACCCTGGGTCTAGGTAGCTGTTGTCAGCAACCTAGTAGAAGGCCTGGTCACGCGACCCGGGGAAGGAGCGCATTGACTCCCAGAGAACTCAATCGATGCTGGCGCCTGAGCATGATCCCGTAAGAGAACCGTGTTGGTAAGATTACCGCAGAAATTCCCCATACTAGGGAAAAGTAATATTAGCCCCGAATTATACCCGTTATATATATATATATATATATATATATATATATATATATATATATATATATATATATATATATATATATATATATATATATATATATATAGTTGCATATTAATAATTTTATATACAGGGTGATTCATCTAACTGATTGATTAGAGGTTTAGGGGAAAATAGGAGAGACTTTAAACTGAAATTTTAGTTGCAGCTATAATACGAATACCTTCAACAAAGTTGGATGGCATTGAACCAGGTTCTTAAAAAGCATATATTTTGGTGGTTTTAGGGTGAAATAATTGTTGCTGTTCTTTGTTAGTAGCATATATTGTTATTTTTGAGACAATTTAAAATCATACTAAGTCTATTGAAATTCCTATTTTAAAGTAGGGTAATTCTTTAAATTTGGATAATTATAAGGTTGATTATGGCCTGAAGACACATATCATATTTGGGAAATTGAATTCATACCAGCTACTTATCTGTGCCTGTATTTTCAAGTTGAAATTTACTGTTTATATTGTACACTGCATGAACAAAATAATGTTACAATTTGTCAAAAATGTACAATAAAAATTACGTCCGTCCAAACTCGGTTAGATTGTGATGTTTGTTGAAAGGCTTTTCATGCAACATGCTGTAATATGCCTTCCTCTGATGCACAATTTATTAAGGAACAAAATAGGGACTGGAAATGTACTTCGTGCATTGGACTGTCTAAATCTGATCACGATAATACCGAAATAAAAAGAACATCATCTTCTTTTCTTGAAGGTAATAGAGAAGAAAAATCATTTTCTATAGTTCACTTTAATCACATGATAAGTGCAATAAGTTTGCTTCAGAAAAACTCTAGCTCTACATCAGAAAAAAATGATGACCTTGTAAACTCTATTGAAGATGCAATTCTAATCTGAGACAAAATCTATACGCGAAAAAATATGAGCCTTTGTTTCCAAAAAATAGCAAATTTAAAGGAAAAAAATATGGAGTTACAAATACAGGTGCATATGCTAGAAAACAAAGTGAAATATCTTGACACCGCTGCAGAAGTTCATGATTCCGATGAACTTTATTCTGAAATAACTGAGAGAGTTTCTAGGCAATCAAACATAATTATCAGTGGTGTACCAGATATACAAGGTCGGGTATTTCTGACAAAGACGCAGTTAATGAAATAATCGATATTTTAGATGATTCCATAGATACTGCAAAGATATCAGTACACAGAATTGGTAAACCTAATCGAGAATGGAGTCGGCTAATAATGGTTATATTTGAGGGACAGGAAGATGCAGTTAATATACTAAATTTTTTTTTTGAAAACTCAAGAAAAGTTAAATAATGTTAGAATAAGGAATGATCTTACACTGGTTCAGTCTGAACATTTGAAGAGACTAAATGATGAGCTTAAAATTAGAAAATTTTATTTGCTTCAATTATTTTATTACGTAAATGTATCTCTTTCTCGTTCAGGTACAGTTTGAAGGAACAAGGTGGCATCCCAACATATCTTGGAGAATAATTAAATAAAAAATTGTACTGGGTAACTTGGTATTCAATAATTTGATGAATACCGATAAACCCTGACTCCGATATATAAACGGAGGGACGGTGCATACTTTGGTAGATCTGCGACTTGCTTTTATTTCATTTATAGTTTTCAATCGTTTCACATCTGGTTTTTCTCGGGCCTTGTGTTCATATGTTTTTTTCTTATCAAACTACAATGACATTCTATCTCATTCAAATTTACTCTCGGATTAGCAGTTTTTTTTTATATCTTATTCATCTGGTATTTATATCAATTTTATTCTTATATGGTTTGCTTTCTTTTCTACTTTATCATACATGCCCCTATATACTTCTTCAATATTTCATTTCTATATCATTTCATTTTCATATACATATATCAATACTCATTATATATTTTCATATTCATCAGAACCTCACATAGGCCTATTCTCTTCTTATTTACTGGTTTCGCTACTCCAACTACTAATTCTTTTCCTCATTCCTTACCATATATTTTTAGAATTCTTAAAATTTTCATTTTCTTAACCATTTCCTTATATTTTATTTTTCTGCTTGCTTTATTTCATCCTTCCCGCTCATTGTCATTGTCATATTCTCCAATTTTCACTTCATATGCCTCGAGTTTTCCTATACGTTACTTCTTTTTGATCTTATTCTTTCTTTTGGCTTCTGGTCTTTTTTATTTTCAAAATTAAATTACCTCTTCCTTACAAAATCATTCAATATAATTCAAAATCCTTTCACTCCTAGTCTTTTTCTTTATTTTTGGCACTGCCCCTTGATCTTGTCCATCTATTTGCCTCCGGCCATGTCTTTTACAATTAAATTGCCTTCCTTTCCCACAGTTTGGCCATTTAATTTAAAAACTTTATCTCCTAGTCTTTTTGTTTATTTTGGCACTGCCCCTTTATCTTGTCCATCTATTTGCCTCCGGCCATGTATTTTTACAATTAAATTGCTTTCCTTCTTCACAGTTTGGCCATTTAATTAAAAAATTTCTCTCCTAGTCTTTTTGTTTAATTTCGGGAGTATCAATTTAATTCTGCTTGTTTAAATTCATATAAGTCGTTAATGTTAAATATACCCCTGATAGCTTTTGTTTCTGGGTTGATTAACTCATAACTATTACTGCGATTCTCATTTGTTTTTACTTTATTCGTCTGTTCCCATTATGATTTGTTTTAAATTTTGAATTTTGATGAATATTTTATTCCGAAATATTTTGTGGTACAGTTTGTAGACTTATCCAGGTCTATTTTTTTTAATTTTGAATTTTGATGGTTATTTTTTTCTAAATATCTTCGATTCAGTTTTAAGACTTGATCCAGGTCTAGGATTATTTTTAATTTTGAATTTTAATGATTATTGTTTTTCGAAATATCTTCGCTTCAGTTTTAAGACTTGATCCTGGTGTATTTTTTATTTTATTTTGAATTTTGATTAATGCTTTTCGAAATATCTTTGGTTACAGTTTTAAGACTTGACCAGGTCTAGGATTATTTTTAATTTTGGAGTGTTATTTTTCCGAAACATTTTTGGTTGTTTATAGACTTGATCCTGGTCTAAGATTATTTTAGTTTTCCTATGTGTCAATATATTTTAATTTTCCCAATGGATTTTCCTTCTTCACATATGTCTTCATCAAAATCTTGTTCTTGTTTTGTTTTTAGTTCAATATTTCCTAAGGTACCTGCTATTTCCCAGGAATTGTTCATTTGGTCGTTTCCGAACTGTTTATTTAGATAATATGCTATTTTATTTTGATTATTATTCTTAACTTTGTAGGGTTTTTGATTAAAGTGCTCTTAGTTTTCCTTATTACTATATTTTTGGTTACATCGGTGATTACTATGTTGCCTTTTGTACTTATTTATATAATTTCGGTTGTCGTAATGACAATTATTATTTTGGTCGTGAGACATTTTGCTTCTTTTTATCATTTTTCTTTCTTCTCCCATATCTCGTGAAATTTCTATGTGCTTCATTAGTTATTTGTCAATTACCTTCGATTTTGTGTTTTTCTCGTCCCCATCAAGTTTTATTACAATCTCATATTCACTTCGCATATTTATTTCCATTGTCTGAATTATAATTAGGTCTTGATATCTTATAATTTGTTTTATATTGACAACTCTACGAACTCTGGCTTTTACTTTTACTCCTCGTTGTACATGTCTAGTTTTTCCTTGTATTATACCATTTTCTTCTTTTGTTTTTTCATAGTTTACATCTTCTTTTTGTACAAGTTCCATTTCTTTTAATTTTTATATCATTATTTTCATTTAACCTTGTATACCGTTAATCTTCTGTCGTTTCTTGTGGATCTTTCTTCCATCGTTTATTCACCTCTATTAGTTGTTCATTCATCTTTTTGAATCCCTCACTAATTTCCTTCTTAATCTCTCCTTTCAGACTACATATATTTTCATGCATCATTCTCTCTTGGTTTTCCATTTTCTCCTTCATATCATTCTTTAAACTACTCATATTTTCTTTCATGACTTGTTTTATACCGTTTATGCTTTCACTCATATTTTTATTATTTTCTTTCATATCATTTATATTCTGTTCTTGTTTATCCATTTTCTCACGTATATTGTTTATGTTTTTATTGCTTTCATCCATGTCTTGTTTTAGGCTACTTATGCTTTCATTCATTTCCCTTTAACTTTCATTTATGTCTTGTTTTATACCACTTATATTCTCATTAATATCTTGTTTTGTATTTTTCTCTTGCTTTTCTAATTTCTCACTTATACTTTCATTCATATTTTTATTGGTTTCATCCATGTTTTGTTTTAGGCCATTTATGCTTTCATTCATATTTTTATTGCTTTCATTCATATTTTGCATTAATTTTAGTAGCATGTCGTCAGTTTTCTCTTTTGTCGTATTTGTGTCGGCTACGTTGCCTCCGTTAAGTGTCTGTTCTTCTACCACCGTTTCTTTTTCTGTTTGTACCATTCCTTCTGCTTGTTCATACATTCTCACTAATCTCTTGCTCATCTCTTCTCTCTTGATCCATTTCCATTCTCTCTTGCTGTTCGTGTTCCCTGTCGTCACCCCTGTCCTGTTTGTCTTTTGACGTCGTTATTTTTCTTGCCCTAGGCATTTTTGTGTCTTATTTGTTCTTTTTTTTTATGTATGTATCGAAATTTGTATCAGACTTTTCGAGCCCTCACGTTTGTGCGCCAGTTGATATGATTATACTTTGGGTTGTAATAGTTTAAATTAAATATTCTATAGTTTTATATTGAATATAGGTTTTTCAATTGTATATAGTTTAATTTTGTAGTATATAGTTTGTTTTTAGGGTCACTGTATATAAATTCTGATTATAATTTAGTTTAAAGTGATTATATGGTTATATTGTATATTATATTAAATTAGACAATAATACACAATTCTCATTAAATATTCCTGTCCAAATTATGTAAATATTTATAATTGATTTTGGATAATGATGAATTTATCAATAAAATTATATCTCAGGTTTATTTTCTATTAATTTAAAATCCTTGTGAATTTTGTAATGGGTTACATGTATTTTGGGTGGTCTATTCTTTGCCTATTAAATCAGTAATAAACACAGAAATATCAACACAAATATTATACTTTTAAAATTTCCTCGGCTTTTGAGCAATATTGACTCTCCTCTCAGTTAGTCGGTCCCAGTCGCTAAATGATGTTAAAATTTTATGAATTCCTATGTTAAAAGAAATATTTCAAATGACATGTCAAAAAGCTTTTTAGATTTTGAACAAATATTTATTATTTATTAACAATTGTTTTTAAAGCTTCAATTGCAATTGAAATCCTACTGGATCCTCTAATTTAAAAACAAATAACAAATTTATTCATATTTTTAAGTGACAGAATTTTGGTTTCAACTTTTATAATATGGCTATATTTTTTCAGCAGAGATTTTGCTTTGACACCTGATGCGCCATCTCTGAATCAGTCTGTGGACTACTAATTCAAGTTGGTTTGAATTTTTGCTATTTGTTGATGAAAACTGCTTTAATTTCAAGACATTTACTTTACACAGCTAGATGGATTTATCATGTAATTATGATAAATGGAAAACTTATTTTTAACGGTTATACATTATATAGTTGAATTATTCGGTACCTGTTTGTTGTCGACTTCTGCTCCTGGTAAATTTGATTTATATTACCGTACGTCTGCTGCTTGTTGTGATTTCTTCTATTTAAACATCTATGGAATTGCCTGTTAAAGTGTTGCATACGTTTTACACTATTTGTTAACAGAATTTAGATAAAATTCAATAATATTATTCGGAGCTCATATATGAAGCCGTCTCCCTTTGATATCAACCAAAAACACCTTCCAGAACATTCCATTCAAAATGGAAATCGTCTAAATTTACGTCCTGTTTTTCAAGCCATAGCAAACTACTGTGGAAAAGTAATTTCATTCCTCATCTAGTTTTTCCAAGTTACCTATTGTCAAATGTGGAAATTTTCCTTGTTCTTCAAACTGACAGGTAGGTGAAATTTGATGTCCGCCAAGTTCAAATCCTGCACTTAACGTCAATTATAAACCGAAAATACCTACATCTAAATATGACATTTGGATTAACCTATAAATACTTAAATGTAAACAAAATTTTGTTACTTATCTAAAACCACTTTTAAACATTCTTTCTTGCTTTTGGAAGTCTGTTTAAACTATAAAAACCACTTTTCTCATTATTAATCGTTCACTTCACTTCTTATAACTCTACAGGGTGTCTTTAATACAATGAAGTCTCTTTTTTAAAATTGTAAGTAAAAATTCCTTGACAATATAATTTTTCTGCCTGTGTTTAAGTATCAGGTTATACATACATAATTAAGTATGTATTTCATTTCTCTCTATTAATATTGCTCCATATTATATGGGTTATATTTTAATTTCCAGCCATGATCTAAACGAAACATTTATTTTCAGCGTATGGATATTTCATGCAGTACCAAATTTAATAATAACAAAGAATATGCCTTGCAACAGTGTTTATTATTTATGATTTTTATGTGTATTGTGTGGTGTACTGAACAATTTGTATTGAAATGGCTTTTGATATTTAATGATAGAAAGTACAAGTTACAAAAAGAATACATTAATATCTCCTGCAAACTGTGAGTATTACTTGAAATATTTTCCCACTTCTATATATATATATACATATATATATATATATATATATATATATATATATATATATATATATATATATATATATATATATATATATATATATATATATATATATATATATATATATATATATATATATATATATATATATATATATATATCCCGGCGACTTTCAATCTCACGTATCCTTCTTTCGGCTATTTGTTTTAACCTAAAATTCGTCATTCTCTTCTACCGTGTTCTTCATTTCTTGTAGGAAATCTGCGTATGATTTTTCCTCCGTCATCGGTTTCACCAAGATAATTTCGCTTCTTCTCTTCTTGCGGCCTCTTTTTGTTTGTACTTGCCAGTCTTCATCTCTCTCTTTTTTTTTCCTCAGTGCTCGTCCACGTCTTTTCCGCCCCGACAGCACTGCAACCTTTGGCTTATTGTGCATGCCGTTAGTCTTTTTACTCCATCTATTCCAAAATCACTGTGCCTTGAACTAGTCTGCACAGCAACTGGTAGGGTGAAGTTTTATATTGCTTTTTAAGTGTGCTGTGTGTATATGTGTATGTATATATATATATATATATATATATATATATATATATATATATATATATATATATATATATATATATATATATATATAAATACTTAAAAATTGTGGACAACTGATGGCTATGCAAAAACTCCTTATTAATGGCCGAGCTTTCGAAAAATGTATTATATTATCAAGGCTACAACATGAAAAGGAAAAAATTTACAATTTACATAGAAAAAATATAAAGGTTTTAAATGCTTACATATAACGTGACTTTTACTTGAACTTGAGCAAATTATTAAATAACATATCTAAGTATTTAAAACCTTTGTACTTTTTCTATGTAAATTGTAAATTTTGTCCTTTTCATGTTGTAGCCTTGATACTGGAATAAATTTTTCCGAAAGCTTGGCCATTAATAAAGAGTTTTAATTGTGCAACTGACCGCTTTCCCACAAATTTTAAGAAAATAATAATACTACCATCCAAGAAACTATCAGAATCGCAGTGCCATTTAAGTTAATTTCCCATAAGCTCTTGGCAGAATAAAAGGAGATATAGAAAAGAGTCTGGTTACACAAGCAAGGAGATATTGCCTTTGATAATGTCTATGTCAGCTGTAGACGAAACGTCAATAGACCACAGTTTATAAATCCGAATAACTCAACTAATATAAGTATTCAAAAATGTTAAAATTCTACACAACGAAAATAATTTAATGCGTCAAATTAAAAACACATACCTGGACATCTTGAATTAGACCCTTAAAATTAATGTTACTTAAGGGAATTGAGGTTGCAGCTGAGGTGGTTGGATGTGTAATGTCAACTTTTGGGCTAATCGCCATAGTCTCATCAGCTTGTCTCACTGATCTTAACGGTGGTTGTCCTCCCAAAAATAAAACTTGTGCATCTAGATTTCCCGGCGCTGATATTGTTTTTCTAAAATACTCTGTACCATTGATTTTAACTTGTACCAGTGTTACATTTCTAATTACCTACATTTAAAATTATTAACAGTTTATTGATAGTGTAAAAAATTTAAACAGTTATAATTTACCTCTATAAGGTGATTATAACCATTATCTAACTTAACCCCTCCCACAGTATATGCTTCAGGTGTACCATTAAACTGAATACGAACAAGAAGTTCTCCACTTTCTAACTGAGCTGCAATATAGGTTTCTTCAATGAAATTAGAAGAATGAATTTCTGATCCTAAATAAAATATTTGCCCTTTCGACTGCCGCGTTCTTATAAACATACTTATGTCTACAATAGTTCTCACCGCACGTCGAGCTTGATCTGCCACCTTAACAGTAACAACTGAATTTGTAATGTTTTCATATCCAAAGGTAGCAGCTGTATAATCTAAAAAAAAAAAAAAAAAAATCAAAAATCAAAGTAAACATTAGACATTAATGTTATTAAATACTTGCAATACTAGGCATTAGCACTATCAAACCCAGAGATCACTCAGTATAAATTTACATTTGATGGAATAAGAACTGCAGATGTATTTAACAAAACTTAACGACAATACAGAGCAATATGGTGTCTGATGAGTAAATTGCCTATTAAAACAATTTTTTTGTCCTTTAACCTCGGTCTACTTCCGCGACTATGGCCAATCACCAACGACTGGAAATTTTGGGAGGGTAGGGATCGTTTACGTGCCCAACATCGCATGGACACGGTACCGACGGCTTTACGCCCCCTCCGAAGAGCGGAGTAAAATATTAATAGGAATAAATGTGCCTAAAAATTTTTGAAAAATTAAGAGATATAGCTATAACTCACCGTCGCGAGTGCAGAAACTCACTCCATGAATAGATATATAACTGTAAATAAATATTAAGCTTTTTTATGTAAATTTTTGTATCTCCTTCAGTATACTTTATCTGTAAACTTTGTTTAGTTGCAGTTTTTCCGGATGTTTTGTTGGGTTTTATTGTTATTGCCTTATTCGCTTTTTAATTTACTTTAGCTACTTTTGTTTCCTTCAAATTTTCCACTTGGACAATATCGACATGAATATGGATCAAAACGCGAGAGACTTTACTGTGCAATTAATAAAAACTGTAGTACCTAGCAATATTGATGAAGCAAATTATAAATTAGGCTTTGAGAACACTGGCGATTTTCAAATTTTGAATACAAACATAAGAAGCATTGCAAAGAATTTTGAAGAACTTAAGTCAGTTATTAGTCAGTTTTGTCATGAGTTTGACGTTATAGTTTTAATGGAAACCAGGGAAATTAAGGATATAAATGTTAATCTTTTACAGGGGTACAATTTGTTTTACAGTAGATGGGAGAGGTGTAATAGTATATGAGATTAATTCATTTTATTTTTCTGTGAGCTTACAAAAAGCCTGGACGTAGCAAGTGCGTTATCGAAGTCAATTTTAATTAAAATAATTTTTTTTAATAACAAATATGTCTATTTTTTTAATGAAATCTGACATCAAATTTGGTTAACGGTTTAACCTATATAGTAGAAACATTGTACCATATTTCATCAAATTGAGAATGTAAAAAAAAATTCCGAAAAGAAACTTAAAATGTTCCTGAAAAAACTGGTTTCCTAGCCAACTAACCTTACGTTAAGTTACAATAGACCTTATGGTCGCAGTGGAGGGACCGGTATGGCCCACTCACAATCAAACCTAACCTAACCTAACAATATGTTAATAGCAAATTGAGTTATTGAAATATGAAGCATTCAATGGAAATTCGCTATGAAAACGCTCCTACCGCGTCCAGACTTTTTTCTCACAAACATGCATATTTCAATGAAAAATGCAAAAATATAAGCAGAGTTCGATTAATAAAAAAGGAAATTTGTATCACCAATGACTTATGGGCCACGCTGTGATTGTAACAATAATTCTGTAAGATTCAGCTAAAGACATATGCAATTTTTTCTTGTATAATAACGGATATCTTGAGCTTTACCGTAGAAGTGAGACACCCTATATATATATATATATATATATATATATATATATATATATATATATATATATATATATATATATATATATATATGGAGTGCCACAGGGCTCGATCCTTGGTCCGGTTCTTTTTAATATTTGTATTGATGGTATATCAAACATCTTGGAAGTGCCTTACTTAATATATGCAGACGATATAAAGATTTACCTGCACGTCAATCATCCTGATGACTGTAATAAGTTACAGAGTAGTTTAAATCTATTCAATAGTTGGTGTGGTGGCAATGGACATCCTCTTAATGTCGGTAAATGTTGTTTCATGTCTTTTTCACGTAAAAAGTGCCCCATCCTATTTGATTACAACGTAAATACTCAGCTATTAGGAAGGCCATCTGTTGTTAAAGATCTTGGTGTTGTGTTTGACAATGCCGACAATGAATTAAAACACAGCATGGCCTTACCCGATAACCTATATATGTGTTCAGCGACCATGGCATGAAATATAGAAAGCAGTCCTAGCTGTATTATAGACAAAATATACCAAGGAGAAGGCAAAACCACATGTCCAATCAATCGCCAGCCAGTCAAGTCAACAATCTGGAAGCAATTTTACACTAGAAGCTCATGGATGTTTATAAACCCAAGAGTATCTAGAATTGCAATCATATGTCACGGACAAAGGAAAGAAGATAAAGCAGCCTGGAACAATATCCATATCCCAAGACTATCATTAAGACAAAAACTATGGTGCTAACTCCCAGACAGATAGAGGGTGTGCCTATCATAGGTGGATGTGTGAAACCAGTACCAACGAATTTAACTTATCAAGGGCACTGACAGCTCCAGTGGCAATCCCCTAAGAAGCTGTGGTAAGACCGTATGATGATTTGAAGGACATCGTTCAGGAAGAACGTTGAGAAGAGGACCATCTCCCAGAAACCCGATGGCACACACACACACGCATTATTCAGTAGTAATGAGCCCGACCACCACAGTAGTAGCAGCCATTTGAATCATAGCCGCTATCTATACACTCCGCACCATTGGGAGAAAATTAAAGAAAAAGATAGCACAGCCGAAGACATGAAGAAGCACTAAGAACAAGGCCGATCAAGATGTTTAACCAATTGAACTTGCAGAGTTAAGTAAGCTAGAGGACGGAGACGATGATCAAGTCCACCCACGGCTAGTGAAGGGGAGTAGATAGTGGGGCACCTGGGCTCATCCCCTCCACTTTTTTTCTGCGCATGCGCGATGACGTCACGCGCATGTGTATGACGTTGGCAGTTGACAGCTGACCTGTCAGGTTTGACAGCTGTCAAATGTCATCTGACCTGTGACCTGCGACAGCTGCCAACGTCAGCTGTCATCTGACCTGTGACGTTTGACAGCTGTCAAATGTCATCTGACCTGTGACAGCTGTCAATGTCAATGTCATATGTCACATTTGATGACGTCAAACGTTCCAAGATGGCAACCTGTCATGTTTGTGTCCATAGACAGCCGCAACCCGGGTTAGGTCTCTATGTGTGTGTCATTAACTGTCTTATGTCACATCTGATGACGTCAAATGTCTCAAGATGGCAGCCTGTCATGTTGTTCCATAGACAGCCACAACCCCGGGTTAGGTCTCTATGTGTTTGTTATTAACTGTCTTATGTCACATCTGTCTGTTGCTGACGTCAAACGTTCCATAGATAGCCACAACTCCAGGTTAGGTCTCTATGTGTTTGTCGAATACCAGCTGTCTGATTGTTTGTTAAGGTTATGTTCGTATACAGGCTGATTACCCACCATTTGATTGTTTATTAAGGTTATGTATGTGTTGCATGACATAAGCATGCTGATTACCCGCTGTCTGATTGTTTATTAAGGTTATGTTCGTACACATGCTGATTACCAGCCATCAGCTGGTTTATTAAGGTTATGTTCGCACACATGCTGATTACCAATCATCTGATTGTTTATTAAGGTTATGTTTGTATTTGTTATGTTGCCAACCGCTATCTGAATGTTTGTTTGTTAAAGTTATGTATGTGTTGTTAGACATATAAGCATGCTGATTCCCCGCTATCTGATTGTTGAGGTTACGTTTGTATTTGTTATTTGAATGCAAACAGACTGGTAAATAATACAAGAGTATACTTACATACAACAAGAGACGTCATCCTTGTTTCACAGCTTAACACATACTGAACAAGTGTGTAACCCTAGTCTTGTTTGAGCTTGTACACACGGTTGTTTGAAAGGATATAACACACAGGACAGCTTGATGTCTTTGCTTAGACTGACAGATGTATGGAATAACAGACAGACAGACAATTGATTGCCAACAAGTATCATAGATAATCTTGTTTGAGCTTGTACAGCTGTTTAACAGACGTAAGAGAGGGGCCCTACAAAGGATAAACAATGTTTTACAGCTGTTAACCTTGATCCTGTTTGAGCTTGTCTGTGTATCTGTTTAACATACGTAAGAGAGGCACGCTTAGGGTAAACAACGTGTCAGTTGATGGCCTTGGTGAATGTTATCTTGTGTTATATCTGTTGAATCATTATACGTGTTTTAGCTTGTCTAGAATACAGACATAACCGAAAGGATGACATCATCACATTATTTATGTTTGCAGAAAAGGCCCCCGCTTACACCTTAAATCGTTCCTATTTCCCATAAGATTCCATGTATTTTAGCCGAATATATAGCTTTTGACACGGTTTCCCATAAGAAACAACGTATTTGTAGACACACACACATAAACTGACACCTACGTAAAAACTCATATCAGTTTTAAAAACGGTTATTGTGGCAGCATATATAAATTGGCTACACACACTCTTAAGCTCATTCACAATTCAGTTGTCGTTGAGAAAAAACGTGCTTCAGTTTGCTCTACCCAAATCTGTTTCAAAATGGCTACATTAAGTGATGTGTGTTACCAGCAAATTAAAGATAACTTCTGGTATGGTCTATTTGGAGACTTTCAAGTTATTATCGATAAAAACACTGGATATTTCAATGCCACAAAATTGTGTAAGAGTGGTGAGAAAAAAATGTATCATTGGTTGGAAAATAAGAAAACAAAAGAGTTGATCGCCTATTACAACAGTCGGCTAAAGGAAGATTTAGGGTATCGGAATACTGATACCCTAAATATTTCAACCGAAGGAGCACACTTAGAGTCGCTTCCAGAGGACCGAAATACCGATACCCTAGAAGCGTCTGCAACATCTCAAGTAACACCAACAACTGCTACCTACTTGGTGGACTTTGGTGGAAGACGGACTGAAAACAACTTGATATCTGGTACATATGTGTGCAAAGATTTGATAGTAAATTTGGCTTGCTGGATATCCAATCAGTTCTATGACAAATGCAACCAAATTATTTTTGATTTTTTCCTAAACGAATTTGATCAGAAATACAGGGACAACCTAGATGCGATTGAAGTAAAATTAATGGAGATAAATGATGAGGTGCAGCGTATGCGAGAAACAAATGCTAGTCACAGAACATCTTGAAGATATATCCCCAAAACCAAGTAACCCGGGAAAAATAAGTGTGTTTGGTTTACTTGCAAGAAACGAGAAAGGTGCCCCCTATCCATATCATGCCGTAAGAACACAAAAGAAAAGTTTCCCCAGGGCTGTGAGGAACTTTAAAAATAAACACCCCAACGCCCAAGTGATCCTAAACAAGCTGTACGATCCAAATTCAGTAAATCTCTTTAACAGAATCAAGACTGAAGTGAAATACCTTACAGCACATAGAAACAACATAGAGATAGCAGATGTACCACAAGATAAGTTTGTTCAGGATATTATTGCTTTACGACATACTTTTTAATTGTATTACAAAATAAAAACACATTAATTTTAACAAAGACTTTTATTTGATTCTAAGTACAAGTATGTAAACTCTTGCCCGTTTGTTGGAATACATTTATAGAATTATTAACATTAGATGGTTCAGTGTTGCGTTGGTGCTGTTGTTGTCGTTGGTGCCTCTTCATGGCTGTGGGCTTACTAGGTGATAACACTGGTTTCTTTTAGTTCTTCCAAGATTGACTGAATTTAGTTGTTATGAGCATTATTACCTGCAACTTGGGAAGCCACTAAAAGTCTAAGTCTTTCAACCAACTCGTTTATGTCATTCCAATACACATAGGCTATTTGTTTGTTATTTTGTATCATATAGTTGTTGGTGCTGATGTTGTTAGGGCTAATACCGTTGCTATCGCTGCTCTTATCACTCTGAGTTTTAGGTTCAGTCTTTTGTTTTTTGTTAAGATGTCTGACGTTGCTGTCGTCATCGTCTTCCTCATATGTGTAACCATAACCTTGAGGTGTTGAGGATCTACGACCTCGTGGATTTATCACTGGTTTTATTAGAGTCAGATACTTTTCAGAGGAACAACCTTTGGTTCAGGCGTTAGGATCATAGTTCATTTTATGAACACCAGTTGCTTCTAGAATATCTCTATAGTGTTGAAGATCTTCATAAGTATACCCCCGGGGTCTTTTCATAAATAATAATTCTAGCAAACCTTGTGTTTGCAGGTATCTCCTTTGGCCCAGTTGAATCTCAGCATCAGTAAAGTCTAAGTGTTTGTTACCAAGACTCCAGCTACCGGTATCTTTAGCGTAGCGAGCACCATACGTTTGATCAATGGTAGCGAACCTTGGTGGTTCAGTAAAATACTTGTCTACATAATATCGAACTCGTTCAGGATATTGCTCCAAAAATTCTTGATATGCTGGGTTGGATGTGACAGTTTGTAGGTCTGCCTCAAGCTCTTCAAATGTTGGGATATCCTCTCGGAACTTGTCTCCTCAACCTCTTCCCTTGGTTCAGCTTCAAAAACTTCATGGTCTTTAAGGAACTCTACTTGGGGTTTCGTTTCTGGTATATCGACTTCGTCTTTGATTTGTTCAGCCTGTGGTGATTGCGGCGGTTGCTGCTGCTGCAGTGCTGATGTGTTTTTAGATATTTCACTTAGCGGCTCAACAATTGGTTTATATAAACGTTGCAGAGCATCATCATTCTCGGCTCTGTTAAGTTTAAGCATTAAATGTTTTTTTCGAATATTGTCAGCAAGTTGTAAAATCCTTTTCTTAACTTTTCGCTCTTCCTTACCCAGCACTTCCATTGTGCTACAACTGGTCGGTATTACCAGCTGGTCTAATCATTTGTTTGAGCGATACAGGTTGTGTGGTGGTTTAACATATACTGATTCTGTCATGGTACATGTCTTCTTATTTATCACGATATCCATTTGAGGTGTTAGACAGCTGTGTTAGACAGCTGTGTTAGACAGCTGTGTTAGACAGCTGTGTTAGACAGCTGTGTTAGACAGCTGTTAGACAGCTGTGTTAGACAGCTGTGTTAGACAGCTGTGTTAGACAGCTGTGTTAGACAGCTGTGTTAGACAGCTGTGTTAGACAACTGACTGTCCTGTCTATCATTGTTTGTTAGAATAATATATATCTATCGAATCCTTTTCTATATCGACCTTTGTGTACATCGTTTTCCTTCACAATCACCAACACACCATACTTATTATCTTTCCAGCATTGGTAGCAGATAGTTTTAAATTGTTTAAAGTCCATATCGGTGGTCACATGATCGTCGTACACATGTTTTAAATTGGTTTCATCTTGCTTGAATAACACAATAACATTGGTGTTGTCACGTACCAGATGTTTGGGTATTCGTGTATATGTTTGACAGAGATAGAATGAATCAATATTCTTATGTCTGCCCATACTGAAGTATGCTCTTATTTTATCTTGTTTGTCACAAGCTACATCGTCAAATATAAACACAGAGTTGTCCTTGGCATCTTCCGGATCTAATATTTCATCGTTTTCTCTATAAGGATAGTAACCAACACCTTTTGTTGCATTCAACATCTCCTTTAACATCTTGTATTTCGGTTGATACAGAGACTTTGTATACAAATACACGTTATCAAATTTTAAACCGTTTGCTTCAAACAACAAACTCAGCATGACATTAGTTTTACCACACCCACCCGGACCACATATGATACAGCGAACGGTGTTTGGAAAGAGAGGACCATGCCTCAGTTGTTGTTGAGCTGTGTCCGTAACAACATCGTCTATATTTGTAATGGGTAAGGCAGAAGCGTGTTTGCTGGTACGCATCTTAACTTAAACTAAACTATTTTTTTTGGGTGTGTATATATATGAATGCAAGTGAGACACCCAGTCAGTATGCATGTTGGTGTCACAGAGTGAGGGTTGTTATTAACAAAGACGGATACAGGTTTTGCTGAAACGTTGCGGGCGTTACAAACACCATGAAAGTTAACAGAAAACTTGATGAGGGGCTTTATGTAATCAACTCGAAGCCAAAGAAGAAGGTTCCCTTTAAAAACATAATAAGTCTGATTGAGGAAGTTATAAAAGATAGAAACCTTATTCCAACAGAGAACACCGTGTTTGATATAGCTCATACAATCGTTAGAAACATTGGTGGGCGTAAGAATGTGCAGAAACCTCGAGTTATTCCAATACCTAAAAGCGGAGGCTTCCTTCCGCTGTTGCCTCTGATATTTGGTGGGCTGTCGGCACTAGAAGCTCTGGGTGGTGGTGCTGCAGGTATTGCCAAAGCCGTGAACGATTCCAAGTCTGCGAAACAGAAACTGGAGGAGGAAGAACGGCACAACAAAACAATGGAAGCCATCGCGATGGGCAGGAGAGGGAGTGGCTTGAAATTAAAGCCAAAATGCAAGAGACTGGGCAAAGGCATATATCTCAAGAAACAGCGCTCCGGTTATGGGTTGTATCTGCAAAAACCAAAAAACTAAAGTGTTTACCAGCAAGACCTCTAACAAATGTAGATCTTGTCAAGTTTGCTGGTAAAATGAAAATCCCATATTTTAGAGGTGTATACATGCGAGACGAGCTACCTCGCAAAGGACCACGTAAAAATGAATCGTTCATCACGAATTTGCAAACACACCAGCAACCAGGCAGTCATTGGGTCGCTGTGAGGAAACGCGGTGACATTGTCGAGTACTTTGACTCGTATGGAAACCTGAAGCCTCCTGTGGAGCTGCAACGTTACCTTAAAGACTATTCCATACTGTATAATCATGATGTGTATCAAACATACAACACATTTAATTGTGGTCACTTGTGTTTACAATTTTTGCAATAAAAGACTCAAACAGTAGCCTGTGTGTATCAGTCATGGCGCACACCTTTGTGTTGAAAGACCGCAGCTCCCATCTGTCGTCAGACTACCATCCACCAATTGTTTTGGATGGTAGTTATGCTGTTGCTTTGATAGGCTTTCACACCTACAACAACATACCCAACATCTATGAAGGTAAAAACAAATTTCATGTAAAAGAAGGAACCGGTTGGCGAACCATCACGATACCCACCGGTGCTTATGAAATAACACACTTGGAAGAGTTACTTCAAAATGAACTTGTTGGTGCTACAGCAACACACGAACAAAAGCAACAGGCTCTGATTCTGAGACCCAATCCGAACACCATAAAATGTAGACTAAAGTGTTATACAAATGTCAGTTTTGAATTTGATGGTTCGATTGGGCGAATGTTGGGCTTTTCAAAACAAGTTCTTCAGCCGGACACCTTTTATGAATCTGATTTACCTGTTGAAATAGTGGATGTTAGACAGATTCGCATAGAAACCAATATTGTGTCTGGTTCCTATTATAACGGACAACCCTCACATACGCTGTATGAGTTTGCTCGATGGTTGATCCTGGCTACGCAATCGACATAGAACCTAAAAATTTAATTTACTTACCGGTGAACAAGCAAGAGATTTCCAATATAAGCATCGACATCGTCGACCAAGATTCAGTTCCTGTCAACTTTCAAGGTGAAGAGGTGTCTGCTCGCTTGAAACTTATAAAAGTTGCTTAGTATGTTGGTCTTTAAGGATATAAAAGCAAGTGCATCTACCAAAACAAATTCAGTTGAGTCAGACACGTCAAAGGGTACGCTTCGTCCCGATAATATTGAGTTCCTGAAAAGCCTGGGTTATCATGTCGTCAAAACTAGAAATATTCAAAGACCCCGTGTTTGATGATGCCATCGATCGAGAAGAACTGCGCTCTTACTATTCACCAACTAAATCGTTTGGTAACAGCGATGAAATTGAAATAGCCATCAACCAACAAGATGCGTTCGTATGTCTGGCTGAGTCAGCTCTAATAATCGAAGGTGCTCTGGAACCACTGGCAGTCCAAAATGCCACTGGTGCTTGTTATCTGTCAAATAATGGAGGAGCAGCTCTGTTTGAATCACTGACCTATGAGTTAAATAACAAGGAAGTGGAACGAGTGTGAGACCCATACACCACAACAATCATCAAAAGTCTGCTATCGTTCAGTAAGAATGAAGCCCAATCTCTTAGCAATGCCGGTCTGAATGTGTCGTCGGAGCACATCACCTTAAATGATAACAAGTTTCACATGCTCATACCTGTTTGGTTCCTCTTCAGTTTCTTTCATAATTTCAAAGGAGTTCTCTGTGGCAAACATACTTTCCGCTTTACAAGAGTTCGAAACGATTCCAACGGCTATTACAGCACAGGTACGGCACGAGCAAAAATTACCGTAACCAATATGTTTTTAAAGGTAAAACATGTCTTTCCCAACGATAAAATGAAATTGGAACTGATGGATAAAATAGCAAAAGACACCTCTATATTTCTCGCATACCGCAAATGGGACATATATGAGTTACCAGCACTCAGAGATATCAACAGAGATGTGTGGGCTGTTAAAACTGCAACCAACTTGGAAAGACCTCGATATGTGATTATAGCATTTCAAACAGATCGTAAGGACAACGTGAGGAGGAGGCCAGACTATTTCGATAACATTGGTATGTTGGATCTCCGAGTGTTTCTAAATTCAGCATGCTACCCTTATGAATCTATGAATATGGATTTTGAGAAATCTAAATATGCAGAAGCCTATCATATGTATACCGATTTTCAAAAAAGCTTCTGTTATAAAAACATGTCGGAGCCTATCTTGAATTATGACGAGTTTAAAGACCGAGCTCTATTTGTGATTGACTGTCAGCACCAGAACGAGTCAATCAGGTCTTCAACGGTGGACATTAAGGTGGAGTTTATGAGTCACGCGAACTTCCCAAAAATACGCGTGTTTATTGTTTGGTTATTCATGACAGTGTATTGGAATATAAACCTCTAACGGGTATCGTTAGAGCCATTATGTAATAATAGTATGTTATTTATGTATCAATATGTACAACTTAATTAATCCTAATAAATTTTTATTGTATGTAAATCAGTTGTTTTATTTTTATTTTGTTGCATTTTGATTAACCCCTTTATATATATATATATATATATATATATATATATATATATATATATATATATATATATATATATATATATATATATTCATATATCAACAGTCTGTTTACATTCATTTCAAACCACTCTATATCAGCCAACCCTCGTACATCAAAGTTAGTTTGATGTTTTAAATCGAGTTTTGTTACTTGTGTTTTTGATCGCTCCTTATATATACACGCCCCCACAATATTATTTGGATTCACTGTGATATAAAACACTCACATAAACAGACACCTACGTAAAAACTGATATCAGTTTTATTACAGCTCCGGAACAGGTAAATTTGCATATATGTAAATACGTTTTGTTATTGATTTAATAGTTTTACTTAAACGTTTTGTTTTTAGATTCGATATTAGATATGTTAATTGGAACGTGTTTAAATCTATTTTACTATAGATCTATTTACCAATGTTTCTAAAATTAAAGTTCCTATTATGTTAAAATTGGAATGTAATAGAGATAACGCCCACACACACTCCAGCCTGATAAACACGTTTAAATTATCATATGTAAACAACAACTGGTTTTGTTTTATATATACAACAGCGAACAAACTTTATCGTGTGCGTCTGTGGAGTAATTGGTATAGCGATAGTATGTATCTGAGAAAGCTGTATATGGTCGATTCGAGGTTCGTGGGTTCAAATCTAATTTCAGGCGAATGCTTTTCTTTCAAAAAATCATATTTCAAATTACCGATATATCTTTCTCATATATGTATGTATGGCTATACCGAATGACTGTGTCCAACAGCCCTCCCCCCTCGAGGAAGGGAATATTCTCCCAATTTACACTAGAATATTCCCTTCCTCGAAGAGTCAGATCTCTGGACATAACAGATGGTAATTTTCGATAAAATTCAAATTTCCCGCCAAAAACGAAATACCCTAACAACTTCAATACAACACATCTTACCAACACAATAAACAACAGAGGAGTCAGCTTATATGACAGCTGTGTGTGTGTGTGTGTGTGTGTGTGTGTGTGTGTGTGTGTGTGTGTGTGTGTGTGTGTGTGTGTGTGTACGAACATAACCTTAACAAACATTCAGATAGCACGTTGACGACATAACAAATACAAACATAACCTTAATAAACAATCAGATGATTGGTAATCAGCATGTGTACGAACATAACCTCAACAAACAATCGGATAGCGGGTAATCAGCATGCTTATGTCATGCAACACATACATAACCTTAATAAACAATCAGATGACTGGTAATCAGCATGTATACGAACATAACCTCAACAAACAATCGGATGGCGGGTAATCAGCATGTATACGAACATAACCTTAACAAACAATCAGACAGCTGGTATTCGACAAACACATGGAGACCTAACCTGGTTTGTAGATATCTATGGAACATTTGACGTCAGCAGCAGACGGATGTGACGTAAGACAGTTAATGACACACATAGAGACCTAACCTGGGGTTGTGGCTATCTATGGAACATCATGACAGGTCCCTGTCAATCAGGATCGGCCATCTTGGGGCATTTGACGTCATCAGATGTGACATAAGACATTTAATGACACACACATAGAGACCTAACCCGGGTTGCGGCTGTCTATGGACACAAACATGACAGGCTGCCATCTTGGAACGTTTGACGTCATCAAATGTGACATATGACATTGACATTGACAGCTGTCACAGGTCAGATGACAGCTGACGTTGACAGCTGTCACCTGTCACAGGTCAGATGACATTTGACAGCTGTCAAACATGACAGGTCAGCTGTCAACTGTCAACGTCATACGCATGCGCGTGACGTCATCGCGCATGCGCAGAAAAAAGTGGAGGGGATGAGCCCAGGTGCCCCACTATCTACTAAGGGGAATTCAATCTTTTGACTCAGCAGTATGTTCCGTAACAATATCTTGACAAAATGGCCACCCTGATATTAGATATATAAGATTATTTACAAAGCAAAGAAAGGAAAACTACTATAACAGTTATAGATTCACGTTTTACAACGTGAGTTATTCATTTATTTCCTTTCATTGAAAAAACACAAGTTGTAATCGAGCCAACTCGTGGTAGTAGCCTAACCCCTGCAAGGTAGATTGAGCCTTTTGCAGAACTGAGCTATGCAGTCGCATAGCACGTGTTCTGTTAATTGAGTGCAGTATTGGCAGTTTTCACTGTCCGTTTTACCCATCTTCATAAGGCGATATCTTACTGGGGAGTGTCCTGTGAAAAGTCCTGTGATTATTCTCACATCGTTCAGACTTCTCCGAAGATATGGTGATGAACTGTTTTGCCTGCCTTAAGCCTGGCATGTTCCCTCCAGTATGGCAGCATTTTCTTCCTCTTCCATGTATTAGGTTAATTTCTTTCATTGCCTTTTGTTAGTCCACAATAGGGCGCTGAACCATAGAATGGTCTTGGTCGCTGTCCTTTTTGCAAGCCTATGTGCTTCCTTATTTCCTTTTTGCAGTCCCAGGTCAGCCTAGACTCAGTTTGTTTCAAGAAATACGCTTGTTTGTGAAAACAATAGGGTGATTGATCCTCCTGAAATAGCTGATCATCATATTACAGCGTGTGACTTATTGATGAGCACAAATAAAAGAACCCCAATACTTTGTAGCTATCGTGACTATAACGCTATAGATATAGTAAATTTTAATAATGAGCTCGAACTACTGTCTTTTCATTACCTGCTGTATACAGATGACATAGATGTGTGTGTGTGTGTGTGTGTGTGTGTGTGTGTGTGTGTGTGTGTGTGTGTGTGTGTGTGTGTGTGTGTGTGTGTGTACGCATCAACATATATGTGGCAGACTCTGGCAAGTATAGTACCAGTTTGTGACGGTTCATCAATTTGTGACAGATTTTTTGGTCCGCCACAATTGTTATAGCTAAGAAACCGAATTGTCAAGGTTAGTTTTGTACGAAAAACATCAAACTCTGACATCTGTTATAATTAGCTTGCGGGATAGCAGTACATAATTTGTTTATATAACCATATTTGTGACAGTGCGAATAAAACTAGCAACAGCGCCCTCTGCATGAGTGATTTTAAATAGGCATTACCATATTTGTGGAGGATTTTTTAAACACAGATAAAACAAATTTGTGGCGGATTTCAAAAAATAGAATATGCAGTGTTGCCGACTGACTCTTTTGTAATGCCAGATGTTCGTTTATTGTGTCTTGAGTATAATAAGGTGTGACCAAAAGGATCAGCAGGTAGTTCTTTTTTCATCATGGAATAATACAAAGTATATTATACTGCTCCGGGTAGTGTTTGTATTGAAACACAATGTTAATCTTCAAGGCAATACTTGTCTTTTATACTAAGAATATGTTTTTAGACTTAGCTATAAGATGTGTATTTAAATAATAAAAGGAATTTCCAGGCATTAAAAACAAAACCCAGACGAAGTTTCATACATAATTAAATTAAAAAAATTTACCAGTTGAAAATACATGGTAAAAAAACGTGAATTTCACCAACATAATTGAAAACAAATATTTATTAGTTGTATTTCCACATTTGGTATACAGTTAGCACCCGACAAACGAACTGTAAGGATTGTTTTTGGGTAAAATCGCTTTGTGGGATAGGGGATGAATGCGGAATGATTTGGTAAAAATTGACATTTTTTCGTTGAAACTCGAGTAATATAACGTTTTAGGGTTCTTTATTAGAAAAATTTTAATTTTATATCAAACCTCTGGTATTCTGTGCTGAAATCTTTAACGTGCTCAACATCGCATGGTACATGGGACTGACAGATTAACGCTCGCACTTAAGTGCTGAACGTGCAGATGTTCAACTTGCTCAAACACAATGCCACAACCTCAGCTAATATAGTGTGTGTGTGTTTTATTTCTTTAACGTCGGCCTATTTCCGCGACTATGGCCAATCACCGACGCCAGGGAGCAGTTTCACCTCACTATCCCGGAAATTTTGCCGAACCCCTGCCTTCCTGTAAGGAGGGTATGGATCTTTAACGTGCCCAACATCGCATGGACATGGGACCGACGGCTTTACGCCCCCTCCGAAGGGCGGAACGTGCAGACATTCAACTTCCTCAAATACAATGCCAGAAGCTCGGTTGATGTTAATGTTACATTTTGTACTGAAAAAGTGAAAGTAGTACCCTGGGATCGAACCCAGTACCCTTCGGTTCAGAGGCACACGTTTTTACCCCTGAACCTCGTGGTTTCTCAGAAACAGTCAGATTCATTCTGATCTGGAAATACCTTCGATACTTTGATCCACAACTCAGTTCGCAAAAGCCACTTCTCACCCAGATGCTCTTCTCCGTAGTGCCACCGACTACGATGAGCAACTTCCATATAAGCATAAGCGTCCAAAGCTTATACTTACCCTCTAAAGCTCCCGCGGCAAAATCAGAATGGAAACATTCAAACCCAAAAGTCATTGTGCGTATTCTTTCCGACGGAGGTATGGACTAAGGTCCGGTACTCCTAGGGAAGGAGTTTTAGTGAGTAGGTGTACTAAGAGTACGAATCTCACATTACCTCGATAACCCACGGCACTACGGTGTCGTGAATGAGGTCTGCATGAGGCATCTCTCCCTCCTGTATCCAAAGAAAGAAAAAACACTGAGGTTTTACAGCTAATGTTAATTTACAGTATGTACTGAAAAATAATTTGACGTTTCGACTGGGAGTTGACCCCGGGAGCCTTGGGCTTGAGCCCTGCTGTTTATGTTTGCTGATTGAATTGTAAAGAAATACGAATCTGATTTATTGTACAAAGTAATGCAAACTACACTTCCCTGAGGGAGAAAAAAATGCAAACTAAAGGCTCAGTTTTTTGTTAGTTTTCCACTTAGAAAACAAAATCCTTTTAACGATGCATTGGCTGTCTATCCATCGATTCTTCCGTCTGGATGTTACACCTGTAGTGTCCACATTCATTGAGATATAAACATCGTATTCTACAGTTAACAGACAGATGTACTTTTGCCCTTAGAGCTAGCGGAAAGTAGTTTCAACTTCCTGTTGTCAATACTACCCATGTAACGGGAAAAGAATGCCAGAAATAGAACCTTCTATAATTACGAAAACTAATTACCCTCGAAAGTTAAAAAAGTCTGGACGCAGAAAGTGCGTTATGGTAGGGAATTTTCATAATGATCTGACACTAAACATTTGTTTAATTCAATCCTTAGCTTTAACTTTTTTTCCTGTAAAGTAGAGATCTAAATTTTGGTATATAGTTTACTTTTTATATCGTAAACTTATGTGCCAATTTTTTTTTACCATAGCTTTGTTATTTTAAGTAAAAAAAAAGTCCGAAAGGAAGCCCAAATTTTTCCCGAAAACCTGGTCCGATTTTCCTGGCTAACAAACTTATCCAAGATTCTTACAAAAAGAAAGACACCTGCTAAATTTCGTCAAAATCGGACCATTATTTTTAGGGTAATCGGTGTAATACATACACACACACACACAAATATATATATATATATATATATATATATATATATATATATATATATATATATATATATATATATATATATATATATATATATATATATATATATATATATTGCTATGTATAGACATAGGATAGAAATTAGAATAATAATATTAAGAAATAATGGTCAAGTTATTTTAGTAGTGCAATAGAACTAAAGGAATATAATTTAAATGGAAATCTAAAGAGGTTTTATGTTGTTATTTTAAAAGAATTAGTATTAAGTTAAAGTAAAATATATTGATAATGCAGTAGATATCGTGAAATAAAAAGCAAGATAAAGTGAAACAAACAATTTTTGTATGGTTTGCTATCTAGTGATAAGAGACTTGTGGTGAGATTGATGGTGAGGAAGGACCGGTTGGCCAGGTCGAAGGCAAAACAGCCGATAAGGCGAGGGCTGCTCGGAGAGACAGTAAAATTAGGATTCAGTTGGAGAGCGTCGTAGAGTAAACAAGTAAATGTAGTGGCTCGTGGTCGGTACCGACAATTACCAATAGAAAAGTCAGTTGAAGAGCGTCGTAGAGTAAACAAGTAAATGTAGTGGCGCGTGGTTGGTACAGACAATTACCAATAGATAAGTCAGCTGAAGAACGTTGAGGAGTGAACAGGTAGAAGGTGCCTGGTAATAATATAGTTGCCAGGGGTAGTTAAGCAAGAAGATAATGACTGAAAATAAATAAAACAGTTAAAGCTAATCAACCAAAACAACATAATTTCATAAAAGAGTAGCTTATTAGAAGAAAAAAAAAACAGTTCCATGCTGCAGTTAAGTGTTGTAGGCAATCAAAGAATCCAAATACCATCTTTGTGGACATGGTGTACAGGAATGTGTAAGGTGACCGATAATTAACAAGCCAAATCTCTGGTTCTAACAATGCAATCAAAGAATCCAAATACCATCTTTGTGGACATGGTGTACAGGAATGTGTAAGGTGACTGATAATTAACAAGCCAAATCTCTGGTTCTAACAATGTAAGTGATTTGATACTGAATAATATGTTTCTGTTATTTATAACCTATTATGGTATATTATGCAACTAATTTGTCCCTTAATTTGTTATTTAATATTTGTGAATTTTAATTTCAATGGGTAATCACCATTAAAGATGCCTAACTTTGTGTAATTAGATTTTCATTTAAATCTCCTATTTGGCCTTCATAATAGAAGTGGAAATGCATAATTAAAATAGAAAAAGACCAAGTAATTAGCAAAGACAAATTATACAAAAGAATTACAAAAAAAAATTATTGAATCCTTAAAATCCTGAGAGGGCTGAGCAAATGGAAATTAGAAGTAATTAAGACGGTAAGTGAGTAAAATAAATTATCTTCTAATTGACGGGTTAATATTTGCAGGTTTTGGCTTATTAAAAGTATATTAGATAATGATATTGGCAAACAGTGAGTTGCCTGGCGTCCAACGGTATAAATTATTAATATAAAGATATTTTAGAAATTAGATTTATGATTAGAAGTAATTAATGTAATATCAGCATCTAATTAGTAATTAACAAATCATTAATTAAAAAGCCAGACCATAGCAAAATGGCACCCAGCCAACGTGGGGCAATAATAAAAACAAAATAGAGCACTATTAGAATAATAATAGACATAATTACTTGTGATACATTGGTAACATAATAGATAATTAGTTAAGAAACATATAATTGGCGGCTTCACAAAAAACATTAGCAATATGATACCCAAGAACTTGGGTCAAGTATAATAGCTAAAATGACGCTAATTAACGTATGGAAAATTAAAGTATTAGAAAAAAATTAAAAACATTAAAAAAATAATAATTAGAAAACACTAAAGTATTAGAAAAATATTAAAAACATTAGAAAAAAATTAGAAGCAATAGAAAAAATTAGAAAAATTAGAAAAATGTTAGAAACAATAAAAAAATTATTAGAAACGTTAGATAAATTTTAAGAGCATTAGATAAATTTTAGGCGTTAGAAAACCCTGTTTAAGACGTTATAAATAGTAAAATAAATGAAAATAAAAATAGAGATTGAAATATTTTAAGCAAAATTTAATCAAAAATAATAGTTTTGGGGAAACAAATATAAAAAAACCTATAACAGACCGTTAATATTTGTCAACCTACAACAAAATGTCTCAGGAAAGAAAACAAGTAGAAGCAAGAAGATCCATTAGGAAAGAGGAAAAGAAAAAAGAATCTAATAAACCCCTTATTAAAATAGGGAAAGAAGCAGAAAAGAAAACGGAAATAGAAGAAATTCCAAAACAATTTAAGGAATGGAGATCACCGAAAGAGATCAATGTAGAAGAAGAGGAAGGACAATCATCACAGGAAGAAGAGACCTTGATGATGGAGAAAGAAAAAGAGTTAAACATTACAATGATAGAAAGTCCGTCTCAGTCAGAGCGTCCGAACAAAGAGGATGCAAATACATTGCTATTACAACAATTAGCAGTAATGATAAAGAAAGATATAGCAGATATGGGAAACAAAATGGAGAACAAATTGGAAGAAAATAAGAAACAAAATGAAGAGAATAAGAAAGATATAATGAAACACACTGAAAAAAGCGTAAGACAACTTAAGGAAGCTATTGTACGATTAGAAGAAAAGACTGAATCTAGTATACAGGCGCTAAAAATGACAATGCAACAAAATCAAGAAGAAGTTTTGAAGAAAGTGGACACGAAACAGGAGGAATTTGAGAAGAAATGCAAAGGTTATATATATCATGTACAAGCAGATGTGCAAAATTTAGAAGAAAACTGTAAGGTTTATCAAGAAAAATATGCCAGAAAATTGGATGAAGGAATCCAAATGCTCCATGACAAATTGTATGATGAATCAAACACAAGAAACAAGGAGGTAAAAAGGGTGGAGAACATCATCCAATCAGTAGACATAAAAATGAAGAAAATGTGGAGAAATTAAAGGAACAAATTTGGAAAGAAGCCAAGTCAGAAATGCTAAAGTCCATGCCTGTACCTGACAGGATATGGTATAGTGCACCCGGTGGTAACAACCCATGTTTACAGTTTGACGGGAATATAGGGAAACTACACCCTAAAGTATTTGTAAATTATATTAAGAATAAAGTCGAAGGTGTACATAGCATACAGGATATGAATAGCATAATAAAAGCAAATTTGGTAGGTGGTCCATTACTATGGTTTTCAACAAAGGAAAACGAAATTCAGGATTTCGAGGCATTCGAAGAAAAATTTTTGAAATTTTATTGGGGGGAACATAATCAAAGTTTGTTCCGGGAAACCTTATATTTTGGCAGGTATAATAGCAGAAGGGACAAAGATTATAATTATTATTGTCTGACTTTGTATAATATAGCCCAACATCTCGATCTGAAAATGTCTGAGGAGGAAATAATTATGTACATAGCTAGACATTTTGACACTCAGATAAGTGAAACAATAGCTATCCAGAACATAAGAAGCTTGGATCAGCTATTGAACTACTTGACTAGAATTGAACGAAGTAGGTGGAGTAAAGAAGAAAATAACCAAAATTATACAGGCCAAAATACAGACTATAGTGGCCGTGAAAGGAATAATGGAAGAAGTGAGGAACAAAATTTTAGAAAAAACCAATTTAGGCAGAACTATTACAATAATAATAATAATTATTATAGAAATAATAATAATTACAATAAAAATGAGAGGCCTAACAATAACAACAGTACTGATAACGCCAATGTAAATAGTAGTAATAATAATCGTCCCTAACCGCCGAGAAGGCATGAGGATCCACCCAGAAATCAATATTGGAATAGTAGAATAAGTGTACCAAACCCTCCAAGCAATGGCGACAATATGTCCAGAAACGCACAGGTATACAGTATGAACCGGGCAGAAATTAAACAGGAAAACCCCATACCACCATTGGAACATGTACCCAATTTCATGCAAGATAGACAAGCACAAAATTTTCAGTAAAACCCACACTCGAAACAACATTAAAGCCCGATAATAGTAAACAAATTTATAAATTAAAAAAAAACAAATATTTTATACGAACATCCAGTGGAATTTATAAATTTGAATGAAAATAAAAGTCAGGACTGTAACGAAAGTAATTTAATTTACATAAGGGGGAAAATAAATAACAATGATGTTGAAATTTTATTAGATACCGCGTCAGAAATTTCTTTAGTAAATCAAGCATTTGTTGACAAAAACAATTTAAATAATTTAATAGTTAGAATTCCGAAAATATCGATTATAGGAGTGAATAATAAGAAAATAACAGAAATAAATCAAGTAATTAATATAGGGATTAAAATCGATGGCAAAACAGAAATTATGGTGCAATTGTTTGTTATAAAAAATATGGAAGTAGATATTTTATGTGGTAGTGATATGATGTCAAAGTATGAATTTATATTAGATTATAAAAAGAAAATAGTTATAATTAGGAATGAAATTACAGAGATGAAGTTAGTTAAAGATAAAGAAGATATAATAAAAAATAAAATAATGGTTAAAAAGATAAGAAGATTTAAAGATAATTATGATTATAAAAAAAGTTATGATAAATTAGATAGGCTAGAAGAAAATAGTGATGAAGAAATTGTGTTGTATAAAAGAGAAAATTATATGAATGAATTTGACCACATAAAATGTCCAAATGAATGTAAAGAAATGGTTAAGAATTTATTAGAAGAAAATAAGGAATTATTCACAAAAGAAAATCGTTTTGGCAAAGATTATTTGCATAAATTTGAAGTTCAAAATATACAATATTTTAAAGTACGTACATACCCAATTCCCTATAAATATAGAAATAAAATTTCAAAGGAAATAGAACAAATGCTTGAAAACGGTATAATAGAAAGAAGTAATACGAAATTTATCAATCCCATTGTTATAGTAAAAAAATCTAATGGCGAGCTACGCATATGTTTGGACGCAAGAAATCTTAACAAGTATTCAATTCCCCAATATGAAAGTCCATTAGCAATAGATGCAATTTTTGGAAATATTACACCAACATCTGTGTTTACAAAAATAGATCTTAAACACAGTTTTTGGTTGATTCCACTCCAAAAGGAAAGTAGGAAATACACTGGATTTTCCATAAATGGTGTTGTTTATCAGTTTAAAGTAATCCCGTTTGGGATTCAGTCTGCTTGTAGTGGGTTAGTTAGGGCTATACATCAATTGTTAGATAAATATGAAAATTTTGCCTTGCATTATATTGATGATATTTTAATTTTTTCCGAAAATATGGAAGAACATCTACAACATGTCGAAATAATTTTGAAAGAATTAGACAAAGCAGATTTAAAACTTAATTTAGTAAAATGTGAATTCTTTCAAGAGTAAAATTTTTGGGATACATTTTAGATAAAGAGGGATTAAAAATGGATGAAGAAAAGGTGAGGGTAATTAAAGAATTCAAAAGACCCCATAATTTGAAGTCATTAAGGAGTTTCTTTGGTTTAATTAACTATTTCAAAAGATTATTGCCGGATATGAGTGAAAAAACCCGGATCGTTAATGAATTACTTAAAAAGGGACTTAATTGGAAATCGGGTGAAGAAGAAGAAGACAGTTTCAATCAGATTAAAGATGAGTTTCAAAGAAATCTTAAAGTGTTTCACCCGGACTATAAAGAAGAATTTATTTTGCAAACAGACAGCTCTATGTATAGATATGCAGGAGTATTGTTACAAGAACGCTTCGGTAAAAGAGTTCCTATACAGTTTGTGTCCCGTTTAACCAAGACACATGAAAGGAAAGTGCCACTGAAATGGAGCTGGGGGCAATTATTGTCTGTGTGAAGAAATTGCGATACTATTTATTAGGTGGTAAATTCTGGTTAGAGACCGATCACTCTGCACTGACATTGATTTTAGATAACAAATTTCACAATCAGCGTGTACATAGATGGGCTTTGCTGTTGCAAGAATATGATTACGAAATTGTCCACATAGCGGGAAAAGAGAATATTGTGGCAGATTCATTGTCGAGAGAAGAAGGTATCACTAAGCATGAGAAGAGAGTAAAAGTGGGCTATAATATCATGAAGAAAAGTGCAGGAGATTTTTCCTTAGTACAAATTATAAACGATCAATACAACTTGTTGGATAGCGAAAAGAGGGGGGCAATATTAAAAGACAACATTTATGTCAAAATAATGTATGACTATGAATTATTTTGTATCACACAAAATTTAGCCGAAAATTTGCTAAAACAATTATATAATGAACAAGGACATCCTGGCGCTAGAAAACTTTGGTTGTTGTTTAGGGAAAATTATATTGCCAACTCCGATATAAAAATTTGTAAAAGAATAACTCGTAGTTGCCATGAATGTCAGTTATTAAAGCATAAAAATATAGTGAATAAGAACATAGTAAAAAGTATAACTGCCAAAAACACGTTAGATATAATAGCTATTGATTTTTTAAGTAACTTATTAAGGGGAAAATTTGGGTTTAAACATGTATTGGTCATTGTGGATATTTTTTCAAAATTTATACCCCTGTAGGAAAACCAATGCCAGAGAAACAATAAAATGTTTGGACCAATATATAGAAAAAATGGGAAAACCTAAAAAAAATATGTTCCAAACTTTATCATCACACTATATATATATATATATATATATATATATATATATATATATATATATATATATATATATATATATATATATATATATATATATATATATAGTGTGATGATAAAGTTTGGAACATAATTTTTTCAAGAAAAATGCTCGGTCAGGTCAATTTTATCTTTTCAATTGTCAACTTATGACATAAAAATTACATTTATGACGTCACTTATTTCTGAATGGTGACGTCATTATAAGTTTTTTAAATTCAACCATATTTGCAGTTTTTCCATAGGCCTGCTTACTACTTAAATGATGACGAAAAAAATCGGTACCTGAGATCAGATTTTTTTTGAAAAAAATAGTGTTATGTACTTTAAAAACCGGAAACGCAAGTTTAATGGAAAAAATATGGAACCAAGGATAACAAACAAAACTTAGCGCAAATGTTTAAATTGTTCTCCACGTACCATTTGGCATTAACCGATACGAGTGTATACACTTTATATACTGGGCTCAAAAATGTCAGGATTAAGTTGCTCCAGTTCAGCACCAATTCTTTGCTGTAGCTCCTCTAAATTATTTGGTCTGTTGAAATAATCTTTCTATTCAAAATAACCCCAGAGAAAACAACCAAGGGAGCCAAATCTGGAGAACGCGGTGGCCACTCAATTGCTCCTCGACGGCCCAGAGATCTCTCAGGAAATGTGGATTCTAGTGTGTTGAATATTGATTTTGACTCTACTTTTTGTTGTACTTGTTAAATAGTGACATAACAACGTATCAAAAATCACAAAATCAAGTGTTCATTACTTTATAAAAGTGAAGGAGAACCTCATTATTATTAAAAAAAAAAAAAAAAACCCGACCTAAATAAAAACGGTGAGAAATACTTCTTATTTCTTAATAAATTTAGGTACGTTTCCATTTTTTCAAGTAAATGCAATTTTTTTCAAAAAAAAATGTCATGTCAGGAACTGTCTTTTTCATCATCATTTAAGTATTAAGCAGGTCTATGGAAAAACATCAGAAAAATATGGTTGTCATTTAAAACAAAAACGTATAATGACGTCATCATTCAGAAATAGGTGACGTCATAAATGTAATTTTTACGTCAAAGTTGGCAATTGAAAAGATAAAATTGGCCTGTCCGAGCATTTTTCTAGAAAAAATTCAATAACGCATTTATGAATTATGTTCCCAACTTTATCATCAGAATATATATATATATATATATATATATATATATATATATATATATATATATATATATATATATATATATGTTAAATGGCAGGTACGGGACAGTTTCACATAGCTATCGTACATCGTACTTTATAGGGACACTTGGTGTTTACGGGGACTGTCCCCATAATTTTATATGTCTTGTATGTTGTGGAGACAGTCCTCACAAATTTTTTATTTTTATGTCTTTTGTGTATTATGAGGACAATGTTTCTACACTAAAATATGTTTACAAATTAACTTTAATATATTATGATGTTACCTCAATAGTTATAATTTCACTTTCACATTAGCTTCCATCCAAGGCTTGGGGCATTGGGTTCCCCAAAGTGTACTTATTCATAAAGCTGTTATTATCTTATTACCTAACCTGACCTGAAGATCGTTTCGAACAAAGTTTGCGTCATCAGGGTGATTAATAAACTAACCACTTGTTTATCCATCCCTCGGATGACGCTAACTCTGTTAGCAAAACGATCGTCAGGTCAGAAAAATATGTTGTGGTGAATTAGGTTCTCCTAAGTGTACTTATTAATCAAGCAATTATTATCTTATTACATTTAATTACTAACACCGCTTGCTGGACACTAACTATATATAAATGCTGTGTATCCAAGAAAAAAGGCTAGTGGAGCGCTATCTCTTAAAAAAATATTTAAAAAGTAAAAATTTTCTTTGAAGGTGATTATTCATTGAAACATGCTACTTCGTATTAAGCTAAAATTTGATATTTCATTTCTTTAATCGAATATTCCATATAATATTATCTACTGCTTTCTTAAATTTTACATATTGAGATTTCAAGCTCACCTTCGTCTATATTTGACATTTCTAAAATTGAGAATTTTAAAAGCAAATTTTTTATAATTTCTAAGTGTTGTTGCAAGATATTACGAAATAATAAAGAGGAATTGTTTACAATAAAGTTAGATTTTAAATTATACCAGACAAATAAGAGATGCACTCACCTGTGTAATGGACTGTATCTTCACGTGGGTTTTAGGGTCTTCTTTGGAGGTCGGGCGACTATCTTCACCCCAAATGAGGCAAAAAATTATGTAACAAGAAAATTAGACCAGAAAATCTGGAGCACATCCCTAGTCTGGAGTACTAGCAGTTTTCAGGACGACTGATTCTAACGCAGTGCCGCTGGTTTTCGTCGCGAGAGAGAGAGAGAGAGGCTGTCACAAAATCTGCCCCCTCTCCTCCTCTCAGTGGTGCCAACCACGGCGAGCAGCAATCCCTAAATGTCTGGCGGCAATTTCAAATTCAAAAATATATACAAACTTGCATCAACATTCCGCCCACCAAATAAGGACTACTTATTTCCGATTAAAAAATGCAAAGATTAAATTAAATTGGTAGATACACTATAACTAACTATACAAATGGGAGATGCGTACTGGCCGTTTACTGCGAAGGTAAAGGGCACAGCTTGGTCATAGGACGATCTAAAATACTTGTGCTTGTTCGTACTTGAGCGACACGGGCAACGCCATCACGACCCGGATAGAGTTTCAATATGCGCCCTAACTTCCACACAAGCGGAGACACTGTCTCATCTTTGATGACAACGAGAGTACCAATCGAAGGAGCTTCTTGGGGGGTAGACCACTTATTGCGCTGCTGCAAGGTGTGCAAATATTCACTTTTCCAGCGTTTCCAAAAATCTTGATGCATTCTGGAAACAAGTTGCCAACGAGAAAGTCTGGTAAGTTTGACATCAGTCACGTCTGGGTCAGGTGGGGCACAAAGAGGCTCCATGGTCAAGAAGTGCGCAGGGGAAAGCGATGTCATGTCATTGGGGTCTGTACTAAGACTACAGAGCGGTCGGGAATTAAGAACTGCTTCAATCTGTGCCAGAACAGTGGTCAGTTCCTCGAATGTCAGAACCTGTGTGCCAACAACACGACGCAAGTGAGTTTTAATGGAACGAACCCCTGCTTCCCACAGTCCTCCAAAGTGCGGCGCTGATGGGGGATTCCAATGCCACTCAATTGACAAGGAATCAGTCACCTGATGTGCGTATGAAACCAACAATCGGTTGGCCCCGACAAAATTAGTGCCGCAGTCACTGTAGACATTGTCACAACGACCTCTTCGAGCCACAAAGCGCCGAAAAGCAGCAAGAAAAGCCTCCGAGGTGAGGTCTGATACCGATTCAATATGCACAGCCTTTGTGGTCATGCAAACAAAAATACACACATATGCCTTCGCACTTCTGACACCACGATATCTTCCCTGGGTAACGAGAAATGGACCAGGAAAATCAATTCCAGTGTGAGAGAATGGTTTCAGCTGAGAAACTCTTACTGGAGGAAGATCCCCCATTACAGGTGTCAAAGTTACCGGGCGAACACGGAAACAACGATAACATTGCCCAAGCACACTATTAATTGCCCGGCGGGCCGAAAGAATCCAAAAATTTTGTGACAACAAATACTGCAAGGTACGAGGTCCATGATGTAAGTGTTTCTGATGGACACTACGAATCACCAAGTCAGTGAGCAAGTGTGAACGTGGCAGAAGCATGGGATGCTTTGCATCAAACGACAAGTCCGAGCATCTAAGTCTACCGCCCACCCTGAGAACACCATCCCTATCCACAAATGGGGCCAGCCTACGGATAGACTTTACACAAGGTCGACCATGCTCAATGTCACGCATTTCCCTCTCAAACGCCAACCTTTGTACTGCTTTAACAAGAAAAGTCAGTGCAGTGTAAAGCTCCGCCTCACTCAATGCGCCCGAAATTCTGTCCTTCCGGGGTAATTTCAGATTTTTGACAAACCTCATACAAGCAATGATACCTTGAATTTTCCTCAGCGAAGAATACCCTTCTAACAAATTCAGCGGCCAATCACACGAAACAACCTTTGTCATGCACACAACTTGCCTCTGCTCCGACATCATGACATCAGACTCTTCACCTAAAGATTCTGCGCTAATCCATGTATCGGATGGTTCGGACAAGAAAGCCGGACCCGTCCACCATAGCGGGTGATTGAGAAGCTCATTAGGAGTAAGTCCGCGCGATGCACAATCTGCAGGGTTGATTAACCCCGAAACATGTGACCAGCAACCAGGGGGTACCTTTTCTTGTATGAGCGCCACTCTATTGGCCACAAACGTTTTCCATCGATGGGGAGATGACTTAATCCACTGAATGGCAACTGTGGAATCAGACCAGCAAAATATATTATCAATAGAAATAGTCTTTCGGTATGTAACCTGAACGAACTCCATCAACTCTGCTAACAAGGCTGCTGCACAAAGCTCCAATCGGGGTACTGATACTTTTTTTAGTGGGGAGACACGAGACTTAGCACACAAGAGAGATATCTTTATGGCTCCGCTGGCGGATACAACACGAAGATAAATTACGGCCCCATAACCAAGCTCAGACGCATCCGAGAATCCATGCAATGTAGAAGAAGTAGTACCTTCAGCAGACACATACCGCGGAATTGACAACGATGACAAACAAGAAAGTTGCGATTTGTATGTGTCCCACCTGGATTCGACTTCTAGTGGTGGTTTTTCATCCCACGAAATGCCTAGCTGCCACAGGAACTGCATCAGCTGCTTCGCAGAGAGGGTGAGGGGAGACAAGAAACCCAAAGGATCAAAGATTCTAGCAAGCTCTGACAGTATGTTACGCTTGGTGCATTTGCGTTCAATTGGATGTACCTTGTACGAGAAGCAGTCAGTCATTGGACACCACTGTAGTCCTAAAATCTTGACAGACACTAAGTCATCAGAGTCGAAACACAGAGATTGCTGATGACTACTGGGGAGAGACGCAAGAAATTCGGGATCATTGCTTGCCCATTTTCGCAACTCAAATCCAGCCTCTCCGAGCATTCCTATCAGTTGAGATTTCACTTCAATTGCAGAATTGGAATCTGGCACACTAGTTACTATGTCATCCACGTACGTGTCCGACCTTATGACGTCTGCTGCAAGAGGATATTTACCACCTAAATCTGTTGCCACCTGTAAGAGGGTCCTAATGGCAAGATAGGGGCTAGAAGCAACACCAAAGGACACTGTATTGAGTCTGAACTCTTGCACTGGCTCAGAATTGGAAAACCGCCAAAGAATGCGCTGGAAGTCCCTATGCTCCTTTGCCACCAATACTTGCAGAAACATTTGCTTAATGTCTGCAGTAAAGGCGACTCGATGAGCCCGAAAATTCAACAGGACTGTCACAATATCCTGCTGCAACTTGGGTCCAACCAATAGGGTGTTGTTGAGCGAGACGCCATTTGAGGTCTTAGCACTGGCGTCGAACACCACCCGTAACTTTGTAGTGGTACTTTCGGGTTTCAAGATACAATGATGAGGGATGTAGTAGACGGCACTAGGATGTGATACCTTACACGACACAGGAGACATGTGCCCATCGCTCAGATACTCACGCATGAAAGCCACATACTTTCTACGGATATCTGACTCTTTGGACAATCGTCTCTCTAGAGCATGAAGCCGTCTCAATGCCATGGAATGTGACTCACCCAGATCTGGCATCCCATCACGAAATGGCAGGCCCACGACATATCTACCATTAGAGTCACGTGAATGAGTGTCCTGGAAGATCTTCTCACACAGGGCATCTTCCGGACTCGCTAATGTGCACTGAGGCACTTGCTCCAATTCCCAAAATTGTCTGAGAGTTTTGTCCAGAGAAACATCGACCGACGTACAAAAGGAATCAACCACTAAATTCGATTGGGCTGGTACACTACCCAAGATTACCCAACCAAACACTGTATTGATAGCAGTAGGTTCCTGATCCTTACCCTTTCTAAGTCCCGGTAACAATGCCATTGCATATATATCAGCACCCAATAAAATATCAATGTCCCCTGGCTGACCAAAAGTATCATCCGCTAAAGCAAGGTCTTTGATATGATTCCAGACATATGATTGTACGTCCGTTGAAGGTGCCTTGTCGCAGATTCTGGGAACCACAATAGCATCGATATCGAAACTAGGATTAGGTTTGTCCCGAGGTCTCAACCTAAATGAAGTAACCCCCAAATCAGTAACGGTGGCCATCTGATTTATCCCCTGAATTGGAACAGAAGCATGTGACTTCGACAGAGAAAGTTTGCTTACAAGGCGCTGCGTAATGAAATTTGCCTGACTTGCACAATCGAGCAGCACACGACATCTATGATACACCCCATAAGCATCACACACATCCACTTTACATGTGGCAAATAATACAACAGGGAAGCTGGGAAGCGTGCTTGTCAATACGACTTGACCGGTTACTTGGTCGGGTCTGTTATCACCTTGCTCACATGTTTGTGTATCAGTCTGACCAGAGCTTGATGTAAAATGCAAATATGTGTGATGTTTCCTAGTACAAACACGACAATTAAATTTCGAGGTACACCCTGCGAGTTTGTGAGACCCAGCCAGACAATTATAGCACAGACTTTTCCTCTTCACTAAGGTATGACGATCCTTAGGAGACATTTCTAAGAACTTGTCACATTTCGTCAATGAGTGTTCCCCCTGGCAACACACACAAGAAATTGATGAATCTGACTTACTAACACTAGTCACCAAAGAAGTGGTTGGTTTCGGCTGCACGAACTGTTTCCCTTTCAACATTTGAGGACCCTTCTTCGCTGAGACCGGTGCTACGGTTAGCGCAGATGTTTCAAGAGCCTTGCACTGTTTTTCTAAAAAATCACTAAGGTGCGAGTACGTGGGGACCTCACAGTCACCAAACTGTATTTCAAATTGCTTTCGGATAGAGGAATCTAACTTTTGCAAAAGGAAATTGAATTTCGTAAAGTCCCACAAATCATACTGCTGCTCTTGATATAAATCTAACGCACATACGTTTTCAGTAAATGTTGTCAACAAATTCCTTAAATCTCGAGATGAATCGCCTGACACCTTCGGAGCATTAAGAAGAGCTAACCAGTAATTCGTAAGCAACACACGTTTATTTTCATACCTTGAAACTAGCGAATTATATGCCACTTGGTAATTATCCGAAATGAGGGGTAGGTTTTGAACTATTGAAGCTGGTTCTTTTGTCAAGGAAGCAAGAAGATACTGGAAACGCTCAATATCTGACAAAGTGTCATTTTCATGAATCAGAGTCCTAAACAAATCGAAAAAACGTGGCCACTGACCAATCGCCCCGTCAAATTTCGGAATATCGATCTTAGGCAATCGAACATTACGTCTGCCACCCGTTCCACTATCAGAGTGAGCCTCATTATCGAGCGACTTAGCTACATCGGCAGCATCAGCAGTAACCTTACCACAAATTTCAAAATAGATTGACTTGATGCTGTACTGTATGTTGTCGAAGTCTGTCTGAATCTCCGATTGTAAAGCCAAATTATCCTTATCCTTCATTAAAGACACGATGTCCAGATGTAAAGAATCAAACAAATTTACAGAATCGTTAAGACCTTGGTATCTGATTCTAAATTCATTCCTTTTTGTGGGTTCAGCCTTGGCGTCTAATGCAAACCTTGATAGGTGTTGCACTCGATTCATAACAGAGTTACTGTTCATGCTCGTTGTTCTGTCACTTTTAAATTCAAATGTCGCGCGCTACACTGACATAGAGTAAGTGTGACTAATGGTTTCCGCCAGAAGACCAGAGAGGGGGAAGAAGAATGAGAGAAGGGAGAGAAGCTTGCATCCCTCTGCCACTTGTTTTTGAGTCCTTGAAGAGGCAAGAGGTCTCGAGAAAGCGAATTGCTTTCAACCCCTTGAAGAGACACGAGGTCTCTAAATATCCATTTTGTTTGTGAGTCCTTTGGGAGACACGAGGTCCCTAGAGGTGTTGTGTGTGAATACAGAAAAACGAAGCTTATGTTCCTGCATTATTGGAGAATAAAGGTAGGTAACTTTGCTTATTGTCAGTGCCCTATTTGTTCTGTTTTTTTTTGTTATTCATTATAAAATAAATACACGTGGTATTTTACATTTGGCCCATCGACCGGATTTTTATAGTTGTTTTGTTTTGTTATTAGTTGATACAGTCCATTTTTTGAAGTAATTTTACTTGTTTCCTTTAGTCTAGTAAATTTGTAATTGTTTATTGCCGTGTTGAGTCATTTAATTTCAAGGTGACGTTATTGCTTGTATATAACTAGGTACATACTCGAATTGCATATTGTTGAAATCACGTTTGCATATTGTTTAAATCGCGTTTAGGAATTTTTTGCGTTGAACAATGGAGTTGATTCAGCTAAAAAATAAGCGCGAAAGCGTTTATAGACGAGTAGAAGCCATATTGCACGTGGCTCAACAGGTCAAAATAGACGCAGTAGTGGATTTAGATAGGTTGAATAGATTTGAGGTTCGTTTTGAGGCGTTGAATGAGTTGGTCAATCTATTTGATTCATTGCATTTGGACATCGTGTCGGTAGTTGATCGATCAGAGTTGGAGAGCGAGCATGAAATGCAGAACAAATTCGATGAACTGCAATACTCTATAAAAACTATCTATCGAGAACTGAGAGGTTATGCAAATAAAGCCGCTGAGAATCAAGCTCGATCCGTTTTTCACGGTAGTTCGAAATCGAGTCGAGCATCGAGTAAGTCGCGGTGTTCTGTCAAATCATCGAACGCTCGATCTCTCAGTGAAAAGGAAGTAACGAACGCAAACGCGATTATGTCAACTTCAAATTTAAACAGACATTTGAGGTTACCGAAAATCGAAATGCCAAAATTCGATGGAAATTGGAAAAACTGGCCAACCTTTTATGATCTGTTTAAAACAATGATTCATGAGAACGAATCATTGTCAGATATTGAAAAGTTCCAATATTTGAGTGCTTCGTTAGTGAAGGATGCAGCTGGCCTCATCAAAAATTTACCGCTAACGGGAAGCAATTATGGGATTGCATTCAAGTCTCTGGTCTCAAGGTATCACAATACCCGGGTTTTGTTGACCAATTATTGGCAGGGTATTGTACAGGCCCCCAAAGCAAACAGTGAATCTGCTTCTTCCCTACGAACGTTGTTGTCTGTATTCAGTGAAAATTTGGAAGCGTTGAAGCAGTTTGAACATGACATGTGGGATTTCACTAAATTCAACATGTTGCTGCAAAAGGTGGATATGAGTCTTAAGCAAAAATTTGAGCTTGAGTTTTGCGAATCGGACATTCCCAGTTTTAGTAGTTTATGTAGATTCTTGGAAAAGCAGTGTAAAGCAATGGAGACAACTGCCTTAACTTCCAATTATGTGACTAATAGAAGGCAGCATGTTTCAGCAACCACTGCTAGGCCCGCTTCGTCCTTTGTTACCAGCACAAAGCTTGTATGTGCTTATTGTAAGGAGGAGCACCCCATGCTCAAGTGTGATGGATTTCTATCTTTATCCTCTCATAAACGGTATACGTTCGCAAAAAAGAATAATCTTTGTTTTAACTGTTTATCAAACTCGCATGCCAGCAGGGAGTGCAAGTCATCAAGTTGTCGTGTATGTAATAAACACCATCATACATTATTGCACTTCCCAAAAGCACCGGCATCGGGAGATGAGAGTGACTCAAACAAGCCACCTGTGGAAGAGCCACAAGGTGCAGAGCAATTGCGTGTGTTGGCAAGTGTGGCAAAAAGGGAACAGTCCGTGTTACTGGCAACTATAATGCTATTAGTACGAGATAAAAATGGAAAGGTTAGGAGATGTCGAGCTCTCCTGGATTGTGCGAGTGAGGCTAATTTCATTTCGCAGCAGTGTGTTGAAAAATTGGGGCTCAACACCTCATCTCGTTCAGTGATGGTTCAAGGCTTGAACCAAATGAGCTCGCTTGCTAGCCAAGGCACTCTCAAATGTCGAGTAGAGTCCATTTATGAGCCAACAAAGTTAGAGTTGGACATGATTGTGATTCCGAACATTTGTTCCAAGATCCCTTCTGCTAAAATTGAGCAGTGCCACTGGCAACATATTCAGAACTTAGAGTTGGCAGATTCAGAGTTTGGTATACCAGGGGACATTGAAATTTTGTTGGGTACTGACGTTTATGCTCATGTGGTTAGACCTGGAATAAAGAGAGGGCCTCGAGGTGCACCAGTGGCCATCAATACTGTTTTTGGTTGGGTGCTTATGGGCAGTGTAGAACAGTCAAAGTCTCATTCTGTTGTGAATAGTTTATGCACGTTGGTCGACTTGGATCATACCTTGAAACAGTTTTGGAGCTTGGAACAGGTACCACAAGGTTTAGTTATGTCTCCGGAAGATAAAAAATGTGAGGAAATCTTCAAGAAGACTCAGCACCGAAATAGTGCTGGGAGATATATTTTAAATATGCCCTTTCGTGAGGGTACTCCGTGTTTGGGAGAATCTTTCAGTGTTGCATTGAGGCGGTTTTACTCCCTGGAAGCACGTCTTAGTAGGGATCCAGCGTTGCACAAGTCCTATTCGGAGTTTATCAGGGATTATTATGAGTCTGGCCATATGTCTCTGGTATCAGATGTAGCGGTGGAACCATCTGATGCATACTATATTCCCCATCATTGTGTGTTGCGTCCTCACAGCCTTTCGACCAAACTGCGGGTGGTATTTGATGCTAGTTCCAAAAGTACGAATGGTGTATCTCTGAACGATACGTTGTTAGTGGGAGCGAAGTTGCAGACAGATATTGCCACTGTGTTGTTGAAATTTCGCTCAAACAAAATTGCATTTACTGCTGACATTCGGCAAATGTATCGACAAATTTTGGTTGTAGATAATCATAGGGATTATCAAAGAATTCTCTGGAGGTTCTCAAAGGGGGAACCTGTACAGAAATATCGCCTTAATACTGTCACATATGGGGTCTCCTCAAGCCCACACATGGCAATCCGAACAATGATGCAGCTTTGTGATGATGAGGAATCATCTTTTCCATTGGCAGCAAAGCTAGTTCGGTCCGATCTCTATGTGGATGATGTAGTCAGTGGAGTCGACTCATTGTCAGAGGCTTTTGAGTTGCAACGGCAATTGATTGGGTTGTTTGCTAAGGGGGGTTTTGAATTGAAGAAGTGGGCCAGCAATAATTCGAAACTGTTGTCCACAGTATCAGCTGATAGTCAGCAACCTCGATCGTTAGATTTAAATGATCCATCAGTGTTGAAAATTTTAGGATTGCAGTGGTGTCCCATAGGTGATACATTCTCTTTTAATGTTGAACCTATTGATCGTCCGTGCACAAAACGAAATCTTCTTTCGGAATTGGCAAGAATTTATGACCCCCTGGGTTTTTTGTCTCCTGTTACCCTGTTGGCAAAATATCTTATGCAGTGCTTGTGGGAGCAAAAAGTGGGATGGGATGATAAGCCCTCAAAGGATATTGTTGGTCAGTGGTCTCAGTATAAATCACAACTCAGTGCGCTAGCAGGTTTATCAATTCCCAGAGGCGTAAAACACGATAATATCATCAGTACAGAACTCCATGGGTTCTGTGATGCATCGGAGCGAGGGTATGCTGCAGTTGTTTACTTGAGACAAGTATCAGAGGAGGGTCAAGTTTGGATCAATTTTCTGTGTGCCAAGTCCAAGGTATCACCTTTAAAAAGAATATCGATTCCACGTCTCGAATTGTGTGGGTGTTTATTGTTGGCAAAGCTTCTGGAATTTGTGTGTCGGGTGTATGAAGGTCGTTTTGAGTTTAACTCTATGTATGCTTGGTCAGACTCTATGGTGGCACTTGCCTGGATAAAATCATCTTCCAATAGGTGGAAGACCTTTATTGGGAATCGAGTAGCAAGCATACAAGAGAAGATTCCTCCAGAGTCATGGCATCACGTAAGTGGACAAGAAAACCCAGCTGATTGTGCATCGAGAGGCATGTTACCTTCTGGGTTTTGTGAGCATCCACTATGGTGGGCGGGACCCGCCTGGCTAAAATTGGCAAGAGAAAATTGGCCCAAGTCGTTGCGTTTTGAGCCGCCAGAAGAGTGCCTGGCGGAGCAACGAACTCTCCCCGTACTAGTTACTTTGGCAAATGAGGAGTGGCTCAGTAAACTTTTGAATCGCTTTTCGCATCTACGGAAAATTCAGGGTGTTGTTGTATATTGTCAGCGGTTTGTGCGAAATTGTAGGGTGTCTCCATCTGACCGAACTACTGCATCTCTGACAGCCACCGAATTACAGGAGGCGCTTCATATGCTTATCAAATGTGCTCAAGGTGAAGTATTTCAAAGGGAAATAGCATCCTTGGTTAAAGGTGAGAGGTGTGCGAGGGCAATAAATAAGTTAGCCCCCTTTCTGGATACAGAGGGTATCCTCAGGGTGGGCGGTCGCCTTCGTCAAGCTGATGTTCCAGTTGAAGTGAAACACCCTATATTGTTGCCCCGTTCACATCGTCTCACCGAGTTAATCATTGCACACACACACCATGTCAATCTTCATCCTGGTCCTCGCACATTGCTTCATTTGCTTTCGCAACAGTTTTGGATTTTGTCCCCTCGGAGAGCTATTCATCATGTTTTGTCAAGGTGCTATCGTTGCTTTCGAGTGAATCCTACTCCCATGGCACCGATGATGTCTGATTTGCCAGTTGCCAGGGTTTCTCAGTTGAAGCCGTTTTCACACAGCGGAGTTGATTTTGCAGGTCCAGTTTTTGTGACACAGGGCAGATATCGAGGTGTCCGAAAGGTGAAAGCATATATTTGTTTGTTTGTGTGCATGGCAACGAAGGCCCTCCATTTGGAAGTAGTGTCTGATCTTTCAGCTGAAGCCTTCTTGGCAGCTCTTCGGAGGTTTGTGGCTCGCAGAGGAAGATGTGACAATTTGTATAGCGATAGAGGTACCAACTTCGTCGGCTCAAATAAGCAGCTCTTAAACTATGCAAAGGGGGCAGCAGATGCTTGTACCATTAAGTGGCATTTCAACCCCCCATCAGCTCCGCATTTTGGAGGTCTGTGGGAGGCAGGAGTGCGCTCAGTCAAGACTCATTTGCGAGGGGTGATCGGTTTGCAGATTCTGACCTTTGAGGAAATGTCCACGTTGCTTGCTCAAGTGGAATCAGTTTTGAATTCTCGACCATTGTGTAGTGCGAGTACTGATCCAAATGATCTGTTAGCCCTATCCCCAGGACATTTTCTTACAATGGAACCGTTAGGTGCTCCTCCTGATGCTGATTTGACTTTGTTAAGTATGAATCGCTTGTCACGCTGGCAGCTGGTGCAAAGGATCCACCAGGACTTTTGGCGCCGCTGGAAGAACGAATACCTGCATACACTGCAGCAGCGTGGTAAGTGGGATACTGTGCAAACGTCCCCCCCGATCGGAGCTTTAGTTGTGATTAAAGATGAGACTTCGTCACCTCTTGTTTGGAAGCTCGGACGCATTATGCAACTATACCCAGGCCGTGATGGTATAGCTCGGGTAGCTCAAGTTCGCACTAGTAGTGGCACTTTTGATAGGCCTCTGACGAAGTTATGTCTGTTGCCATCGCAGTAATACGTCTGCCTTGAAATTTTTTTGTACAGTTAATTATAAATCCAATAGCTTCAGTTTTTTGTTTTTTGTGCTTATTGTAAATTTTTGTTTTGTTTGTTTATTTGAGAAACAATATAATTGTGAAAATAAATCCTTATTTTGGTGGGCGGAATGTTCATGCTCGTTGTTCTGTCACTTTTAAATTCAAATGTCGCGCGCTACACTGACATAGAGTAAGTGTGACTAATGGTTTCCGCCAGAAGACCAGAGAGGGGGAAGAAGAATGAGAGAAGGGAGAGAAGCTTGCATCCCTCTGCCACTTGTTTTTGAGTCCTTGAAGAGGCAAGAGGTCTCGAGAAAGCGAATTGCTTTCAACCCCTTGAAGAGACACGAGGTCTCTAAATATCCATTTTGTTTGTGAGTCCTTTGGGAGACACGAGGTCCCTAGAGGTGTTGTGTGTGAATACAGAAAAACGAAGCTTATGTTCCTGCATTATTGGAGAATAAAGGTAGGTAACTTTGCTTATTGTCAGTGCCCTATTTGTTCTGTTTTTTTTTTGTTATTCATTATAAAATAAATACACGTGGTATTTACAGTTACGTTTATTTATCAACTTTTCCACCTCCATTTCAAAAATGACAAAAAACGAAAAGGCAAACTAGAAAAGACTGATATAACCTGAACCCAATCGGATGATAACCACGTGTTTCACGTCGAAAAAAACACGTTTCAAACAAGTAACAGAGCTCGAAAATCGCCGATTGCGAGACACTGAAAAACAAAACAATTTTGACGCTAAAAGGCCGTAAAACAAATTAAACAAGCAAAACAATTACACTAACACGGATTTGCCGACCCGAACACGTGTTCTAACCAAACCCTGGAGGCTATAAATTACGATTTTTAACAACAAAACCGCCAAACACGTGTGCATAAATTCACGATATGAACACCCACAAGTGTCAATTCTAATCAAACAAGCATCGGCTTCGATGGACCAAAATGTTGTTGCAAGATATTACGAAATAATAAAGAGGAATTGTTTACAATAAAGTTAGATTTTAAATTATACCAGACAAATAAGAGATGCACTCACCTGTGTAATGGACTGTATCTTCACGTGGGTTTTAGGGTCTTCTTTGGAGGTCGGGCGACTATCTTCACCCCAAATGAGGCAAAAAATTATGTAACAAGAAAATTAGACCAGAAAATCTGGAGCACATCCCTAGTCTGGAGTACTAGCAGTTTTCAGGACGACTGATTCTAACGCAGTGCCGCTGGTTTTCGTCGCGAGAGAGAGAGAGAGAGGCTGTCACAAAATCTGCCCCCTCTCCTCCTCTCAGTGGTGCCAACCACGGCGAGCAGCAATCCCTAAATGTCTGGCGGCAATTTCAAATTCAAAAATATATACAAACTTGCATCAACACTAAGAAACAAAGTCAGTTTTTAAACAGTCTATATCTTCGCTAATTAAGGAGTTAGAAACAATCAAACTTACAGAGTTAGTTAAAGGATATTGATTTTGATAAAAACGTAATCAGAAGTTTTAAGATGTTTCTATACGCAATGGTAAGTTTATATCATATAAAATAGTTGTGTCATTACTTCTCTTACAAAAAAAAGTTTTTGCAGCAGACACTATACATTTCGTCACACTTAAATCGCTCAAAAGGGGTAACATTTGACATCTGCTGTTGAAAGCACACAATGTCTTACATTGGCGCATTGACTCTTCATCAGAAAAAAGTTGGGGACGCAGCAAGTGCGTTATGGTAGTGAATTTTTATTAAATGCTTTAAACTTGAATAACTCAATTTTCTATACACTTAGAAAGTTTGATTTTGGTATGTAATAAGACCTTTCCTAAAGCAAGATAACCACCAAATTTCATTAAAATGACTGTAATATTCGGAGGAATTTATTTTTTTTCGAAAGAAAATTCAAAATTTGAATAACCCAATTTTCTGTAAACTTAGACAGCGGAATTTTGGCAAGTAGTAAGGTCTTTCCCAAGGCAACATATGTAGTAAATTTTCTTTGTTATTTTCGGAGAAAAACATTTTTTTTTGAAAGAAAACTCGAAATTTTTCCGGAAAACCTTATCCGATTTTCCTGGCTAACGAACTCATACAAGCCATTAATAAAAGAAAGGCACTAGCCGAGTTTCATCAAAATCGGTTAATGATTTTTTGAGTTATCGGATATATATATATATATATATATATATATATATATATATATATATATATATATATATATATATATATATATATATATATATATATATATATTACATACACATACAAAAATCGAAACTGACCCCGGATATGGGTTCTAGGGGTCCTAGTTCCGCTCATTTGGAAAAAATTTTGCAAAGTCTCACCACTGATACCTCTCTATTAGTGAATTTTTAAAAATAACATTCAATCAAAAGGCCCACCTGAATTATTTCCACAAGTTGGCACTTATGCGTTATTCCTGATTACCCACTCATTAACATTCTTCCATTGACATGCAACTTTCTGTCTAGCTGATATTTTCTGTCAAATTCATTATTTTAAATAGAACAATATAGGAAATGCATTTTCAGATTTTACTAAACATTTGAGGAGATCTGTAGGACACAGAGTAATTATTAAAATTGGCGGTTTTTAGGTCATTGAAATTTTAATGGTATTTTCAGCACATGGAGTGATTTTTTGTAATAAAATCTTATGGCCACTGAAAAGAAAATAAACCTAATGAAGAATTGTGTTGCATAAAGTAACTTGTAGAAAAGAGTTTAATGTAAAAGCATAAAATGTCAATTATTGGATTAATATTACCGGGTGAAATCTCTTAGTTAAACCTTAGTAAAAATGTTATAATATTGAAGATACACTCTGTATGATCAAGTTAATTTTAGAGTGCTTTTTCCTAAAGAAAGTACTTTTTGGTCGGGGTGTTAGCCTTTTAGTTTAAAGGCTTATGGTCCTAAAAATTACATCGTGGGTAAAACACCAAGGTTCATCAAAACCGTGTACCTATGAGACCAACTGATTATTTGTTACAAAGTGGGTACATTTTGAAAGGTGTATTTGTTATATTGTTAAATATTTGTAATTAAAATGCACCCGATAATAACTTATTGTTTTCATTTGATATGAACCGGCATAACTATTTGAACGAAAACTTGCATACCCAATCTAAGTATTTATCACTAAAAAATCATCATACTGCAATCTTAAGATAAGTGGTCTTATTGGTGTTAATTTTAATTTTACTTAAAGGGTTGGGACAGTTATATGCCTTTTTGTTGAAATAAATACCACAGGATATATGATTTATTTAATGTAAAAAAGTAAACACTTTACTATATTGCCAGGTGGAACGTAAACTTAATATATGTCCAGGAAAACTGCGACAGATGTAAAATAATAAATACATACATTTTAAAGACAAATGGTATCTAATCATCTTGAAAGGCAACTTTACATTACTATATTTTATATATTACGTATGATTATATATAACCAAACATTTGCAAGTGCTGCGATCAGATTATTACAAAAGTTACTAATAATAATAATGGCACTGTCGCAGAATGAACAAATATAATAAAAAAATTCAGTTGAACATGGATATAGAAGTTTTTAAGGCACTAATAGTAAGCAATCAAATAAATATTTTATTTAAAAGAGTAAATATTTTATTTAAAAGAGTTAATTTTTATTTCTGTTTGCCGTATGTTATCTGCATACTATGGTAATAGAACCGTTGTCCCTATTTATTTTGCTTCTCTGTAATTTTGTTTTAGCCTCTTTATTTTATCTTCTATAAATAAGCTAAACAATGATAACCCTTCGTTTAAATTTACAGAAAGTACCATTATTTTTTTAATATTTTACCATGCTTGTTAAAACACATATTAGTACCTCAGAACAAGTAATGATTATTTCTCTTAGTGAAAGCTACTCCATCTTTAGTCAAGAATAGACAAAGGTAAATCGCTGGTTAACTCACTGTCTTGCTTATAGCTGAATACAGTGCGACTTATTTTAAGGGAGGAATGAAGGGATGTCAATAGAAACCAGATGTTTTCAAAGCCCATTGTATTTATGCGGTATCTGCCTTGTTTGACCCTACTAGGTAACTGTTCTTTCAAAGTGTTGTATCAAATTAATGATCACTTAAAGAAAGTCAAACCGTCTTCAAACAAGCGCTAAACGAGAAATAATTGTATTGATTTTAAATATACCAATAGCTTTACCTCAAATATAATTGTATACACTAACTAGAAAATATGTAATATGAAATTATCAACCGGTTTCTTACTTCTTAACCCAATTCTTTAAGCCATTAATTTTTCATTTATAGTTTAGTTCTTATTTTGATTATAGTCAATCTCTCAATTGTGACCTATTATTCATTAAGGTGTTGAATATAGTTTTTCAGGCTATTCGTGTTTAACAAATTTACAGAAAATTATAGATTTATTTTGTGTTGCAAAAAAGTAAACCGACGTTAGGTCCTCTATTCACTAAAAATCGCAGGTTCTAATAATTTTTGTTTGTTGCATTTTATAAATAGCACAATTAAATATAAACAGGAAAACCTCTTGGAGATTTTTTATATTAAAATTGGGTGTCATTGTAATTAATGTGTTCAGTTAAGAACGAGTTTTGTATTTTTGTTTGTTGCATACTCTGAACAATGACTATTTGGTAAGGAAATGCCACTGTCGGGCTAAATTACAAAATTGTGACATTTCAATATTAATTTTTGTTATTTAGTGAAAGGTAATAAACCGGTTGCAGAAAAAACTTAGTGGTACCACCCCAGGATTATCTGAACATAATACCGTCAAAACCGTTCTGATTAGTCTACACGTTGGTCAATAAAAAAATCACCCTGCTTATTAACTGATCCTTTTTTAAAGCTGGTTGAAGAAGATTCAATGTATTCTTTTGTTGTAGATTTATTTTTCAAAGCAGTTAGTACACAAATCCTTCTTTAAAAGTATCGCTGTCAAAAATATTTTCTAGCAATTCAATTAAATATAAATTTCTACCCAGAGAGAAATATTTGTAGCTCCCCAAAAAGCTGCACTCACTGATTAAATCTGTATACATTTGTACACGGTATACTTTTATACGTCCCCGAAAAGCGACAAATACGTATATATATATATATATATATATATATATATATATATATATATATATATATATATATATATATATATATATATATATATATATATATATATATATATCAAAGAATTTGACAGTGTATTAATGACTCTACCTAGTAATGCTATAGTAACCAACCCAAACGAGGGGCTACACAGTTCTAAAGTAAAAATTAAATTGCTATTTTTACATATAATATAATAATTTTTGGAAACAAGTTTCTTCAAACCGATTTTCATTGATTTTACATAAGAAGGTGGGACATGCTTCACAGACCATAACTCACTTAAATAGAATAATTATTAAACACATGATCTCGACACCATGTTTTTGGAGAATTTTTATTTAAAAAAAATTCGCTAACATGTATCAATGGTAAGACTTTGCAAAAATGTGCGCGAATTTGGGCCCTTGGAACGCGAAACCAAAGTCCGTTTGAACTTTTATATATATATATATATATATATATATATATATATATATATATATATATATATATATATATATATATATATATATACATACATATCCACACACACAGACAGTGTGTCCAAGATAAGGAGGGCCACCATGGGGATCTCCAGAACGGTAGCAGATACTGACTTGGTTAAATAGGAGAAATGTTGCATATTCAAAACCCCAACAAAATAGTGGTTAGACACCTCCAAAAATTGTTTAGTTTTGGGAATATTTTGAAAAATTTGAATATTTTGATTTTACATTAAAAAAAATTCTGGCCGTAATGTTGGACCTGCGCCAATACCGATGACAATTTTCCACAGGAACTTTTCATTTTCTTTAACATGGCGTTGCTAATTTTTAAGTCCAACGTTTCGTCTTTGCGGGACCATTATCAACTTTTTTTTTAAATGCGGCCCTCATTTTCTGATATCATAATCTGAACGTCTTTTTTATTCCAAATTCAGCGATGTGTCACACTTTGTGATTGAGTAGCATTTTAGTCTTTTTCCGACGTTAATCAAGAAAATTCTTATTGCAGACTTGTACATCGCTTTTAAACTTAAGTAATAAACAACTAGCTATATCAATTAATAATTTGTCATTTATGCATTTAGGCAATGACAGCCATATAAAATGAAAAAAAAAAAAAAAAGCAAATTAGTGACAAACCTTAAAACATATGGTTCTTCTATAGCAGTTACTGAGGATCCCGGTGTATCAGTGCGGCGGATTGAACAAAATGTTAGTATATCACAATCACCCGCACATTTTATTTTACCAGTACGGAATTTGTCAAGGACCCAGACCAGGTGATTTAGACGGACGTCGCTCATTCTGTGAGTAGTCTGATGAAAGCATGATTATGATTAATGGTGTTTTCAATAGAATAAATGTTCATTATTGGTCTGAAACCAATCAACGCTCAAATAAAACGTCGAGGCATCAACACCATTTTGCTTTCAATATGCGGGCTGGTATCTTCGGTACAACGACTGTAGGATTGTTTCTTTACCACCATACCTTAACATCAGAGCGTTACCTACATTTGATACAAAACGATTTCGAGGACGCTCTCGATAACATGCCTCTGGAGAGAGTTCGAACTGTTAAATACAGCAGGATGGGGCACCTGCACATAATTCCAAAGTCGTTCGGGAATATCTTTCAAGAAAACTTCCAGATAAGGTAAAATAAGCACGTATGCGGAAATACTCTGGTCAGCGTGTTCACCAGATATAACCCCGCTTGATTTCTTCGTATTTTATATTCATGTACATCAGCAAGATTTTTCTACAGAACAAGATCTGAGGAGGTTAGTTCTGGAAGCATTTGCCAGTAGTACGTCACAAATGTTGACTAGGGTTTTATAATCGACAGTTAGAACGTGCTATTTGTACTCAGAAAATTGTGGAAGTTTATTTGAACATATGCTTTAAATTTCGTCGTTTTGTTCGTATTCGTTTGTTGTTTTTTTAATGTTTAGTGCTTCTGGTAATGTATTTTCTTGTTCTGTGTTTATTCCATTATTTATTTCCTCAATTCATTCAAATAAAGCGGCCAAACCGATTACAGAGAAGAAAATAGGCAATCGTAAATCCAGAGTAAAAGTCTTTACGTCTCTATTTAGCTGATCTCGTTCAAAAATCATTTTTGAAACCGGTCCTATTATAGTATTCCGATCTGGCTGTTTTTCTAGTTACTTTAATTTTACGATTTAGGGTATTTTATATACCAAAAAATTTCAGGACGCAGCAAGTGCGTTATGGTGGTGAATTTTTATTAATGCTTTAAATTTGAATAACTCAAATTTATAAAAACTTAGAAAGTTACATTTTGGTAAGTAGTAAGGTCTTTCCTAAGGCAACATATCCACAACATTTCATTAAAATAACTTGGTAATTTTGGGGGAAAGAAATTTTTTTCGAAAGAAAACTTAAAATTTAAATAACTCAATTTTCTATAAACTTGGAAAGTTTAATTTTGGCACGTAGTAAGGTCTTTCCCAATGAAACATACCTGTAAAATGTCATTAAAATAGCTTTGTAATTTTTGGAGAAAAATTTTTTTTCGAAAGAAAACTCAACTAACGAACTCATCCAAGCCATTAATAAAATAAAGATTATTGGCGAGTTTCATCAATATCGGTTAATAACTTTTTGAGATATCGCGCAGATACATACATACATACATACATACATATATATATATATATATATATATATATATATATATATATATATATATATATATATATATATATATATATATATATATATATATATATATATATATATATATAAGATATGTTATGCTATAGTTGTTTTAGTCCCACCATTGGGTGATAATTGAAATAAAGAAAGGTTTATTTTAAGTTTTATATTATGATTATTAGGTATCTTAGGTTTTTGGTTAGATCTTATCTGTAAAATACTCTCTGAAATGTATTGTAAAAATGTGTATATTAAATATATGTGTATTTGACTTACACCCCGGGGTATCCAACGTCTTTTATTGCTGCCTGGGACCTAAATAAATTTATAGCATGTATTATTTGGACTCTCAAATCAGGGAGCTTCTTTAGCTAGTGGGTTCAAGTCCTCTAAAATTCTTATAATTTCAACTGTATAATTAAACTTTCAAAATATTCACTCTTTTGTTTTTTCTTTTTTTTTTTGTTTACAAATTCATAACGTATTTTTCTAGGTTTTTAAATTTTGCAAATTCTACTACTGATATTATTTATTATTCCCAAATACTTACATATGTATAAAAACAAAATAAAGCTAAGGTTTCAAATGATCACCGAAACTTGAGTATTTATTAAAATTAAAATTAACACAGTTAACAAAATTCTACTTCTACTTGCTATTTTTAATTTGCTTTAAGTATTGACTTTAGAGCTCTTTCTTTGTCAATGATAACCTCCCAGAAAAGAACAAAAAGTGATCAGTATTACCTGCTTGTTTCAATTTTGAAATAACTTATTTATAAATATATACATACATGTTTTCTAATTCACATACTAAAATAACGACATCTACTGGTATTTGCTTGCCTAAGTGAACGTGAAATTTAAACGAGGTAGTCAGTGGAATTAATTATTCGTTGGCGCTGGTGCTCTTAGTGGACGTTAGGATCGAGAGATGGCAGACATCTCGATATTATCGACCGTCGAATGAAAATAAATATGGTTACTTCAAATTTCTGGTCCTATGTTTGTTTACTTATTAAAAAGCTTTGATAATTTGTGTGATACTCTCCTAAGCGGTGGATATATCACACAAATAAGGTATGAGTTACTGCTTTTCTTACTCACAGTTTTTTTCTTGTATTTGTTCGTGCTGCTATATTGTACTGTCCGGCCAGTGACTCCCGTTGACTGTTTACTTGCTTCACCAAACAAAATTCCAATCTAAACGCCTATAAATGTTTTTAATATAAATTTTTTTCTCCCAAAAATTTTCATCTGTTTTTTCTTCCTATCAAAAATTCAATCTATTTATTATTTTTCTATCGCGACGGTTACCTCGTTAATTTCTGTCTTTTTGGCCGCCTTTTAAAAACCTTTTATCCAAAACAAATATTTCCTACAATCATCCTCCTTTTAATAGTCTCCCAGGCTACATTATTTTTCATTGTTGCGACATTTATTTTCTCTTGACAGTTTGTTAACCTATATTACAATTTCACTGTCAGTTTGACATTTGGTTCCTTCTGTTAACCTATACTATAATTTTATTGTCAGTTTGACAATTGTGGTAACTGAACAGCTGATTTATATTTAGTTGCATGAAATTTTAACAAGCTTAATCCTAATAAATATTAACACCATAAATTCCCTAATTCTACTAAACATGAACATCTTAACCTACCTAAAAACTACTTATACGGTTCGTAATGTCCAACATATTTACATTCTCTTGGTTTAGAGTATATATATATATATATATATATATATATATATATATATATATATATATATATATATATATATATATATATATATATATATATATATATATATATATATATATATACACATATACTTTATATATGTTCTATCACTTCCTGCAGTCTATTCTGTCTGTGATATAACTTGCACTTGCTTAATATTTTTAAAACTAGCAACAATGTAGCAATAAACACCTTAAACTATTTAAACAATCTCTATAAACTAATTTCACAATTGCCATGTCTTTGCTTTACTTTCTTTGATATACATATATATGCCTGTAAAATTTAGTTATACACTGCATAAACATTGCATACCCCAAAAAGTAAGCGAAATATGTTTGTTTTTTGTATGGGTTGTTTTAAAGTGTGTTTATGTGTGGATGTTATACCTTCCCATTATAGAAACCATATCAAATCCCCAATAATAAATTTTGCCTGCTTTAGAGGCTTGCCTTCTGAAGCTAGAAAAAAAATTATTCACGCATTAAGTTATATAAAAAAAATTAATCAGAAACATTGAGCTCTTTTTTTTTTAGTTGTTCTCTAAATTTTTGATTTATAGTTATATGTATAATTAGAGCAATCTAATCTCTTTCTCACTTAATACTTTATTTAGTATTTCAGCTCATGAAGATAGTCACTACCATTTCCGTTACAAGTTATGCTGTGAAATCACACCTACTATCCGAGACTCAAGTGCTCTTGCTGCAAACACAAGAAGTCATCATATTGGCATGCACTTATGCATGAAGGACATCATTGTGCTTACAAGCACGTTCAAAAGGACACTAGCGTGCCTACAATTTAGAAGGACACTAGCGTGCCTGCAAATAATATTTTATAAGGACACCACAATGCTTGCAAATTATGTTTTTGAAGAACACTACTGTGCCTACAATTATTTTAAGAAGAACACTGCTATGTTTGCAAATTCCTAACTAATATCACATGGCTGTGATAGTCAAAGTATACAGTGATAGACCAGAAATAAAAGCATTTTAAAACCATTACCGTGCCTACAATTTTTTTAAGAACACTACTGTGTGTGCAATTTCTTGCTACTGTCGAATACTGGTCCTTCTGTCATCACTGCTCCAATTTGCTCCAGCTTGCTGTGACTCCAGCTTCACAAGTGTTCATTTCTTCGAAGTGTTTATGGCCTTTATTTAAAATAGTGTTTCGTTAGTTTAAGTGCTTTTAAAAATACGTGTCATGTCAGTGCGTCGTTCGTCTGGGATTTCTTCAATATATATGCCTTTTTTAATGTCACGTTTGCCCAAGAAACGTTCGACTTAGTTATTAAGTTTGCATGCTGCATGCTATAAGAAATGCCATCAACATCAAATGGAAAATGTTGTTAATTGACTGTCAATGCTAAATTTAGTTTTAAGTTTCCCCCCAAGTAAAGTAAGAAATCATCTCTTGCTTTTCAAATTCCTTATTTTTTTAATTTATCTCTTTCATCACAGGTCTATAAAATTTAATCCTGGTTTTTTTAATTCACCTCTTGATCATCATTATTTTTTTTGGTACTGGCCAATCATCAATCTTCCCCAAACTTGTATATTTTACTTCGGTACATCCGCGACTTGCTTCTTTTATTTTACGGTTTTCAATAGTTTCACATCTGGTTTTTCTCAGGCCTTGTGTTCATATGTTTTCTTCTTATTAAACTACAATGACGTTTTATCTGATTCAAATTTACTCTCTCGGATTAGCAGCTTAATTAAATAGCTTACTCATTTGGTATTTATATCAATTTTATTCTTATATGGCATCCTTTTCGTTTGTAACTTATCATCCGTTCCCCTACGCATTATTTATTTCAACATTTCAACATTTCAATACTTCATTTTTATATCATTTCATTTTCATATACTTATATCAATATTCATTATTCATTTTTATACATCAGAACCTCTCTTAGGCCTATTTTCTTCTTATTTACTAGTTTCGCTACTTCAACTACTAATTCTTTTCACCATTCATCACCATATATCTTTAGAATTCTTCAAACTTTTATTTTCTTACCCATTTATTATATTTTCTTATATGCCTCGAGTTTTTCCTATGCGTTACTTCTTTTTCTTGTTTACCGTCCCTCTTATTTATTTTGGCACTGCCCCTTGATCTTGTCCATCTATTTGCCTCTGGCCATGGTTTTCAAAATTAAATTGCCCCTTTCTTTCGAAATTGTTCAAATTAATTCAAAATCCTTGCTCTCCTAGTCTTTTTATTTTTAATTGGGAGTATCAATTTAATTTAATCTTGAAAAAATCATCTCTTTCTTTCTTGGTCTTTTTGTTTTAATTTCCTCCTATTGTTCAAACTTGTACACGTCTGTGATGTTGTAAACTCCTCTGATCTGTCCTGTTCTTGTTCACTGGTTTCTCATTTTCTATTTTATAAGGTCCTTTGAATATAGGTTGAAGCTTGGCACATTTCTCCAACTCTCGATTTCCAACTCTGTGTGCTCTCACAATCACAATATCTCCTTTTTTGAACTTCACCCCTTTTTTATTTTCTTACGCTGTCGGCTCAAGTATTTCTGAGCCTTTCTCCTGATTCTCTTCCTCACATTCTTAACCACTCTCTCATACGTCAATTTTTCTTCTATTATCCATTTTCCCTCAGGCCTCCTTTCAGTCATCACATACATAGGTGTCTCTTCCGTGTTCAAGTTATAACATTCATTCAGAATTCTTTCAACATTCACCAATAGACTCTCCCATTCTCTCTGGTCATCATTTATCAACATTCTCAAATACTTGATTACCTCCTGTATATAGCGCTCTGCTCTTGTCCATTTTTCAAAACATTCTTCCATTTCCCCTCTCATCCTTTTACTCCCTAATTCCAACTTTATATCTGGTTCCTAGTTTAGATTTTCCAAATTTTCATTCGTTTCTCTTAATTTCTCTTCCATTCCGGTTTCATATCTGTTTCTTTTGTGTTTGCACATCTTTCTAGACCCTCTCATTCGCTGATTTCTTTCATTCACTCTCTCTGTTATTTCATCTATCGGTTCATCATCATTCGCTCTGATTTTCTTTATTATTATCTTACGTACTGCATCCATCTTTGTCTCTACTTTACTTTCCAACTTTCGCTCTACCTTGCTTATCTCTTCCACCTCCATTTTTACATCTTTTTGCACTTCTTGTAAATCATTTTCAACTTTTTCTGTGATTTTTCTATTTATATTATCCAATCTCTCAATAACTTGCCTCATATTCTGCTTTTGTTCAACAAATTTCTCAGTCATACTTTCTTTTATCTTGTCGAACCTGTCATTCATGTTTTCATTTATGCCATTCATATCCCCTTTCATACTTTGCTTGATATCCATTAAACATTGTATTACCATTTCGATGCTTGGACCAGTTTGCTTATCTTTCTCACCTTCTTCGCTTCTAACATTCTCCATTTCATCCACTTTTATTCTCTCTTGTGACATTACTTCCACTCTTTCATCCGCATTCTCTCTCATTTCTACTTCAGGCACTATCTCATCATTCATTTCCACATTTTCCTGTGTCATTTCATTTATAAGGAAAGGTTGTTTAAGTCTTATATTATGATTATTAGGTATCTTAGGTTTTTGATTAGATATTATCTGTAAAATACTCTCTCAAATGTATTGTAAAAATGTGTATGTTAAATATATGTGTTTTTGACTTACACCCTGGTGTATCTAACGTCTTTTATTGCTGCCTGGGACCTAAATAAATTTATAGCATGGATTATTTGGACTCTCAAATCAGAGAGCTTCTTTAGCTAGTGGGTTCAAGTCCTCTAAAATTCTTATAATTTCAACTGTATAATTAAACTTTCAAAATATTGACTCTTGTTTTTTGTTTTATTGTTTACAAATCCATAACGTATTTTTCTAGGTTTTTAAATTTGGAAATTCTACCCCTGACATTATTTATTATTCCCAAATACTTACATATGTATAAAAACAAAATAAAGCAAAGGTTTCAAATGATCACCAAAACTTGAGTATTTATTAAAATTAAAATTAACACAGATAACAAAATTCTACTCATACTTGCTATTTTTAATTTGCTTTAAGTATTGACTTTAGAACTCTTTCTTTGTCAATGATAACCTCCCAGAAAAGAACAAAAACTGATCAGTATTACCTGCTTGTTTAAATTTTGAAGTAACTTATTTATAAATATATACATACATGTTTTCTAATTCACATACTAAAATAACGACATCTACTGGTATTTGCTTGCCTAAGTGAATGTGAAATTTAAACGAGGTAGTCAGTGGATTTAATTATTCGTTGGCGCTGGTGATCTTAGTGGACGTTAGGATCGAGAGATGGCCGGCTCTACAGACATCTCGATATTATCGACTGTAGAATGAAAATAAATATGGTTACTTCAAATTTCTGGTACTACGTTTGTTTACTTATTAAAAAGCTTTGATAATTTGTGCGATACTCTCCTAAGCGGTGGATATATCACACAAATAAGGTATGAGTTACTGCTTTTCTTACTCACAGTTTTTTTCTTGTATTTGTTCGTGCTGCTATATTGTACTGTCCGGCCAGTGACTCCCGTTGACTGTTTACTTGCTTCACCAAACAAAATTCCAATCTAAACTCCTATAAATGTTTTTAATATAAATTTTTTTCTCCCAAAAATTTTTATCTGTTTTTTCTTCCTATCAAAAATTCAATCTATTTATTATTTTTCTATCGCGACGGTTACCTCGTTAACTTCTGTCTTTTTGGCCGCCTTTTAAAAATCTTTTATCCAAAATAAATATTTCCTACAATCATCCTCCTCTTAATATCTCCCAGGATACATCATTTTTCAATGTTGCGACTTTTATTTTCTCTTGACAGTTAACCTGTATTACAATTTCACTGTCAGTTTGACATTTGGTTCCTTCTGTTAACCTATACTATAATTTTATTGTCAGTTTGACATTTGTGGTAACTGAACAGCTGACTTATATTTAGGTTACATGAAATTTTAACAAGCTTAATCCTAATAAATATTAACACCATAAATTCCTTAATTCTACTAAAAATGAACATCTTAACCTACTTAAAAACTACTTATACGGTTCGCAATGTCCAACATATTTACATTCTCTTATATATATATATATATATATATATATATATATATATATATATATATATATATATATATATATATATATATATATATATACTTTATATGCGTTATATCACTTCCCGCGGTCTATTCTGTCTTTGATATAACTTGCACTTGCTTAATATTTTTAAAACTAGCAACAATTTAGCAACAAACACCTTAAAGTATTTAAACAATCTCTATAAACTAATTTCACAATTGCCATGTCTTTGCTGTACTTTCTTTGATATACATAGATATGCCTGTAAAATTTAGTTATACACTGCATAAACATTGCATACCCCAAAAAGTAAGCGAAATATGTTTGTTTTATTCTTTGTATGGGTTGTTTTAAAATGTGTTTATGTGTGGATGTTATACCTCCCCATTATAGAAACCATATCGTTCACGCTTATTTGAAAAATTTTTTGGAAAGTCTCACCATCGATACCTCTCTATTAGTGAATTTTTAAAAATTAAAACTCACTAAAAACAAAGTGATTATCTCAAGACTTCAAAAGTTAACCTACAAAACAGTTCTATATCTCCACATACACACATCATCGATTTTTTATGTTGCTGTTTTTTTGTTTTTGTTAAGAACGTTCTGAAAGGATTTTTTTAGACGACTATCTGAAAGTAGGGTTGCGCTTTCCAAAAAAATACACAACCAATTAGATACTTTATAGGCAAATACAGTTTATGAGTGATATTATCTATTGCCTGTTACCACGTGCGGGTGGTATGTAATTCACACTGTAAAATGTTGTAAACAGAAGTATGCAAGTTGAGAATAAATTGCTATTCAAAGTGCAAGGTGGCAATCTGTATCGAGATGCATGTAACGTATTGTTGACGCTGCATTTATTCTGGCGGTTTTTCTTAACACAATCCCAAATTACAATATATCTGGCACACATTTGACACACTGCAATAAAAGCTATAAATGTGACGGATCTCTTTATCTTCAATTTTCTCTGTAAAGAGGAGTGTTTGTAGAATCTGCACGGTACTGCCATCTCAGAAACCGAAGAGGAACACATTGTACTGTGCCACTTCAAATCCGCCATATTCCAGGATGACACTATGTCCGTTACAATAAATGTAATGCTTGTATGGGTGTGTGTGTGTGTGTGTGTGTGTGTGTGTGTGTTTGTTAGGTTAGCTTGGAACTTTGCGTTCATTGGCCACAGAAATCTATATTAAACCCACAAAAATCTAAAAATTGAGGGGCTTAACTGGTTTGGCTACAATTCTAAGCCTAATCAGGTGAAATTTTTCGAGATACACTCAAGGACAGCAACAATATCCTACATTTATAAGTGTATTTTTTTAGTTTATGTACAATTACATGACTTTACACCTTAAAGTGTCATTTTCATGAAACTTTAACCAGACTTATTCTAACAAGTTGAAACTAGGGATACTCGCTTCTTGCCAAGTATCCATCATGGCATTTAAAATCTCCAAACAAAGACTAGACAACCAAATAGGTTGGGTCAAAACACTAGCAAAACCAGTAGGTGTCTTAATAATTAATTTAAATTAAAATATTTACAAATGTATTAAGCAGTTACAATGAAAATTTTCCACATCTAAAATATATTTTTATCTACACATTATGAACTAAAAATTATAAGCTTGGACAAATGAAAATTATTTAAAATAGCGATGTGAGCTTGGCAGATGAATGCTACGATGGTGATACAAATCTTCCAATTATCTGTACTCAATAATGTTGGTAAATTGGAGATAACATACATGAAAAAGTTACTATTTTTAATGAATTACTGGTTAACCTGTTATATAAACATGCACCTCTAAAAACTAGACGTTTTACGAGAAAAAAAGGACCTCGGTGGTTCAGAGCTAAGAACGTGTGCCTTTCAACCGAAGGGTACTGGGTTCGATCCCGGCGTACTCCTTTCACTTTTTCAGTACAAACTGTAAAATTAACATCAACCGAGGTTCCGGCATTGTATTTGAGCAAGTTGAATGTCTGCACGTTCCGCCTTCGGAGGGGGCGTAAAGCCGTCGGTCTCGTGTCCATACGATGTTGGGCACGTTAAAGATCCCTACCCTCCTTACAGAAAGACAGGGGTTCGGCAAAATTTCCAGGATAGTGAGGTGAAACTTCTCCCTGGCGTCGGAGATTGGCCATAGTCGCGGAAATAGGCCGACGTTAAAGAAACAAAAAAAAAACACACGCACACACACACACGAGAAAAAAAGCACCTTGGTTGACAGATCATATAAAACATATGATGTCACTGTGAAACAAGGCTTACCAAAGATACAGGCGTTCAAAATATTTATCTCATCTAGAATATTAAAAGCAGCTTAAATATCAAAATAACTTGGCAATTAAAAATGAAAATAAAAAGGTTTCTAATAACAAATATGTGTTTTTTAAAAGAAATCAGGCCCGAATTTGGTTACCAGTATAACTTATATAGTAAAAACAATGTGCCATATTTCATTAAAATAACTTTATTGTTTGAAAATGTACAAAAATGTCCGAAAATAAACTTAAAATGTTCGCGAAAAAACTCGTTTCTTGGTCAACCTTATAGGTTAATAGCAAATTGAGCTATTCAAATATGAAGCATTTGTTAAAAATTCGCTACCATAACGCACTTGCTGCTTACAGAATTTTTTTTCAAACATGCATTATATTTCGATGGAAAATGCAAAAATGCAATAACATAAGGCGTGTTTGATTAAAAAAAAAAGAAGGATAATTTGTATCACAAACGAGTTACGGGCCAGCCTGTGATTGTAGAAATATTTTTTTAAGATGTAGCTCAAGACACCCTATAATTAATATATACAATTTTTTTTCATATCTTGTATAATAACGGATATAATGAACTTTATTGATTTTTACGAAAATTCGCCAAAAATTATATATACCATTAAACAATAAACTCTATAGCTAAGGCTACTGCTAAGCATCAGAGAAAGGGTCTATTTAAAATGAATTTTCTGGAAACACTTTAGTAAAATGAAGGACAATGACGGTTGAAACTAAAACTTCGGGGTTTGTAAAACATTCTTCTTGAGACATTTTATTTCCATAGCCCGTATCAAATCCCAGTTCTTTGCCTAAAGGTTGCCAATTTTGACGTTTTAAATCGCAACTTTGAAGTTTTGAGGAAAACCCCAAATTATTTTTCTTTAAATGCCTATAACTTTCTTATCTTTTGACCTACAGAAATAAATTTTGCTATGTAACTTACCTATAAGCACATAAACCCGCGTGCCAAATTTGGTTGCCATTACTTTGTTAATTCCGGAGATATAATTTTGTTTTGAAAGAAAACACAACATTTTGCGGGAAAACCTGGATAACGAACTTATCCAAGCCATTTGCAAAAGGAAGGTACTCACCAAATTTAATCAAAATCGGCCCATTATTTTTTGAATTATCAGTGTGATACACACACAAATATATATATATATATATATATATATATATATATATATATATATATATATATATATATATAGCTATGATAATTTTAATGTACCAGAAATGCTTCTAAATTTAGAAAAATGGAAAGAGAAAATCTTGGAAAATGTACGTAATTCTTAATACAGTATGTCTTGCCAAAGACGGGTTAAAAAAGGGGAATTTAAAAAGAAAAGTTGATAAGCATGCAAGGGGCTAAGTATTCAAATCAAAATAAGTAAAAATGAACACCTTAATGCATGATAATATCAAAAATATCATATAAAATTTGTATTTGAAATCAAAATGTGCAACTTACATAAAAAAAAAACGTTTATTTTCCAAAGACCATACAATCAAAATTAAAATATTATATTCAATAAAGCAGTCGACGAGATCACTGAAGCTAATTAAAATAAAAGATCAGCATTCCGTGGCTGAATCACGTCTCCATCTGGATAGGTACGTTAAATGCAGCAAACAAATCGTCAGAGTGATAAACTTTGGTACTATAACAATAAAATTCAATTAATTTAGGAAGCAAATAGGATAAAATGTGTGGAAAAATACGAACACAACATGATTAGAATGATATGAAGGTATGGCAATCAGAAATTATTGACATATTATAGATTACCTGTTATTTTGAGATGTGGTCCAGTACAATTATAACATAATAAGGAAAACTCCTTTCCACAGCAATTTTCATGATCAAAATTGACAGAAACCATAAATAGTAACTATATATAGTGTGGTCCATATCAGTGTCACGTCCATATAATTTCCAAATTGATAGTGCATGTCATTTCAAAGTTTACACAATATGGCATTTTGGAATTTCCACAAAATTTGATAATACCTGTAAAATCAAAACAGATTTAATAATTTGAAAGCATTTGGTTGATTATATCATTTTGAATCTCTAGAGTAACATAGTAGCAACGAAAATAAGGGAAAATCAAAGAAAAATGCAACTTTTAACAATTGTCGAACATCATGTTACGAGAGGACGGCTTTTGTATAATATTTGATATAATAGTGTATTAAATTGTATTTTTGATAACTGTATATATTTATACTTGTCCGTAAGTAGATTATTATAAACAATTTTAGACTGGAAATTGAAATGTCAACAGATAAAAGAATTACAAATTTCATGTACAGATTATAAGATTATCATTGAACCAAATCACATGTAAAATAGCTCTATGTAATCAGGAAATTGTCTAGAATAAGTTTTTCATTATATAATTTGTGTATTATAAAGATTAGCGGTCAGTAATTTTCATATTTATGACAATTGTCAAATTTGCCATAAAATTAAGAACATACGGTATAATGAAACTCCATGTATGGGGTATCAAAGTACGCAGTTTTAAACAAGCTTTCTTTTAAAGTATAGCATGTTTGGCTAGCTGCAATATTTAAAAAAATCCTAAATAGACAGGTCTATAATTAAGATGACGTCAGGACGCTAATTCAATTTTTTTCTGTTTTTATATAAAAGAAATGTCGATTTATTTTATCGAGGCAGTTGAATTTAGGTAGCTAAAGAGAGCACATCAGAATTTTAATTGATTTCCAGCATTTATTCTCAACAGTTTTAGGTTATATTATATATAAAGAAAAATAATTAAATAAGTTTGACAGTGTCAACTTACCTGTTTATTTCTGCGATCTTATTATTATAAATAACTATATTGGAACAAATATTATTCAATCAATTAATGGAAACTGGAGAATATATGATAAATAAAAGGAATTTGTTGGAATTTTATTAGTAAATATTAAATAATAAAAAAAACCAAACTGTCAACTGCCATTAGACATTAGACTAGGCAAGGGATTCTTTTTTTATCTTCATCTGATCGAAAGAAGAATCCGTAAAAACGAAATTAGACCCAGAAACTATACACATAACCCAAATGTATAGTGGATAGATTAACTATTAAAACACATGGAGGCAAATACTTCAAGTGACATTTAAAGGTTGGTGAAACTTATGTTGTGTAGCTTAATAGTTATTAGCAATTAACAGAAAAAAATAATAATTTAATAAATATATAAAAAGGACTATACCTACATAAAAATCGTGAGTACCCTTTCAAGGGAAGTTTGATTATTGTTAAGAATTTGTAATATTAATAAGAATTTTATAGTTAAGCAATATTTCTTTTCCTAATTTTTAAAAAACTGTTTTATTTGTTTGTTATTTAAATTGTTTGTTAATAAATTATCCATTTGTTTGAAATCCATTTATTTATTAAGAAAAAAAACCCTGAATCTCGTAATAAAGCTCATACAAATTTTTATTAACAAAGTGGTGCATTTTTCGACTCATGAACCCAAGCTCTGAGATCTATTAATAATTTATTAATATAAAAAGATTAAAAAGAAAAAAACAATATATTTATACATTTTTATAGTCTCATGCAAAATTAACTAAAAGAAAATAAGGATTCCAAGTGCCATTAAATATAACAGGTAAATATAATAAATATATATATTATTATCATACATATCATAAAAAATCTAACATTGCACAAAATAGTAAGAATATCATAAAAATTCCCACACAAAGAATAAATTTTAATCGAATGACACCATAAACGTTGGGTTAATAAAAACTATAATAAATGTCGCCTAAACGTGGGGCTTGATAAAAATCAGCTGTAAAAAGCCCAGTTGTGTAAAACGCAGCTATAAAAACTGGTCATAAAAAATAACAATTTGACACACTAAAGTAGAACCTCAAATTTCTTGTACAATTTTACATTAAAATGTACAAATAGTCACTTATAAACAATATTAATAATAAATTGACCAGCCCAGGGGAGCTGTTTTTTTTTAAATAAATTTAAAAGAAAAATTAAATTTAGATCATTGAACTTATTTCAAGTGTATTAAAAATGTCGGCACCAAGGGAAACTAGAAAAACAAAGAAAAGAACAGGTTGGCTAGAAAAAGAGCAAGAAGAAAGTATTTCAGGAAATGTAGAAGATGTATTGGCAGAAGTTCCTCGGAATACAGAAGAGGAGAGAACAGTCGTCAAAAGATATTGAAGTTAAAATGTGTCCAGAAGAAGACAAATTTACAAAGCTGTATTTAATAATTCAGAGCCAAATGGATCAAAATAACGAAGGATTCAATGCAATGAATAAGAAGATGAACGAAAGGTTTGAAGGAATCAATCACAAAATTGATCAAACTAATCAAGATCATAAGCATATGAAGATCATGATACAAGAGATAAACCGGACAAATAGGAAGATGGACGAAAGGTTTGAAGAAACTAGCAGGAACGTAAATAGTATCAATCAAGAGATAAAAGAAATTAAAGAAGACATAAATAAAAAACTTGAACAGAATACCGAAATGATGAAAGAATTTTTCAATCAGAAAATGTATGAACACAAACGAGAAATGTAAATGAAATTCCAACAATTTGACAAGAGAATCAAGGGCAACCAAGAAGATATTTTATCAAAAATTCATGCAAACAAAGAAGAAATTAATTCAGTCAGACATAATTCCAAAGAGATGTTAGAAGATATGGCTGGAAGAATCAAAAGTGAATCTGAGTATAGAAGAAAAGATGTGGAAGTACTACGAAAAGCAATATATGCATCGGGGAACAAAATAGAAGAAAAATTTATTAATAAGATGTCAGACCGACAGAATAAATTTGAACAGAAAATTGAAGTCAAAGTCGTGAGAAACAAAATGGAATATGAGAGTAAATTCGGGGAAATAGAAAGGAAACTAATAAGGGAGAATCCAAGTACCAGGGTCGTATTAGCAAGTAATAATGAGTGTAATGTGAAATTTACAGGTGATATAAGAAAAATACATCCAAAAGTTTTCATAAGGAGTTTGAGAAATAAAATAAAATATTCAGAAGGAATGTCATATTATTTAGACACGATAAAAGAAATCATAAGGAGGTCACTGGTAGGTAATTCACTTTTGTGGTTCAATAATAAAGAAAAAGATATTCAGGACCTACAATTGTTTAAAGACAAATTTATTAACTACTTTTGGGAAGAATCGCAACAAGCAATATATCGTGAGAGATTATATTTTGGTAAATATAACATGAAGTGGGAAGAAAATGTACTATTGGTGGAGAGGTATTTGAATGAATATCCTAACACAAGCACAGAAGAAACTCCCATGTACATTATGAAGTAAATCTTGCCACCAAGACATTGGACTATACCAGAAGACGAAAGGAGATATGAAGAAATAAAGGAGGAAGTCGCCAGGAAACTGCAGAATAGGGCGCCGAAATATATCAGTCGAAAGCAGAAGAAGATCCGAAAGAGAGTTAGATTCAAAAAAGGAGACCTAGTCATCATCCGAACAGTAAGAGTTTCTGACAGGGAGAGTAGGACATGTGCTAAGTTACAATGGCCATATGAAGGGCCATACGAAATTATAAATGAGACTCCTGTAAATAGCTATGTTTTAAAAGATCCAAATACTCATAGAATACGTGGCATAGTCAATATAGATCAGATATATCAATATCACGCATGATATAAAATAGAAGATTCCACACATACATTAGTTAACGTATTTGACAATTTTCAATAAATTTACAGGACGTTATAGTAAAATAATAATTCGATTAGGAAAATGTAGGGTAGAATTAAAAGTTTAGATAGAAATGAATGTTCAAAATTTTTCTGGTCCAGAAAGAATTTTTCACTCATTTGGGGAAGTTGCTATGGTAATTTTAATGTACCAGAAATGCATCTAAATTTAGAAAAATGGAAAGAGAAAATCTTGGAAAATGTACGTAATTCTTAATACAGTATGTCTTGCCAAAGGCGGGTTCAAAAGGGGGAATTTAAAAAGAAAAGTCGATAAGCATGCAAGGGGCTAAGTATTCAAATCAAAATAAATAAAAATTAACACCTTAATGCATGATAATATCAAAAATATCATATAAAATTAGTATTTTAAATCAAAATGTGCAACTTACATAAAAAAAAACGTTTATTTTCCAAAGACCATACAATCAAAATTAAAATATTATATTCAATAAAGCAGTTGACGAGATCACTGAAGCTAATTAAAATAAAAGATCAGCATTCCGTGGCTGAATCACGTCTCCATCTGGATAGGTACGTTAAACACAGCAAACAAATCGTCAGAGTGATAAACTTTGGTACTATAACAATAAAATTCAATTAATTTAGGAAGCAAATAGGATAAAATGTGTGGAAAAATACGAACACAACATGATTAGAATGATATGAAGGTATGGCAATCAGAAATTATTGACATATTATAGATTACCTGATATTTTGAGATGTGGTCCAGTACAATTATAACATAATAAGGAAAACTCCTTTCCACAGCAATTTTCATGATCAAAATTGACAGAAACCATAAATAGTAACTATATATAGTGTGGTCCATATCAGTGTCACGTCCATATAATTTCCAAATTGATAGTGCATGTCATTTCAAAGTTTACACAATATGGCATTTTGGAATTTCCACAAAATTTGATAATACCTGTAAAATCAAAACAGATTTAATAATTTGAAAGCATTTGGTTGATTATATCATTTTGAATCTCTAGAGTAACATAGTAGCAACGAAAATAAGGGAAAATCAAAGAAAAATGCAACTTTTAACAATTGTCGAACATCATGTTACAAGAGGACGGCTTTTGTATAATATTTGATATAATAGTGTATTAAACTGTATTTTTGATGACTGTATATATTTATAATTGTAGGTAAGTAGATTATTATAAACAATTTTAGACTGGAAATTGAAATGTCAACAGATAAAAGAATTACAAATTTCATGTATAGATTATAAGATTATCATTGAACCAAATCACATGTAAAATAGCTCTATGTAATCAGGAAATTGTCTAGAATAAGTTTTTCATTATATAATTTGTGTATTATAAAGATTAGCGGTCAGTAATTTTCATACTTATGACAATTGTCAAATTTGAAAAATGGCAAGTTTGACATAAAATTAAGAATATACGGTATAATGAAACCCCATGTATGGGGTATCAAAGTACGCAGTTTTAAACAAGCTTTCCTTTAAAGTATAGCATGTTTGGCTAGCTGCAATATTTAAAAAGATCATAAATAGGCAGGTCTATAATTAACATGGCGTCAGGACGCTAATTTAATTTTTTTCTGTTTTTATATAAAAGAAATGTCGATTTATTTTATCGAGGCAGTTGAATTTAAGTAGCTATAGAGATCACATTAGAATTTTAATTGATTTCCAGCATTTATTCTCAACAGTTTTAGGTTATATTATATATAAAGGAAAATAATTAAATAAGTTTGACAGTGTCAACTTACCTGTTTATTTCTGCGATCTTATTATTATAAATAATTATATTGGAACAAATATTATTCAATCAATTAATGGAAACTGGAGAATATATGGTAAATAAAAAGAATTTTTGTTGGAATTTTATTAGTAAATATTAAATTAAAAAAAAAACCAAACTGTCAACTGCCATTAGACTAGGCAAGGGATTCTTTTTTAGTGAATTTTCGTAGAAAAAATTCACTAATGGGGAGATCCCGACTTTTGAATTTTGAAAATTTTTCTGTAAATGAGCGCGATCTAGGACCCCTAGAACCCATATCCGGGGTCAGTTTCAATTTATATATATATATATATATATATATATATATATATATATATATATATATATATATATATATATATATATATATATATATATATATATATATATATATATATATATATATATATATATATATATATATATATATATATATATATATATATATATATATATATATATATGTATCACACCGATAACTCAAAAAATAATAGGCCGATTTTGATAAAATTTGGCATGTACCTTTCTTTTGTAAATGGCTTGGATAAGTTCGTTAGTCAGGAAAATCGGATGAGGTTTTCCGGGAAAATTTTGAGTTTTCATTCGAAAAAAATTCGTATCTCAAAAAGTAATAAGCCGATTTTAATAAAATTTGGCATGTACCTTCCTTTTGTAAATGGCTTTGACAAGTTCGTTAGTCAGGAAAATCGGAGGGTTTTCCGGGAAAATTTTGAGTTTTTATTCGAAAAAATTCTTATCTCAAAAAGTAATAGGCCGATTTTAACAAAATCTGGCATGTACCTTCCTTTTGTAAATGGCGTTGACAAGTTTGTTAGTCAGGAAAATCGGACGAGGTTTTCCGGGAAATTTTGAGTTTTCATTCGAAAAAAATTTTTATCTCAAAGAATAATGGGCCGATTTTGATATAATTTGGCATGTACCTTCCTTTTGTAAATGGCTTTGATAAGTTCGTTAACCAGAAAAATCGGACGATGTTTTCCGGAAAAATTTTGAGTTTCCATTTGAAAAAATTTTTCTCTTAAAAAATAAAAAATCTATGATAACCAAATTTTGTAGGTAGGTTTACGATACAAAAAGTAAACTATACACCAAAATTTAGATTTCTATGTTACAATAAAAAAAAGTTATAATATAATATTTTGTGCCAGATCATTTCTATGAAAATTCACTACCATAACGCACTTGCTGCGTCCAGGCATTTTTTATCTTCATCTGATCGAAAGAAGAATCCGAAAAAACGAAATTAGACCCAGAAACTATACACATAACCCAAATGTATAGTGGATAGAATAACTATTAAGACACATGGAGGCAAATACTTCAAGTGACATTTAAAGGTTGATGAATGGAACTTATGTCGTGTAGCTTAATAGCTATTAGCAATTAACAGAAAAAAAATAATTTAATAAATAAATAAAAAGGACTGTACCTACATAAAAATCGTGAGTACCCTTTCAAGGCAAGTTTGATTATTGTTAGGAATTTGTAATATTAATAAGAATTTTATAGTTAAGCAATATTTCTTTTCCTAATTTTTAAAAACTGTTCTATTTGTTTGTTAATAAATTATCAATTTGTTTGAAATCCATTTAATTATTAAGAAAAAAAACCCTGAATCTCGTAATAAAGCTCCTACAAATTTTTATCAACAAAGTGGTGCATTTTTTGACTCATGGACCCAAGCTCTGAGATTTATTAATAATTTATTAATATAAAAAGAAAAAAAAAACAATATATTTATACATTTTTATAGTCTCATGCAAAATTAACTAAAAGAAAATAAGGATTCCAAGTGCCATTAAATATAACAAGTAAATATAATGAATAAATGAATATATATATATATATATATATATATATTATTATCGTACATATAAAAATTCCCACACAAAGAGAAAATGTTCATCGAATGACACCATAAACGTTGGGTTAATAAAAACTATACTATATATATATATATATATATATATATATATATATATATATATATATATATATATATATATATATATATATATATATATATATATATATATATATATATATAACATATAAAAATGGAAACTGACCCCGGATATGTGTTCTGGGGGCATAGTTAGCGCTCATTCGAAGAAATTTGTTCAAAACTTAAAAGTGGGGATCTCCCCATTAGTGAATTTTTAAAAGAAAATTCACTAAAAAGGTATATCCTAATCATACTGTGTATAGGGGTGGATCAACCTTCTGAAGTCTCTTAAGGAAATTAACCTATGTGATAATGATAAAAGTTCGCCAGCTGACAGTTGTAGAAATATTAATGATCTAAATGATTATTTTGCGGGCACACAGAATTATGTTGGGACTTGTGATAATGATATCTTAAGCTTTTATGAGGGAAATCTTAGAGCACAAATCGATTCTTTCCATTTTAAGTACACTGATGAAAATGAGGTTTACGAGCAGATTATATCTATTGAATCTGGCGCACTGGGTAATACCGATACCAAAGAGGGTTTCTATCACTGAATTCTTTTTACAGTTTACACCTCATCATTTGCTACCTATATTATTGAATGTGGTTCACTGTTTCGCCAACGACATAAAAATCTACCACTCTTTGATCCTTTAGATACTGTCAACGCTTATCAAACTATAAATTCTGATCTCGAAAGCTTAATTAGAATTTCAGAAAAATGTTCGTCATGATATCAATCCAGGAAAGTCAAAGATTATATTATTTGGTCCAAACCTTGTAAAGGAACGATGGAAGAGTCGAATATGCATAGAAATTAGGGGTCAGCAACTGGAATTAATAAGAGTGTGCCGAAATTTGGGCTTGGAGCTGGATGATGACCTGACATTAGCTTTTCACTTCAATAAAATCATTAAACGAGCATTTAGCAGTTTGAAACACATTTATCCTAACAGGGGCTACTTAAGTTGTGAAAACAAAATTACTTTATGTGAGTCGCTGGCCCAAGTCAATTTAACTTTACAGATGTTGTATGTGGGTTGTACTTAACCAGCAACAATTAGCTGCGACGTGTTCAAAATTCTTGCATAAGACATATGTGAATTACAAAACTATGACCATATATCGTCCAAGTTTAAGGAATTAAATTGGCTGAAAATTGAAGACTGTTTTAAGTTCCATAGTTGTAGTTTATTTCACAGTATTATCATTAATAAGGCTCATCAGTATTTGTACAACAAGATTAGGTATCTTGCAGATGTTCACAATATAAATGTAAGACATAACACTGGATAGCGTCTCTTGGATATCGTACAGCATTACATAGGAGTTCTTAGATGTTTCTGCTCTACAAATGTAACAGGATAGCATTAGTACAGGCAATAGAGGAGCTCGTTACTCTTGTCCATAATGCACTAAATTACAGGAGTTATTTTTTTTTTATAGATAGGTTCAGAATTACGTACTGAATGTAAAAACACAAAATTCTTACAAATTAGGAGGGCGGAAGTGCCGCCATTTTGAGAAAACCCGTTTCGACCTATATCTCCTTAACCGTGCACTTTAGGCGAAAATTGGTAATGACCTTTATTGTAGACAATTGTATTTCTTATATTTTTTGTTAAATAATTTTTTTTTGTATCACTCACCGTTTACAACTTATACGACTATTAGCATTCATTTATTGACTTTTTTACCTATATCTTTGTTAATAATTGTTTAAAAAATAAAACGCTTATAACCTAACTTTTCAATCGACAAGTTTCCTACAATTTTTACAAAAAACTTTTTTTTCTAAAATCAATATTTTCAAAGTTATAACGCGTTAAATGTTGCACTTTTCAATCGACAAATTTTTCTGGAAATATTTTAGTAAAACGAAGGACAATGACGGTTGAAGCTAAGACTTCAGGCTTTGTAAAACATTCTTCTTGAGACATTTTCTTTCCATAGCTTATATTAGTTTCAGGTTATTTGCGTAAATGTTGCCAATTTTGACGTTTTAATTCGCGACTTTGACGTTTTGAGGAAAACCCCAATTTATTTTTGTTTAAATGCCTATTACTTTTTTGTCTTTGAACCTACAGACCTAATTTTTGGTAGCTAATTTACCTATAATGACATAAAACCGTATACCAAATTTAATTGCCTTTACTTTGTTATTTCCGAAGATATGATTTTTTTTCGAAAGAAAACACAAAATTTTCCGGGAAAACCTGGGCCGATTTACTTGGCTAACGAACTTATCCAAGCCACTTACAAGAGGAAGGTATTCGCCGAATTTAATTAACATCGGCCCATTATTATTTATGTTATCGGTGTGATATATATATATATATATATATATATATATATATATATATATATTATATATATATATATATATATATATATATATATATGTATATATATATATATATATATATATATATATATATATATATATATATATATATATATATATATACATATTAAAATTGAAACTGACCCCGGATATGTGTTCTAGGGGGCATAATTAGCGCCTATTTCAATATTTTTTTTTCAAAATTGAACAGTCGGGGTCTCATTAGTGAATTTTTTTAAAGAAAATGCACTAATAATAATTTTAGAAAAAAAAAGGTTCAAGTAAGAGTTCTAGAAAATTTGTCGATTGAAAAGTTAAGTTATAAGCATTTTATTTTTTAAACAATTATTAACAAAGATATAGGTAAAAAAGTCAATAAAGAATGCTAATAGTCGTATAAGTTGTAAACGGTGAGTGATACAAAAAAAAATTTAACAAAAAAGATGAAAAATGCAGTTATCTACAATAAAGGTCATTACCATTTTTGGACTAAAGTGCACGGTTATGGAGATATAGGTCGAAACGGTTTATCTCAAAATGGCGGCACTTCCGCCCTCCTAATTTGTAAGGATTGTGTGTTTTTACATTCAGTACCTAATTCTGAACATATCTAGCAAAAAAATAACTCCTGTAGTTTAATGCAGAAAAAAATTCTCTATTGCCTGTACTACATGGCACGGGGTTAAGGAGTCGCGGGCCAAAGGACTCCAGGGGGCAAGCTGAGGAAGTGGAAATAACAACATAAACTCCCGATGAAGCTTTCCCCAAGACCGTCATGCGCGGTAAAAATCCGCATCCTGCACGAGGTGACCCTGCTAATAACTAAACATGACGGATCTAGACAAGGAGGTCGAACTAAACTCCCCCAATCTACGGTGTCACGTGACCCGTGCCTATGGATGGATGGCACCAGGGCGATGGTGTCGTGAACGGAACCTCTGGAGTACCAGGCAACCCTCCAGAGTAACCCGCCTTGCACCACACAGGGGGTTCTGATGGTGTGGACAGTATTTCCCCCATTCTCGTGGGAACAACATGAAGATTATAAATACATATAAAACCAAAACCAATGAGGCTCGAGGAGTGGCTCCGGCTACAGACTTGAGCCTTGAGTCTATCCCGGAAACGGAGACGAGCCAGGGTGCGGCAGCGGACTCTGGAGGTCCCACGACCGGCGTAGATACGGGGGATCAGGGGGTAGCTTCGGCCAGAGACCTGTCCCCGACACCCAAGCTGGAGGCTGGGTCCCACCGGACGGCGGCGAGCTCCGCGGACTCCGGGGGCCCCTCCACCAGTGAGGACTCTACTGTTAGAGTAGAGGGACTGCCCCGGCAGTCCAAGCGTCTTTCCGGGGCGCAAAGAAAGAAGCTCCGGAGGGCGCAAAAAATGGCGGCCGGGACCTGGACGGTCGAGAAACCTGTAAAGGCGCAAGAGGGGAGTGCGGGTCAGAAGAGGACGCGCTCGAACTCTAGCACGCCCACTACAGACAGACGTTCCAAAAGGGCCAGGGTGCCTGTAAAGGCGCAAGAGGAGAGTGCGAGTCGGAAGACGCCGCGCTCTGGCTCTAGCACGCCTACTACAGACAGACCTCCCAAAGGAACTAAGGCCGGAACACCGGCGCAGACTGGCTCTTACAGGGAGGCTGCGGAGGGCCTCGGGATGGCGGTGATTGACAGACGCCATCCTGAGGTCACGCTAGACCAGGGGAAGGCGGACCTGATCCAGGCTGCGGTGGTAGCTGCAGTGGACTCTCTTCAGGAAGGGGAGAGCCCGCCTCAGTTCCACCGGACGCGCCTGACGGGGGGCATCCTCTGGATAACCTGTGCCGGCCCGCAGTCGCGGGACTGGCTGCGGAAAACGATCGGGGGCCTCGGTCAGATTTGGGAGGGGGCGGACTTGACAGCCGTCGAGCCCAAGGAACTCCCAAAGAGACGCAAGGTCCTCGTACGGATCCCTGACACCGTCCCGCAGGAGACGGTGATCAGCAGACTTAAGATCCAGAACCCTGAACTGGGGACGCAACACTGGTCGGTTCTAAGCAGGAAGGCAGAGGAGAAAGGACAGACGCTCGCCTTCTCGATCGACCCGACATCTTACAGAGCCCTTGAAGGAACCTCCTTCAAGGCATTCTGGGGCATGGGAAGGGTTAGCTTCCGCCCACTGGGGAAGCAATTAAGGGTTAATGGGACTTAGGTTCCTTCAGGTCAACCTCCAACACAGTAGGGCAGCCACGGCCGGACTACTAATAGCTCTGAGGAACACGGATGTGGCCCTCATCCAGGAACCGTACTCCTACAAAGGAGAGATCAAGGGACTCGGCGGAGCTAATGGAAAGCTCATCTACAGCAGGTCCAGCGAGAATCCGAGGGCCTGCATTTTTGTCAGGGAAGGGATAGAGTTTCTCCCTCTAATGAATTTCTGTTCCAGGGACCTGGCAACGATCAAAATCCGATGTGGAGGAGCGGATGGGCTGAGGGACATTACTGTCGCGTCAGCCTATCTGCCAGGGGACAGCACGGACCCTCCTCCACCCAACGAATTGGAGCAGCTGATGGTGGGTAGCAGAGCAGGTGGATGGCAGACCATCATCGGCATGGATGCGAATGCGCACCATGAGTTGTGGGGTAGCTCGGACACAAACTCTAGGGGTGAGGCACTTTTACAGTTCTTTATGAAATTTAATTTAGACATATTGAATAGAGGTAATAAACCGACATTCGTCACAACACGGCGTGAGGAAGTTTTAGACCTAACAGTTTCCACCCAGTTTCTGGGTGACTTTGTTAAAAGCTGGGCTGTGTCTGGGGAAGTGAGTAGCTCAGACCACAGATACATCCGGTTTGAAATCGCCAAAGTCGAAAGAGAAACGGTATGGTACCGGGACCCCCGCAAGGCGGACTGGGAAGCCTACAGGGCAGACCTAGCTGTGGAACTGCGGGGGGTTGAGAGGGCCATAAGGGATTCAATAGACCTCGAGATTGCAGCAGTCCAATTGCGAGACGCAATTACCTCGGCCTATAACGCCAACTGCCCCCTGAAAATGAGGGTGTCCACCAGGAACGTCCCATGGTGGAACGAGGACCTCAGGCAAAGGAGGACGCAGGTTCGTAAGCTGTTTAACGCGGCCAAAAGGTCGGGAGCATGGGATGAATATAGACAGGCCCTATCGACCTATAACAAAAGACTGAGGGACGCCAAGAAGGAGTCGTGGAGGAGGCACTGCGAAGAAGTGGAAAACACGTCCGAGAGTGCTCGACTACACAAGATCCTGTCTAAGGGCCCTCAGACTAACATAGGCTCCCTTAGAACACCCACGGGAGGCTTTACAAGCTCGGGGGAGGAAACTATGGAAATTTTACTCCAGACGCACTTCCCCGGCTGTAACATAATAAACCAATCACCTCCGGACTGGGAACACTCAGAAATAGAGGCGCCTTATAGGCGGGCATCTAGAGTAGACTGGACAGTCGCTAAAGAGGTGGTTACCTGGAGCAAAATCAGATGGGCCATTAACAGCTTTAAGCCATACAAATCGCCGGGATTTGATGGAATAATGCCCATCATGCTCCAACAGGGGATAGATATACTGGCGCCGGTGCTTACCCTCATTATGAGGGCCAGCCTGGCTCTGGGGTACATTCCGAGGGCATGGAGACTGGCCAGGGTTGTATTTATTCCTAAACCTGGGCGTCCAACAGACCAGGCAAAGTCCCTGAGGCCAATAAGTCTCATGTCCTTCTTGCTGAAAACAGTGGAAAAACTGCTCGACCGGCACATTAGGGGCGGTGTACTGGAAGCATATCCTCTACACTGCGGACAATATGCATACAGAGCAGGATTCTCAACAGAAACAGCACTGCACCAACTGGTGCTGAAACTGGAGAATACGCTGGAGAACAAGGAGGTGGCGCTGGGGGCCTTCCTAGACATAGAGGGGGCCTTTAGCAACACCTCGTTCGGATCGGTTCTGGCAGCTGCCCGGGAGCGTGGAATAGAGGAGACCTGCTGCAGGTGGATCGGTTCCATGCTCAGGGACAGGGCGGTGTTCACCTCACTCGCGGGAGGGACTCTGCTGGCGGGGGTCGCGGCGGGGTGTCCGCAGGGGAGCGTTCTGTCTCCCTTGCTCTGGTGTCTAGTCGTGGACGGCCTGCTGGGGAGGCTCTCGGGAGGGGGGTATGAGGTACAGGGCTATGCGGACGACATTGTCATCATAGTCCGAGGAAAGGTCACACAGGCAGTGTGGGAGCGTATGCAGACTGCACTGAAAGTGGTGGAAGGGTGGACGGTTGATCAAGGGCTCGGGGTGAGCCCCGAGAAAGCAACCGTCGTGCCGTTTACGAGGAGGAGGAAGTGTGAAAGCCACAGAACTCTCACTCTATACGGTAGGAGCGTTCCAATGGCCAGGGAGGTAAAATATCTTGGGGTCGTATTGGACTCTAAGCTAACCTGGAATGGTCACATTGGAAAAATACTGCGTAAGGCAGTCATGACCTTAGCCGTCACTAGGCGGCTATATGGAAAAACGTGGGGACTAAGACCTAGTATGGCCCACTGGCTGTACACAAGGGTGGTCAGACCATCGTTAACATATGCGGCACTGGTCTGGTGGCCTAAGGTGACACAATCCAGTGCCAAACAAAAACTAGGCAAGATCCAAAGGATGGCTTGCCTAGGCATCACAGGGGCCATGTCTTCAACCCCAACAGCCGCCATGGAGGTGTTGCTGGATCTACCCCCCCTACACTTCGTTATTATGGGAGAGGCCAGGCTAGGACTATACAGACTAGCCTGCAATGGTAGACTGAAGATCAACCCAGGCTTCAGGGGCCACTGCAAAATTCAGGAGATCGTGAAGGAACCCATGCTTGAAATGAGGTCAGACTTCGCGAGCCCGCGAATGTGCAGGGAAAACAACTTCACAGTGGAAATCCCTGATCGCGGGGCATGGCGGGAGGAGACACCGGGCATACCACGGGACGCGCTCGTCTGGTTCACGGACGGATCTGGCGGGGAGCGTGGGACGGGGGCAGGTGTTTACTCGGAAGGACCGAGGGTAAGTCACAGTATTTCCCTCGGAGCCCATGCAACGGTGTTTCAGGCCGAGATGTACGCCATCCTGCACTGTGTGCGGGAGAACAAGAGGAGGGGCTACACCAACAAGCGGATCCTCATAGCCACAGACAGCCAGGCAGCCCTTAAGGCACTAAGTAGCCCACGGGTAAATTCCTGGCTGGTGAGTGAGTGCCGAGACGAGACGAGCGACCTGGCTGGGCAGAATGAGGTGACCCTCATCTGGGTGCCGGGTCACTCGGGGGTCAAAGGCAATGAAGAAGCTGACAGTCTCGCAAAGAGGGGGTCAGCAGAACCATTTATGGGACCAGAACCGGCTCTGGGCGTGTCAAAGAGCACTGCCAGGGGAGCCATTAAGTCCTGGGTCAGAAACCAACACAAGGTGTACTGGGCGGACTGTCCAGGGCTCAGACATGGGAAGTCAATAATTGACGGACCCAGTTCAAAGAGAGCTGTGGAGCTGCTAAACCTTAGCAGAGGACAGCTCAGAAACACAACAGGTCTCTTGACGGGACACATGGCCGTCAAGAAACACCTACATAAAATGGGGCGGTTCGAAGGGGACCTCGCATGCAGACTCTGCGGCGAGGGGGAGGAATCAGCCCAGCACATCTTGTGCGAGTGTATAGCTCTGGACCGGAAAAGACAACTGATCTACGGTCACTCTAGACCGGAGACAGAGCAATATAAAACTTCACCCTACCAATCGCTGTGCAGACTAGTTCAAGGCACAGTGATTTTGGAATGGGTGGAGTAAGACTAGGGGTATGCACAATCAACCAAGGGTTGCGGTGCTATCGGGGCGGCAAGGCCGCGGACGAGCCCTGAGGGAACAAAAAAAAAAAAAAAAACTACATGGCACCTGCGAAATTTGAGTAGACTTACATTCAAGCAAAATCTTAAGCGATTGTCTCTTGGTGGGGAAGTTGATTTTTCTTGAGCTTGAACGCAAATTTGAACTAGACTTGGATGAATTGCGTGCAGTGTGCTTATAATGAATGTATAACCAGTTTACATGTATGGGGGTGTATCGGTGTGCTTTTTGTGTGTACATGTATGGGTGTGTTTTAGTATTATGGGTGAGTATGAGGTGAGAGGGAGTGTGTGGGCTGATGCGTGTGTCAGATGTCTGTTGACCGAGTCTCTTATCGCTGCGTCGTGAGTTGCACGAAATGTTACTAGTTGATTTAAATGTAGGTTTATTTATAACACAAGTTTTTAGAATTATTCTGATATTTTGTACTAATCCCTATTTTCATTTGTTGCATTTTTTTATTAGGTTGAGTGGACGAGCCACTTGTCCGAACTCTATCTAGTGTTCTCATTAAACTATTGGTATTGTAACTGTATATATGTAGGAACGGAATTTGAACAATAAAGGCATAATAATTATATATAACAAATAAAACCAAAAATGTACTTACTATATTGACAAGTGTGTCCTAAAAATGGTCTTTCACAAGTGCAGCTAAAATTCCTCCATAAATCGGTACAATGACCTCCCGAATGGCATGGATTTGGTTCGCATTGAGGTTTTCTGATACAACCTATGTCCACATTCTGGAAATTCATCCACGAAGTATTTTGAGTTGTAGGTAGAACCCATTCACCATTAATGAGAACATCTTGTGTACAACCTACTAGAAATGGTTGACCATGAGTTAATTTCCTCAAATTACTAGGAATACCCCCAATATAAGTTACCGGGAAGCTTGTTGATGATAGATTAGAAACATCGTTAAAGGTAATAGGATATATTGTTTGCTCATCATTGGCAGATAACACCAAATGTGTCGAATTTATTGCAACAAAAACTTTATGCCAATTACTATCGTTTAAATTTGAACCAATAAAAACACCCTCCCATTTATTAAGCAAACTAGAATGTAAATTAAGTCTTCCTTTTGATAGTTCAAGAATGTAGTATGTTAAACCTCTACCTAGAGCAAGTAAGCCATCACTAAGTGTTGTTTTAAACCTAAATTGTATATCATAGCCTTCTTCTCTAGTAGTATTGGTGGTTACTAAAGAATTTCCAGATAATGACATTGTAGTAACTTTTTCACATGTATTTCCGTAGAAGCCGTAAGGACAAGAACAATTAAATTTGTGTTCCGTTTCATTTACTAAATATGGCTTACAATCTCCACTATTTAAACATGGATTTCTCAAGCAACCAGTTAACTCGACAGAACAATTTCTGCCGCCAAAATTAGTTTCACATTCACAAAAATAACTTGCCCGTCCATCAACACACTTTCCATTAATGCAAGGTTGATACTTTTCACATTCATTAATATCTATATCACAACGTTCTCCTTCAAAACCCTCTTCACATTCACAAATGAACTTTCCAATTTGATCTATACAAACACCTTGAATGCATGGTGAACTCTCGCACTCATTTATGTTGGTTTCACAATTAACACCAGTTATGCCAGCAACGCATAAACATTCATATCTGAAAACAAATATTTCAACTAATGTAAAATTGATAAGACATACCCCTGTCCCACATAATCCTATAGATTAGATGCTAACGCATTTATACATTGAAATACTTTTTTTATTTAACAGTCACATAATTCAAAACAATTAAATATGGGCATCTCTGTTATACTTAATCCTAGATCTTTTTGCATCCACATTAAATAAAAACTTAAACTTCACTCTTTGTCAAAGTTTAATCATTAACGTTAAAAATAAACTTATGACATCAATTATAAAGAGCATAATTCAAACGTCATGAAATATATATATATATATATATATATATATATATATATATATATATATATATATATATATATATATATATATATATATATATATATATATATATATATATATATATATATATATATATATATATATATATATATATATATATATATATATATATATATATATATACTTTATTTGTTTGCTGTACGTTTGTGATTTCTTATTGGTTTGCGTGGACTGCAGTTTCGAACCGTCCCGGTTCATCATCAGCACGCTACTCTTCCTAAAGATATATATATATATATATATAAATAATCAAATGTCCCTACTCTTTGACATGCTGTACACTATAATTTTTTATTAAATCAATTAATTCTTCGTCTACCTGTGTTGATGCTAGAGTTTTAAGTATCCAGTGATAGTAGGTATAGATAGTATGTTCTGGGCCCTCCTGCGGGAGCTCTCACTGCGCATGCGCATGACGTCATCCAAGACTGCGACTGACATGTTACTCAATATGGCTGATTAGAGTTGACAGCTGACATGTCTTCCAATATGGAGGCTGCACATGCGCATGCCGTCATCCAAGATTACAGTTAACAGCTGACAGCTGACATTTGATATCTGACCCGTGACATTTGAGACCTGACATGTGACATTTGATAGGCGATAGCTAACATGTGACATTTGAGAGCTGACAAATGATATTTGACAGCAGTTGACAGCAGTTGATATGCGAGAACTGACATGTGATATATGACACATGACAAGTCTGACAGCTGACAGTTAGGTTCTCCATAGTTGATATTTTTTATTTGAATGACAGTGGCAGCAAATTTAACTTTTGATGAAAATTTGTGTGTGTGCATATGTGGTCTACATAACATACACATAAGTACATTAGTTGATATTAGGAACGACGACTGTGACGAATATTCCTCTCTACAAGTAATGTAACCAACACACATATTATTGCATGAAAGAGAATGTAGATATAGATAGATAATGAGAGAGAGAGAGAGATTAAATGAAATTATAATGCAAACGAATAAGTTTATATTTTTGAAAGAAAGTACGCCACAAGCTAGAATCGAACCTGTCCCCTTACTCGACCTAATTTACTATACCAAACCCAAAAACCACGGCACCACTCACACACAGGATAAGAAATTGCAAATAAAATGATGATATGGGCATTTATTTTAATCATTATATGGTAACTTATTGAATAACGAATTAATATGTGAATATTTTAAGAAATTAATAAAGATTATAAGAAAATCATTAAAGTTCATTAAACATTTATTATTACAGATCATACTTTACATTACATAGAGGAATAAGGTTTTTTAGTGAATTTTCTTAAAAAAAATTCACTAATGAGGAGATCCCGACTTTTGAATTTTGAAAAAATTTCTTCAAATGAGCGCTAATTAGGCCCCCCAGAACATATATCCGGGGTCGGTTTAAATTTTTATATGTATATATATATATATATATATATATATATATATATATATATATATATATATATATATATATATATATATATATATATATATATATATATATATATATATATATATATATATATATGTATGTATCACACCGATAACTCAAAAAAGAATGGGCCGATTTTGATTAAATTTGGTGAATAAATTCCTTTTGCAAATGGCTTGGATAAGTTCGTTAGCTAGGAAAATCGGTCCAGGTTTTCCCGGAAAATTTTGTGTTTTCTTTCGAAAAAAAATTATATCTGCGGAATTAAGAAAGTAAGGGCAACCAAATTTCATATGCGGATTTATATCATTATAGGCAAGTTACCTACCAAAATTTAGCTCCGTAGGTTAAAGGACAAAAAAGTTACAGGCATTCAAAGAAAAATAAATTTGGATTTTCCTCAAAACGTCAAAATTGCGATTTTAAACGTCAAAATTGGTGAGTACATTCCTTTCGCAAGTCGCTTGGATAATTTTGTTAGCCAGGAAAACCCGCTAGGTTTTCCCGGAAAAATTTGTGTTTTCTTTCGCAAAATATTTATATCTCCAAAATTAACAAAGTAAGGGCAACCAAATTTGGTAAGCTGGTTTATAAACCAGCTTACCAAATTAGGTTGCTAAATTTTGGTAGGTGGCACACCTATAACGATATATCGTTATAGGTGTGCCACCTACCAAAATTTAGCTCTGTAGGTCAAAAGACAAAAAAGTTATGGGCATTTAAAGAAAAATAAATTGGGGGTTTCCTCAAAACGTCAAAGTGACAATTGAAAACGTCAAAATTCGCAACATTTAGGCAAATAACTTGAATCTAATACGGGCTATGGAAAGAAAATGTCTCAAGAAGAATGATTTACATACACCGAACTCTTAGTTTCAACCGTCATTGTCCTTCATTTTACTAAAATATTTCCAGAAAATTCATTTCAAATAGACCATTTCTCTGATGCTTGGCAGTAGCCTTAGCTATAGAGTTTATTGTTTAATGGTATATAATTTTTGTCGAATTCTCGTAAAAAATCAATAAAGCTCAATATATTCGTTATTATACAAGATATGAAAAAATATTGTATACATTAATTATACGGTGTTTTGAGCTACATCTTAAAAATTTATTGCGACAATCACAGGCTGGCCCATAAGTCGTTGGTGATACAAATAATTTTTTTTTGTCGAAAACGCCTTATTTTTTTTGCATTTTCCATCGAAATATAATGCATGTTTGTAAGTTAAGAAATTCTGGAGGCAGCAAGTGCGTTATGGTAGCGAATTTTGATTAAATGCTTCATATTTGAAAAGCTCAATTTGCTATTAACCTATAAGGTTGACCAAGAAACGGATTTTTTCAGTAACACTTTTGGTTTACTTTTGGAAATTTCTGTACGTTTTCAAACAATCAAGTTATTTTGATGAAACATGGCACATTGTTTTTACTATATATGTTATACTGGTAATCAAATTTGATGCCTACTTTTTCTATATAGGTTATACTGGTAACCAAAATTGATGTCTGCCTTCTTAAAAAGAAAACACACATATTTGCAATAAAAACATTTTTATGAAAATTCACTACCATAACACACTTGCTGCGTCCCGAGATTTTCATTACATATGGTAATAAAGGTCAATTTCCTGCATATCATATTTAGCATGATTCACAGGTGAGGTTGCAGTATATGTGTATGAGGAGTATTCAATAATAACATGAACACTGCTGTTCGAAATAATACAAGAAGAAATATAATAAACATATAAATGAGGAGTACTCACAAAAATATTTTTCAACATACAACAGTGTATATGTTGTGTAACAAGGGTTACAGGTTCAAATCTCTCAACATGGCGACACACGCAAAGCAACTCTGTTAGTTTTTGGTTTAGAGGGCATGTGTGGGGTACCATTTTAAACATCTCAGTAAGCACAAATCAAATATGGAGGTTAGCGCATGCTCAAACCAACTCCTGTTAGTTTTTGGTATAGAGGCATGTGTGGGGTATTATTTTAAACGTCTTAATGAGTAGAATTCAAATATGGAGGCTAGCGAAAGGCAAACCAACTTTTTTAGTTTTTGGTTTAGAGGGCATGTGTTGGGTATTATTTTAAACGCCTTTATGAGTAGAATTCAAATATGGCATATGCGCATGCGCAACCCAACTTTTGGTTTAAACCCCATGTGTGGGGTGTCATTTTACTCATCTTGATTAGTAGAATTCAAATATGGTAATGCACAAATCAACTTTTTAGTTTTTGCTTTACAGGGCATGTGTGGTGTATCATTTTAAACGTCGTGATGTGTAGAATTTAAATATGGTATATGCGCATGCGCAAACCAACTTTTGGTTTAAACCCCATGCGTGAGGTGTCATTTTACTCGGCTTGGTGAGCAGATTTCAAATGTGATTAGCGCATGCGCAACCTACTTTTTTAGTTTTTGGTTTAGAGGGCACGTGTGGAGTATCATTTTAAACGTCTTGATGAGTATAATTCAAATATGGTATATGCGCATGCGCAAACAAACTTTTGGTTTAAACCCCATGTGTGGGGTTTCATTTTTCTCGTGTCGATAGGCACAATAATACGCAAATCCAGCATGTGTAAAAGTGACAACAAGGCATGTGGTAGCGATATCATCATTTGTTTGAAGATCTCATTCCTGTTAGAGCTTGCACAATCGTAGTCTGAAATGAATCATCAATTTCCTTGTAGATAATGATTTATATCAATTTCCTGGTAGAGATAAGAAGACAAGAGAGTCGATTGTCTATTTTAACAGGAAGTTAAAGGAACATTTGGGTAGCCGGAATACCGACTGCCCAAATTTTCCAGCAGGAGTCCACTTATTACCTACAACTACTACATACTTGGTAAACATTGGTAAAGGGAAAGAACATTTGGGGGACAAAAATAGCACTCCCCTAGATGTCCCGGAAGCAACATCTCAATTAACACCAACAACATACTATGTACTTGGTGAACTTAGGTGGAATACAAGCTGAAAACAACTCGATATCTGATATATGTGTAAATATTTAGTAGAAAATTTAGCTTCTTCGTTTCTATGAAAAATGCAACCAAATTATTTTTTGATTTCTACATAAGTGAATTTAATCAGAAATATGAGCCAATCTTCAAGAAATCGAAGTAAATTACAAGAACATTAAGAACAAACATTCCGACGCCCGAAATAGCTCATGGTCAGTAATGGAGGTCAATATATTAATACAAGTGTCAGATAACAGTTTTTAACGAGTCTTAATGCCATCATAGCGCCTGGTCATGCAGTTATAATAACATTTAGATTCCATGCTTATTGTATAACTAGCTTGATTATAGTTTTTACCGACAATAGTAGTTAAGTAAGTGTGTTATATTATCACACAGGTGTCAGATAACAGGCGTTAATACATACAACAGTTGTAAGACATACTTAAGAATGAGTTCAAAGTATGTAATAGGCCAGTACATGTGTTATAACTCATAGGTGTCAGATAACAGGCTTTAATGACATACAACAGTAAAAAACTGAATACTGCAGTCAACATGTATGTCGGTCAAACTATTCTATTTCATGGTGACAACATGTATCAGATAGTAAACGATAATGGACTTAGGTTTTCAATTTTACAAGCTGGATTTACATCAGACCTCTATCTAGACATTCCATCAAAAATCTAAAGCGTTTTTTGCTACACCTATGACAAGTACTTTTTCCGTAAGAAACGATATTTTGAATTTAACGAATTCTAAAACCTCTTAAACAAGGTAGCACCTTTTGACCCTGCTATATTTGGTCTCCAATGCCCGAGTGAAACTATTTTCGAACAACTACGAACACTTCTGCAGAAACTAACAACTTTCAAAGATGTACTAGAAGAAGGTGATGAAGATTATGAAGATTATTTGCAACTTTGATAACATATATTTAATGTATGACATATTGTTAATAAATATTTGGAAAATATTACATCTTTTTTAAGCTCCACTATTCACCTCAAGATATTGATCTACACTCTTAAAGTATATATAAGCTGACCTGTTGATTTAAAACCCTCCTAGATTCCATTTTTTCCTCCGCAAACACATCTACATCATTATATGGGTCCTGCAGCCTATTTTATCTCCAGCACTTACCTTTCACGGACTACAATAGACAAACAAACAACACACAGACATATATACATCCATATAGACATACATACACAGATACAGTAGACAACACAACATACATCCATCAAGATTTGAACTTATAAGCATACAACAAACAAACAACGCACATACAGACACACATACAACAGACAACACACACATACTTACATCAAGATTTGAACCTGTACCCATACATACAACAAAAATACATACATATATACATACCTACATATCAGTGGCGGTTGGTGCATAAGTGCTGCAGAGCTGCAGAACTGCCAAAAAATCATTTACATTTCACACAAATTATTTTAGACATTGTAAAATTATGTAAAATAGATTTTATCGATAATCCATTAATTGTAATATTTAAATACTATCCATAGCGCGCGAACGTAGCCTATTATGAGTTTATGTTTATACGTGAGAATAAGCTCAGAGTCAACCAGTCGACCAGTCAAAGACTCAACAAACTCCCGCCGGGTCATCTTCATTTCTGAGCTGGGTTGCTTAAAGACAATCTGTGCACTGCTTGTGCCGTCCACGCTTATCGTCTCGCCTCCCGCGGCTCTCCATAAAATAACGCTGAGGCACATAGTATTTGGGCTGCATTATTTCCAGATCTGTGTGCTTTGTCTGTCGGATGACTAATTCGATTGCGGTTTTGCAGGTTATTAGTTTGTCTTAATCCGCCAGCGCGTGTTTTCATTGTACATAAAAGACATGGATGTGGTTTATAAGTTAATAAATGAAAAGAGATTTTTCAAACACGCGTATGAAGAAAAATGGAAACTAAAAGCGACGGGTGAGCCGTTACCAGACCTTATGACTAAAATGGCTGGTGTTAGTCAGGGCAAAAGACAATTTAGTAAAGACATTTATGAAATATACAGTTGGATATGTGGGTGTAATAGGAAAAACGCCTTATATTGTTTTCCATGTTTGCTTCTTGGAGGTGATAAGGCTTGGACGGAAGCAGGCATAACAGATTTAGTGCACTTAAACGAGAAAATAAAAAAAAAAAACATGAAAATTCCAGAACCCATCTGTATAATTCTATGGAATTTGAGGTATTAGGACGCACTAATATTAGAGAACAACTAGACTCTGCATATTGGGTTAATTTACAACGACATAATGAAAATGTAACAAAAAATAGATACATCTTGTCAAAAATCATACACTGTATAAAGTTTTGCGGCGCTTTCGAGCTAGCGCTGCGAGGACATGATGAAACGGATAATTCCGAAAATCGAGGGCTATTTTGAGGGCTCATAAATTTTTCGGCGGAACTTTACGCTACGTTAAGTGAACAGAGTTAAAGAATGCCACAACATTTAAAAGCATTTACAAAGAAATCCAGAACGATATTTTAGAGTGCATGCTAGAGGTCTGTTACGAAGAAATAATTAGTGAAATTAATCGTGCCTCATTTTTGGCAGTTATAGCAAATGAAAACACAGATATTGTTGGAAAATCTCACTGGTCGTGATTTTTAGGTATACTCACGGAGGTGAGCCGATTGAACGTTTTTGGAAGTATGTAAACACAACAAAATGTGACGCCCAAACTCTTAGTAAAACTATTTTAAATCTTGTGGATCCACTAATTAAAAATTGTCGCAATAAACTGATTGCACAAATTTACGACGGCGCAGCAGTGATGAGCGGACAACACGCGGGTGTTTAAGCATTAATAAAAAAGCGATTTCCGCTGGCGCATTTTGTGCATTGTTATGCACATCAATTAAATTTAATTATGGCTAAAGCTGCTTCTGCAAACACACAGGTACGTGTCTTTTTTGGAAATTTACAAGAAATTCCTGTTTTTTTTTTCTAATTCACTGCAACGTATGGAAATATTACAAAAAACTATAAATAGAAGAATTCCTCAAGCGCTACTACTCACTGGAATTTTAACATACGTACAGTTAATGTTGTGTATGAAAACAGAGAGTCCCTCATTGAGTGTATGGAAGAAGTAGAAGAAGATTTTGGAGGCAGAATCTTGCAGAACACCCACTGTCTTTAACCCCGAGCTGCCACTACTACATATAGATTTGCACACACATATATACAACAAACACAACACCCATACATTCAACAACCTAACAAGACAACAAACAACACATACTTACATTAAGATTTAAACCTGTAACCACACACATGCAACAAACACAACACACATAAAAGCATATATCGAGATTTGAACCTGTAGCCCTACGACAAACAAACAACACAACATACACACAACAAACAAACAACACACATACATATATTAAGATTTGAACCTGTAACCATACACATATGCAACAAACAACACACATGCATACATACACATATTCACATTAATGTTTCAACCTGTAGATCTACATACACACATACAACAAATAACACACATACATATATCAAGATTTGAACCAGTAGCCATACAACAAACAAACAAACAACACACTTACATATATAAAGATTTGAACCTGTAGTCACACATGCACACACACACGCACGCACCCACAACACACACACACACGCATACATACATACAGCAAACAAACATCACACATACATTCATATATTAAGAATTGAACCTGTAGCCATAGACACGTACAACAAACAACACATATACTTACATTGAATAATAATAAAAATTCGCTAAACGTACTGAGTTATTTAAATATTACAGAGAAATCTCAAGTCATATGTATGATTTTAAATTTTGCACTTTATTGATCATATCTAACCATATCTAAGCATATTTAAAGTAGACAACTTGACAGATGGAAAATATTGATACCTTGAACAAATAGTTTTTTGTTTCTTTAACGTCGGCCTATTTCCGCGACTATGGCCAATCACCGACGCCAGAGAGCAGTTTCACCTCACTATCCTGGAAATCTTGCCGCACCCCTGCCTTTCTGTAAGGCGGGTAGGGATCTTTAAGGTGCCAACATCGCATGGACACGGGACCGACGGCTTTACGCCCCCTCCGAAGGGCGGAACGTGCAGACATTCAACTTGCTCAAACACAATGCCAGAACCCCAGTTGAAGTTAATTTTACAGTTTGTACTGAAAAAGTGAATGGAGTACACTAGGATCGAACCCAGTACCCTTCGGTTCAGAGGCACACGTTCTTACCCCTGAACCACCGAGGTTCTGAACAAATAGTTATATAAACCAAATGTTACAAAATAAATGACCCATAATCATTGCACTTGCTGTGTAGCTCAGACCGATGTTTCTATAGCGCTCCAAGAACAATTAAAACAATATGCTCAAGTGGTCACAGGTTTACGATAACACCATGAGTATCTATTACAACAAATGTATGAGCTATTTATGTGTTGGGGGTAAACAAAATTAAGCAGTACGTAGGTATTAGAGGAACCGATTAAAAAGAGAACATATCTTTAGTTTTTATTCCAACTGATGACAATCATCTCACGACACCTCGAAGTCACACACATATATACTACTTTTAGATTAATTAAAACCAGATATTAAAAACAGGACATCAAACGATTTAAACGATTTATTTACATAGAACTTTTAGAGAAACATTAATGACAATAAGATATTCATTCTGAAAACATAGGTAACAAAAAAATAACAGTTAAAAATAGAACATATCTGTATATATAAGATTTTACAGTATACATATTTGTTTATTATTGAACCTTTAAGGTATCAGGTAGCCGACCGAGACAGTCCCTCTTACCTTTAAGGGTAGGTAGCTCTCAGTCCGCTAGACACTGGACATTATCAACTGCGCTCTGGAAGAGACAACATCTCCATCTCTGCCAAAGTTCGGTCGCTGGGGCAAGCTTGTAACGTGTAAAAAATGTAAATATACTCAAATTCTACACATTGCGTGTTTTTAACTCTAACATTGCGTGTTTATCAAAAAGTGCAACCCAAGGTGGTTAACCTCGATTGTAATTGAAAGAGAATCACCATCTACTGCAACATTGGTCCTTCTAGAACCGGATATAAAGTGCGAAAGTGATTGTTACCTTTCAAACAGTTTTTTCATTCGGATAGTGCATCCGCAGAGAAATTATATCAAGAAACAAAAAACCGCCAGTGTCTCCAGGCAGAGAAGTCCACATCAATCAGATTCTTCCAAGGGCGGCGGCAACAACGCAGCAGTCTCCACAAGCAAGCCAAGGATCTAAAGTAAGGGTAAGGTGCACCGCCTTTATATGCGTTTCCACTTGATGTAAACTTATAATTGTTCGTTTAGTTAATTATTTCTCACAGCGGTGTGCTTGGCAGACAACCCCATATTTACATTTTTTTTATTATATTTTTTTGCACATCATTTTGTATTACACTGCCTAATCTACTAATAATTATCGCAATACTTTATTAGTGAAAAATTTAATTACCTTTAATATTATTATTCGTTGCATTTTCTTACATTACATAATAATAATAATAAAAATCATTTATATCACGCGATTCCTGGTCATCAATTGAAAATTGAATAAATTAAATATTTTCATTCGTTAAAAAAATGGCAGAGTTAAAATCTCTAAAATCCCGCAGAGGTATTCTGCGTGGTCATCTTAGTCGCTTCGAAAAATACGTAAGTGCTATTAATGAAACCAAGTTTGAAGATTTTGAAGAGCTTACAGAACGGGTTGAGATTATGCAAGGCTACTTTGCCGAATTTAATAACGTACAAGACAAAATAGAGGAGCTTGAATTAGATAATTTTGAAGAACACGAATCAGATAGGCAAGATTTTGAGGACAGGCATTTAAAATGTGTAGGTTTAGCAAAAAAATACTTAAAGCGGCAATTAGCGAACAATCAAACGGTAGCTTAATATTCTAATAGCGGTCCCTCTGATCCTATAGACTTAACGAGTAGCATTTTGAACAATAAATTACCTCAATTAAAACTGCCAGAATTTTCCGGGTCTTATGATAAATGGACACAATTTCATGACACCTTTACTGCGTTAATTCATACTAATAGAACACTAAGCGCTATTCAGAAATTTTATTATTTTCAAGGATGCCTCAAGGGCGAAGCGACCCAGGTAATAAGTTCTATTGCCGTTTCTGAAGTTAATTACGCTGCAGCATGGCAACTTCTTGTTGAAAGATACGAAAACAAAAGAGCTATTGTTACTTCACATATTAAGGGCGTATTTGAATTAGTTAACGTCCAAAGGGATTCACATGATTCATTGCGTTCCTTTTTAGATACCTTTCTTAAACATTACTGTTTGCAAAAACTTGATGAAACCGTAGAATTTTGGGACACATGCTATTTTACATAATAACCTCTAAATTAGACATAAACTTTAGACGAGAGTGGGAAGACAAAATAAAAAATGTACAAAACCCAAAAATTGAGCAATTTATAAAATTTGTTACTGAGAGATGTAATTCCTTGAAAATTTTGAATGTAAGGCGCCAGGTATATCTAGGCCGCCTCAATTTCAAAGGCATCGGCTTAAGCAACAGACCTGTGTCTCAATGAATAGTGTTTCTTGTTTGTATTGCAAAGGGTCTCATTTTATTACCGCGTGTAAAAGACTTTTAGAATTGCCGGTTGAAAAGAGACTCGACGAGATTAAGGGATTACGGCTTTGTACAAATTGTTTACGGCCGGGTTATTCTGTTGCTGCTTGTCGATCGTCTTCGTGCAGATTATGCCATAAACGACACAATACAATTTTGCATTTCGAGGTAACTACTCAGAAGGTAAATATACCTGAACAAAATATGTTCATAAATAACCCCATTGTAAATAGACATTCATCCCGGGAACCTTACTTTGAAGTGAGCCCCCAGGCACCTGATAAGGTTCCGACCCTTGTAAATAATACGCATTGTGCGTATGCCCAGGCCAACTCCTTCGTCTTTCTTTCTACTGCCATTGTATACGTAAGAAATTCTAAAGGAGAATTAGTTAAATGCCGTTGTTTGCTTGACAATGGTAGCCAATCGAACTTCGTCAGCAGACAGTTTATCAATCTATTAGGGTTCCATTCTTCGAAAATTCAAATGCCAGTTTCCGGTATTAATGGCACGGTGGTTAATATCTCAAATAAATGCATAATAAATGTTTATTCACAACAAACAGGGTATAATACTGAAATACCTTGTTTAGTAATTGAAAAGGTCACCGACTGCATACCACAGCAAACAATTCACGTTTCACAACTCTCAATACCCGCGAATTTACCTCTCGCGGATCCAGATTTCAACAAACCGCTTAAAATTGACTTATTATTGGGCGCTGGAATCTTTTACGAACTGATGTGTGTGGGACAGATGAAATTAGGACGCAACCAGCCCATATTACAAAAAACTAAATTAGGATGGGTAGTTTCGGGCCCTATGCCCACGTCGAGGTATCAAGAACCTAAACAATATTGTTTATTTACGCAAAACAATGCAAATTTAAATGAACCAAATGAAACATTAGACGACAAGTTTTTAAACAGGAGCCATATATCAAATTATTCAAGAAATATTAGCAATATCGCAGAAGAAAGGCGTACTGTAAGTTTTCCATGCCTTTTATTAGCCATTCAAACAGATTTCACATTCTTCGAAAGATTTTCTAACCTCTCTAAATGACAACGGGTGATTGCATTTTGTTTGAGATTTGCAAATAATTCTAAATGTACTAAGGCTTCTGAGAAAATTGAACTGTTATCTAGTACTGAGATAACACAAGGTACAGAAGCCATAATAAAGGCAGTGCAAAAACAGAGTTTTCCGCAGAAAATTTATTCACTTAAGCAAACTAATCAAGTACTTCCCGCTAGCAAACTCCCTTCATTATCCCCCTTTTTACAAAATGATATTATACGTGTAGGGGGTCAGCTAATCAATTCCAACTTAAGCTTTGATAAGAAATTTCAAATTGTTTTACCAGACAAACATCATGTCACCAAATTAATAATTCAGGTTCATATACAAAACTTACATCCTGGTCCGCAAACTACGTTGTCAATTGTGCGACAAAAATATTGGCCGTTAAATGGCAAATCAACGACAAGGCGTATTTTGCACAATTGCGTGACCTGCTTTAGAGCTAATCCTAAGGTAGTTTCACAAAAAAATTCACGGTACAAACAAATGCAGCGTCATTTCTGGTCCAGGTGGTCGCGAGAATATCTTCACTGTATCCAGCAAAGGTCAAGGTGGTGTTTCAAATGTGATCTCTCGAGGCTTGAGGGAGCTCTAGTGGTGCTCAAGGAGGATACAACTCCACCTGCCCGATGGCCCATGGGAAGGGTCACCAAGGTACTTACAGGACGTGACTGTATGGTGCGACTAGTGTCGGTGAAAACTCGTAGTGGTGAAACTAAGAGAGCTGTTTCCCATATTTGCTTATTGCCTATAGGTGATATCTCACATGACAATGTTTGTGTTGAATAAGCCACAATTAATTTACACACTTTTTTGCTTGCCTGTATTAATTTATCATGAAATTATGTATGTTTCTTTAATTTTGTTTTTTTTTCTTTCTTTCCAATTTGTTTAATTGATATGTAAATCAAATATGTGTAGCGTTCATAATTCTTAGATTTAAGGTGTATTGGTTTATATTGTTAGCCACCATGCGATTCGAACTGCAGAATTATACTGTTTATTGTTTAGTTTAGACTGTTGAAACTATGTTGTTTCAAGGGCGGCGGTATGTTTATTATTGAACCTTTGAAGGTATCAGGTAGCCGACCAATGCCTTTGAAGTATCAGGTAGCCGACCGAGACAGTCCCTCTTACCTTTAAGGGTAGGTAGCTCTCAGTCTGCTAGACACTGGACATTATCAACTGCGCTCTCGAAGAGACAACATCTCCATCTCTGCCAAAGTTTGGTCGCTGGGGCAAGCTTGTAACATGTAAAAAATGTAAATATACTCAAATTCTACACATTGCGTGTTTTTAACTCTATCACACATTGCGTGTTTATCAAAAAGTGCAACCCAAGGTGGTTAACCTCGATTCTAATTGAAAGAGAATCACCATCTACCACAACAATATTATTTTCAATTGATTTTTACAAGTTTTAAGAGTTTAAATCAACTCCACAGGTACCAGATAATAGTCTTTAATGATAACAGTTGTTAAGTTAGGTAACTGTGTTATGGAAGGGAACATGCAGGCTTTAATGATATCAGTTGTTAAGCAAGTGTGTTATGAAGGTTAACACATAGGTGTCAGATAACAGTCTTTAACGACATTAAACAACTATATCATCTTATTGTCTTATTTGTTGAAATATATACATAAGAATCAGGTCAAAGTATGTAATAGGTTAGTAAGTGTTATGGAGGTAAATATATAGAGGCATTGCCTTTAAGATGTCAGATAACAGGTTTTTATAGAGGTGACAGTCTAAACAAGCCAAAGAGAGTAACAGAAAGTTCAACCAAGAGCACATGAATCATTCATTACAGTATAGAGCTGATGTAGTCTTGTTATAGTCTTTAACGACATCGCCTTTATATCATATAAGGCCTATGACTTCAGTGCTGACAGATGGTTTGTAGCATTAAGCTCTAAACAGAACAAACATGTGTGATGTATATAAGAGCACGTGAAACTATAAAGAATTAGCTCCAAATAACAGGGCCTTAAACAACAATAATAGGTAATTTGTTCACACACATGACAAATATATTTGTTGTAATTATATCCAGGGTTGCCTTAAATACCTAAACAGACTACCCATATGCACGTCATTGTTAATTTATTGTATGTGTATTATGTACCCATCTATTATTTCTAATGAGGGATGAGTTGATGAAAATAAAAAAGTAAGGTATAGAGGTGATAATTAAATTCATTGATTGTTGTTGCCCTTACTTGGTGAAACTTGTCCATACTACATACAGACTTGGAGACTACTTCTCTGGCTTCACTGTTGGTTTTTGTTGGTGAAGGACGTAGCCAGCGCGTGAGCTAACTGGGGCAAGTGGCCCTTCGAATTCTGGAAGTTCTAGGATGTTCTTCAATGCTTCTGTGACTATAGTTTCGCTGCTTGACAGCATTTTCAGACAGATTAAAATAGAATTAGTACGAAATCATGACAACTACAAATAAATATCTGTTGCTATGTTATGATATGATGTTTTGATCAAAAATTTTTTATCAAATTGAAAATAAAATGAAACAGATGACAGATGAGGTTTTCAAAATGTCTATGTGATGTAGTCAATATTTAACATAAAAACTAGAACTAGCCTATAATAACTATGATAACAGTTACAACAATAAAATAACTAAACAATAACAGTATAAAAGTAGTCTCTATACAACGAAAATATCGACATACATCAACTAATTTTATTACAACTTTTCTGAAATAATAGTTAAATTTATTTTCTTTGACATATTTAATTAGAAAGAAGAATATCCAAGAAAGGGGAATTCATTAAATCAGTTTGCTCGTTTAAAACAAGGTAGTTATTGTCGTGTGCGTGCCTTTTGACTTCTAAAGCTTCAAAAAAGTCTAGTTTACGGTTGTCATTATAAAAATGTAGTGGTTGTATGCGGTTATTTATTGTAGGTCTATGTTCGGTATCAATAATATGTTTTGCAAATGTAGATTTGTCAGCGTGGTTATTTCTAAATGCAGAAATATGTTCTTTGTATCGGGTGTTAAAATTTCTAGAAGTTTGACCTATGTAGATTGCGTTACAATGTGTACAAGCTAATTTATAAACTCCAGCTTTTGTCAGGAAACAAGATTTTTCTTTCACGTTAAATAACAAATCACGCGTCGTGTTGTAAGATTTAAAAGCTACCTTTGTATTTGTACAGGTGTTTAAAATTTTTGAAATGTTTCCTGAAATGGTTCCAAAATAAGTTATCGAAACGTATCTGTTGTCTTCTTTGTCTCTAATATTTGGATAAATTAAATTAATCGCTAATTTGTATTCTTTTCTCTCTATCATTTTATCTATTATTTTAACAGAGTAGCCATTATTAAATGCTGTTTGCTTAATTATTGTAATTTCTGTTTCAAAATTGTTTTGTGACATAGGTATTGAAAATGCACGATGTATCATAGAATGGTAGGCTGATAGCTTTTGTGAAAAAGGGTGACATGAATCGTATGGTATGGTTGTGTCAGTGTAAGTTGGTTTCCTATATATCGAAAAGTCAAATGAATTATTTTCTAACTTTCTAATTGTTAAGTCTAAAAAAATTTATACAACTGTTAGCTTCTTCTTCTAAAGTAAACTTAATATTTGTGTGAAAGTTATTAATAAAATTTAAAAATTCATTTAATTCTGTATGACTACCTTGAAAACATGTTAAAATATCATCTACGTATCTGTACCAAAAGACAATATTATGTGAAAGTTCTCATGTTAAAATTTGGTTTTCTAAGTTTTCCATAAATATGTTGGCTAATAAAGGTGACAACGGACTACCCATAGGCAGACCTTCATTTTGCATATAAATTTTATTAATTAAATTTAAAATAGTTTTGTTTTATAAATTCATTAAAAAGATTCATTATTTCTTGTCTTTTTATGACATTTACGTTCTTTTCTATTAAAACGTTCTCTAATAGAGGTAAACATTCTTTAGGGGGTATCTTAGAATACATGCTACAAACATCAAACGAGATCAATTTACTATTTGTGGGAATAATTAAGTTATTTAATTTTTGTGTAGGTTCATAAGAATTCTTAACTAAATATTTTGCAAAGTAATTGTATTCTTTAATAAGCAAAACCAGTTTGCTCACTATCTTATGATTAGGTGTATTAACATAGCTAACTACTGGTCTCACCGGTATATTTGGCTTATGAATTTTCAGTTGGCCATATAATTTTGGTGGTTGCGGGCTTTTATACAAAAGATATTTCTTTTCTTGTTGACTAAACAGAGACACATTTTTAAGTTCATTTTTTAATTTTGTCTAAAATGAGTTTGTTGGGTCTCTCCTAATTTCTGTTAAATTTTCTGTAGTAATAAAATCATTAATTTTAATGTTATATGCGTCCCTACTTATAGCTACAGTTGTATTTCCTTTATCAGCTTTAGTAAAAACTAAATCATTGTCTAATATTTTATGCTGAACAGATTTTAAAATTTGAGATCTATAAGGCAATATGAAAAATTATAAATATGTGAATTTTTAAGACATTTAACTTCAAAATATGACAAACGTCAAATTAACGAAACTCAAATTTTAAAATCTGTTCAGCATAAAATATTAGACAATGATTTAGTTTTTACTAAAGCTGATAAATGAAATACAACTGTAGCTATAAGTAGGGACGCATATAACATTAAAATTAATGATTTTATTACTACAGAAAATTTAACAGAAATTAGGAGAGACCCAACAAACTCATTTCAGACAAAACTAAAAAATGAACTTAAAAATGTGTCTCTGTTTAGTCAACAAGAAAAGAAATATCTTTTGTATGAAAGCCCGCAACCACCAAAATTATATGGCCAACTGAAAATTCATAAGCCAAATATACCGGTGAGACCAGTAGTTAGCTATGTTAATACACCTAATCATAAGATAGCGAGCAAACTGGTTTCACTTATTAAAGAATACAATTACTTTCCAAAATATTCAGTTAAGAATTTTTATGAACTTACACAAAAATTAAATAACTTAATTATTCCCACAAATAGTAAATTAATCTCGTTTGATGTTTGTAGCATGTATTCTAAGATACCCCCTAAAGAATGTTTACCTCTATTAGAGAACGTTTTAATAGAAAAGAACGTAAATGTCATAAAAAGACAAGAAATAATGAATCTTTTTAATGAATGTATAAAACAAAACTATTTTAAATTTAATAATAAAATTTATATGCAAAATGAAGGTCTGCCTATGGGTAGTCCGTTGTCACCTTTATTAGCCAACATATTTATGGAAAACTTAGAAAACCAAATTTAAACATCAGAACTTTCACATAATATTGTCTTTTGGTACAGATACGTAGATGATATTTTAGCATGTTTTCAAGGTAGTCATACAGAATTAAATGAATTTTTAAATTTTATTAATAACTTTCACACAAATATTAAGTTTACGTTAGAAGAAGAAGCTAACAGTTGTATAAATTTTTTTAGACTTAACAATTAGAAAGTTAGAAAATAATTCATTTGACTTTTCGATATATAGGAAACCAACTTACACTGACACAACCATACCATACGATTCATGTCACCCTTTTTCACAAAAGCTATCAGCCTACCATTCTATGATACATCGTGCATTTTCAATACCTATGTCACAAAACAATTTTGAAAAAGAAATTTCAATAATTAAGCAAACAGCATTTAATAATGGCTACTCTGTTAAAATAATAGATAAAATGATAGAGAGAAAAGAATACAAATTAGCGATTAATTTAATTTATCCAAATATTAGAGACAAAGAAGACAACAGATACGTTTCGATAACTTATTTTGGAACCATTTCAGGAAACATTTCAAAAATTTTAAACACCTGTACAAATACAAAGGTAGCTTTTAAATCTTACAACACGACGCGTGATTTGTTATTTAACGTGAAAGAAAAATCTTGTTTCCTGACAAAAGCTGGAGTTTATAAATTAGCTTGTACACATTGTAACGCAATCTACATAGGTCAAACTTCTAGAAATTTTAACACCCGATACGAAGAACATATTTCTGCATTTAGAAATAACCACGCTGACAAATCTACATTTGCAAAACATATTATTGATACCGAACATAGACCTACAATAAATAACCGCATACAACCACTACATTTTTATAATGACAAAAGTAAACTAGACTTTTTTGAAGCTTTAGAAGTCAAAAGGCACGCACACGACAATAACTACCTTGTTTTAAACGAGCAAACTGATTTAATGAATTCCCCTTTCTTGGATATTCTTCTTTCTAATTAAATATGTCAAAGAAAATAAATTTAACTATTATTTCAGAAAAGTTGTAATAAAATTAGTTGATGTATGTCGATATTTTCGTTGTATAGAGACTACTTTTATACTGTTATTGTTTAGTTATTTTATTGTTGTAACTGTTATCATAGTTATTATAGGCTAGTTCTAGTTTTTATGTTAAATATTGACTACATCACATAGACATTTTGAAAACCTCATCTGTCATCTGTTTCATTTTATTTTCAATTTGATAAAAAATTTTTGATCAAAACATCATATCATAACATAGCAACAGATATTTATTTGTAGTTGTCATGATTTCGTACTAATTCTATTTTAATCTGTCTGAAAATGCTGTCAAGCAGCGAAACTATAGTCACAGAAGCATTGAAGAACATCCTAGAACTTCCAGAATTCGAAGGGCCACTTGCCCCAGTTAGCTCACGCGCTGGCTACGTCCTTCACCAACAAAAACCAACAGTGAAGCCAGAGAAGTAGTCTCCAAGTCTGTATGTAGTGATAATTAAAAGTAAAATATGAGCAGGCTGACTTCTAGGACTGATGGTTACCGATAGGCTTAAAGGTGATGTCGCCAAGGTGCTAAAACAAAACAGAGTACACACACACACACACACACACACACACACACACACGCACGCACGCACGCACGCACGCACGCACGCACGCACGCACGCACGCACGCACGCGCGCGCGCGCGCGCACGCACTCACTCACACACACACACACACACACACACACACACACACACACACACACACACACACACACACACACACACACACACACACACACACACACACACACACACACACACACACACACACACACACACACACACACACACACACACACACACACACACACACACACACACACACACACACACACACACACACACACACACACACACACACACACACACACACACACACACACACACACACACACACACACACACACACACACACACACACACACACACACACACACACACACACACACACACACACACACACACACACACACACACACACACACACACACACACACACACACACACACACACACACACACACACACACACACACACACACACACACACACACACACACACACACACACACACACACACACACACACACACACACACACACACACACACACACACACACACACACACACACACACACACACACACACACACACACACACACACACACACACACACACACACACACACACACACACACACACACACACACACACACACACACACACACACACACACACACACACACACACACACACACACACACACACACACACACACACACACACACACACACACACACACACACACACACACACACACACACACACACACACACACACACACACACACACACACACACACACACACACACACACACACACACACACACACACACACACACACACACACACACACACACACACACACACACACACACACACACACACACACACACACACACACACACACACACACACACACACACACACACACACACACACACACACACACACACACACACACACACACACACACACACACACACACACACACACACACACACACACACACACACACACACACACACACACACACACACACACACACACACACACACACACACACACACACACACACACACACACACACACACACACACACACACACACACACACACACACACACACACACACACACACACACACACACACACACACACACACACACACACACACACACACACACACACACACACACACACACACACACACACACACACACACACACACACACACACACACACACACACACACACACACACACACACACACACACACACACACACACACACACACACACACACACACACACACACACACACACACACACACACACACACACACACACACACACACACACACACACACACACACACACACACACACACACACACACACACACACACACACACACACACACACACACACACACACACACACACACACACACACACACACACACACACACACACACACACACACACACACACACACACACACACACACACACACACACACACACACACACACACACACACACACAACATAGTAGTAAATATAGCACTGTTTTTAAATTCGCAAATTAGGATCACAAGTCTCTAATAACTAGTTGGGTTAATAAACATATTTATGTAAGCACCAAACTTTGTTTATAACTACAACCTTCTTACTTTTTATATGCATGCTGTTTACATTATAAATAGTAAAAAAAATACTGATGAGGCTACAATAGTTGCGAAAGTTGTTGCTGATTACAAATAGTTGATGAAATAAGATTAATCACTTTATGCCTCTAATCATTTGTCAATTAGTATAAAACATATTAATCTAAGTTAAATTCATATGTAATAACAGAATTCCAACATTTTTGTTCAAATTTTTAAGGGGTCACTATGATGCTTTATCACATAGAAATATCCATCATTACAAACTAAAAGACCCTTGCGATATGTAGAAAAGTATATTTATCATGACAATCTACCAAATTTGTTGTTTTAGAGACATGTGTAAGGCTTCACCATGTACTAGAAAAGTATATTTATTATTACAATCTACTAAATTTGTTTCAACATAACGATACAATCAATATACCCGTAAACGTCCTTTAGAAAAACATATTATTGTAATCAAATATGATTAAAATCACAAGCGATCACGTAACAACGGATGCATTTTTCATAGACATCTTCAATTACAACAATGAAATCAGACATGATAAGTAATTTTAGGTAATAACAATGCATGCATTTTTTCATAGAAAATAACATCTTCAAATACATTAATTAAATATAACAGTTTAAAAATAAATAGTTCACTTTAAGTAACAAATAAACATAGCAGCGTTAGGTATTAACAGTTTCCATTGACAACCGAGTGAAATATGGGAGTATGTTAAGGCTTTATGTTATGATAATAACGTAAATTGTCCTGTGAGTGTTGGTCTTACAAGTTTTGCAAGACTTCAGCAGCAATAAAAGTAAGGTAGGAAAAATCAATTTAAAACTATTTATTTCAACTGTTAACTTGATGATTTTTCCGGCTCAGTCCGTGAAAGAAACATAGCATTGGAAAGTATTTTGGTTGTTTTTCGTCTAATTCTACATTTAAAAAAACAACAGGCGAGGAGCATTTGTTTGCATGGTTTCAAGTATGGTGGGAGTTTATGGAGAGGTGTTGTATGCCAGACGCTTTAAAACATCAATTTCATCGATATAATTTTCATCCAAAAACGTTTTTAAGGTGTCCAATATTCATGTGTTCCAATTTTTTAACCACTTATGTAAGTCGTGATGTTTTTGTAAAAACACCAATTGTAGATGGTTGGCATGGCTCATAAGCTGTCTCTAAACAACATGCAAAGAGCACTTGTTTAGATGGTTTCAAGTATGATGTGAGTTTATTGAGAGGTGTTGCATGCCAGATGCTCTAAAATATTAATTGCATTGATATAGTTTTCATATAAAAAATATTTTGAGGTGATCAATACTCATGTATTCTAATTTTTTAAACATTTATTTAAGTCGGGATAGTTTTTCTAAAAACAGTCGGGATAGTTTTTCTAAAAACACCAATGGTAAATGGCTGACACAGCTCATATCTTGTCTCTAAAAACAACAGCATGTAAGGAGCACTTGTTTAGATGGTTTCATGTATATGGCAGAAGTTTATTGAGAGGTGTTGCACACCAGATGCATTAAAATATTAATTGCATTGATATAATTTCAATATAAAAACATATTTTGAGGTGACCAATACTCATGTATTCTACTTTTTTTAACCATTTAAGTCATGATAGTTTTTGTAAAAACATCAATGGTAAATGGCTGACACGGCTTGTGCCACGAATGAAAGATAGTATTGGAAAGTACTTTGCTTGTTTTTCGTTTAATTATATGTCTAAAAAAACAACATGCAAGGAGCACTTGCTTAGATGATTTCAAGTATGATGTGAGTTTATTGAGGTGTTGCATACCAGATGCTCTAAAATATGAATTGCATTGATATAGTTTTCATATAAAAACATATTTTGAGGTCATCAAACTCATGTATTCTAATTTTTTAACCATTTATTTAAGTCGTGATAGTTTCTGTAAAAACATCAATGGTAAATGGCTGACACGGCTCGTGTCGCGAATGAAACATAGTATGGGAAAGTACTTTGCTTGTTTTTCGTTTAATTATATATCTAAAAAAAACAACATGCAAGGAGCACTTCTTTAGATGGTTTCAAGTGTGGTGGAAGTTGTTTATTGAGGTGTTGTATGCCAGATGCTTTAAAATATTAATTGCATTGATATAATTTTCAAATAAAAACGTTTTTGAGGTGCCCAATAGTCATGTATACTAATTTTTAACTGATCAAATGTCAACTGTCACCTGTCACATGTCAGCTGTCAACTATCATCCGCCATATTGGAAATGGGAGGGGGAATTTAACAGGTTAGTCTAAATGTCATTTCGACTTCTTAACCTCAAGTCAGCCATATCACCGTCATCTTAGGTTTCCAGGTTAGTTGATAACCATCCAGGTCAAACCTCAGCTTAGCCATCTCACCGTCATCTCAGGTTTCCAGTTTAGTTGGTCAACAAATTGGTGACCACTTTATTACAATTCTCACATTATTTCATATCAAGCTCGTTATTTATAAAACAAAAAAGTACTTTAGTTTTTGTCTCAACATGACCATCTTGCAATCTCCTAAATAAGTGGCTGTATTTTAACCCAAAAGTATTTTAAGAAAAATTACTTATTACAGAAAACCGATGACAACACTTTGTTCTAAACAAAAAGTACAATCATAGAATGTTATTATGTTTAAAAGATTGGAAATGTCAAATTCTAATAAAAAAAAACTTGCAATTCTATTTCCGTTAGGAAACTGGATTCCATAGTTTAATATAAAATAAATTTAATATTTTGGATTTTCAACAGCTTTTTTAAAAACATTAATGCCCCCCATATGCCTGACTACATAGTGTACAGAAAACTTTGTTGTAAATTTTACCTAGCCTCGAAGTTTTTCAGTTCTATAATGTAAAGGGCGGCAGCACGGACCCACCTTCACCCAAGGAATTGGAGCAGTTGATGGTGGGTAGCAGAGCAGGTGGATGGCAGACCATCATCGGCAAAGATGCGAACGCGCATCATGAGTTTTGGGGAAGCTCGGACACAAACTCTAGAGGTGAGTTACTTATACAATTCTTTATGAAATTTAATTTAGACAAATTGAATAGAGGCAATAAACCGACCTTCGTCATAACACGGCGTGAGGAAGTTTTAGATCTAACAGTTGCCACCCAGTTTCTGGGTGACTTTGTTAAGAGCTGCTTAAAATGAGGTCAGACCTCGCGAGCCAGCGAATCTGCAGGGAAAGCAATTTTACAGTGGAAATCCCCGACCGCGGGGCATGGCGGGAGGAGACGCCGGGCTTACCACGGGACGTGCTCGCCGGGTTCACAGGCGGATCGGCGGGGAGCGTGGGCAGGTGTTTATTCGGAAGGACCGAGGGTCTCATAGTATTTCCCTCGGAGCCCATGCAAGCTGTGTCTGTCTGGAGAAGTGAGTAGCTCATACCACATCCGGTTTGAAATCATCGCCAAAGTCGAAAGACTGGAACTGCGGGGGGTTAAGAGTACCATAGACAATTCAATAGACCTCGGGCAGCCCAAGTGCGAGATGCCTATAACGCTAACTGTCCCCTGAAAATGAGGGCGTCCACCAGGAACGTCCCCTGGTGGAATGAGAACCTAAGGCAAAGGAGGACGCAGGTTCGTAAGCTGTTCAACGCGGCCAAAAGGTCGGGAGCATAGGATGAATATAGACATGCCCTAACCAGCTACAATAAAAGACTGAGACGCTAGGAAGGAGTCGTGGAGGAGGCACTGTTAGGAAGTGGAAAGCACACCCGAGAGTGCTCAATCACACAAGATCCTGTCCAAGGGCACTCATACCAACATTGGCTCTCTTAAAACATGGATGGGAGGCTTTACAAGCTCGGGGGAGGAAACTGTATGAGTCCTACTATGGACACACTTCCTCGGCTGCAACATAATAAACTAATCACCTCTGGACTGGGAGCACTCAGAAATAGAGGTGCCGTACAGGCGGGCATTTAGAGTAGATTGAACAGTCGCTAAAGAGGTGGTTACGTGGAGCAAAATTAGATGGGCCATTAACAGCTTCAAGCCATTCATATCCCCGGCACTGCGGACAATATGCATACAGAGCAGGAGTCTCAACCGAAACAGCACTGCACCAACTGGTGCTGAAACTGGAGAATACGCCGGAGAACAGGAAGGTGGCACTGGGGGCCTTCCTAGACACAGGGGGGCCTTCAGCAGCACCTCATTAGGATAGGTACGATAGTCAGAGGAAAGGTTACACAGTCAGTGTGGAAACACATGCAGACAGCACCGAAAGTGGTGGAAATGTGGACGGTTGACCAACGGCTCGGGGTGAGCCCCGAGAAAGCAACCGTCATACTGTTTATGAGGAGGAAGTGGGAGAGCCACAGAACTCTCACTCTATATGGTATAAACATCCCAATGGCCAGGGAGGTAAAACATCTTGGGGTTGTATTGGACTTTAAGCTAACCTGGAATGGTTACATTGAAAAAATACTGCGTAAGGCAGTTATGACCCTAGCCGTCACTAGGCGGCTATATGGAAAAACGTGGGGACTATGACCTAGTATGGCCCACTGGCTGTACACAAGGGTGGTCAGACCATCGTTAACATACGCGGCACTGGTCTGGTGGCCTAAGGTAACACAATGCCGTGCCAAACAAAAAGTAGGCAATATCAAAAGGATGGCTTGCCTCGGCTTCACAGGGGCCATGACTCCAACCCCAACAGCCGCCATGGAGGTGTTGCTGGATCTGTCCCCCCCCCCACTTATTTATCATGGGGGAGGTCAGCTCAGGAACATAACAGAACTATTGACAGGACATATGGCTGACAAGAAACACCTGCATAAAATGGGAAGATGGGGCGGTTCGAGGGGGACCTGACATGCAAACCCTGCGGCGAGGGGAAGGAATCAGCCCAGCACATCTTGTGCGAGTGTAAAACTTTGGACCGCAAAAGACAACTGATCTACGGACAGCCTTAGACAGAGCAAGATAAAACTTCACCTTACCAATTGCTGTGCAGGCTAGTTCAAGGCACAATGATTTTGGAATGGGTGGAGTAGAAAAGAGAAACGACAGGCACAATAAGCCAAAGGCTGCGGTGCTATCGGGGCGGCAAAGACGCGGACATGCCCTAAGGGGGAAAATGTAACTCTCAGTATAGATCATACATTGAGCTCAATTGGATTAGATAATCTACGATATCATTATTCTACGTTCCACTACCTTACAAAAAAATGTCTGTAATCACTTACCCAGCTGCTTCAGTGTACTTAAATGGTTTGGCAAATACATTGGGCAAAACAGTAGGGTTTAAATGATATAAACTTATATTAGATCTTTCCAGGCAAGTGCCACCATGTTTGCAAGGACTGCTACCACATTCATTTATATCTTCTTCACAATTTTTACCTGAAACAAAATTATGTCTTCACATTGTACATAACAACTGACTAACGCACATTTAGCATCCACATGAAGGCAAATTAAAAGAAACACACACACACACACAAACACATACGCACGAACGCTCACGGACGGACACAAAGGGTGATTTAAGTGTAATGGCTTATTAGGAGTGCATAAATCAAAACTAATTCCTGGCTTTTACTGATTGAAAATCACGCAATGGCTTACTATTTAGAGCTAACAGTGATTTATGACGCAGCATCTAAAAGAGTAAAGCCTTAATTAATAATATATTTCCCACCATTTCGTTAATATTATTAGCTATATTTAAATGGAACACAGCAGTAACACCTGGTGCACAGGTACTAAAAAGATGCAGAACTACGAAACGTATCACTCTAGTATTAGTTCTATAATAAATTAAAACACTGTCTATGACAAAAGTAAATACAACATGCGCTTTATAAGCAATATCTATTACAACTCCAACGTAAGTGAGATTGCCGCTCTATGTTGAGTACGATAGTTTTTCCAGCCTGAAGAAGGCAGAAGCGTCTTTTCTTTTAAATATATGTTTATTTCAACTAGTCGTTTAATCTTTTCTATTTAGAGCCTAGGTGGTTAAGTGGTAAGAACATGTGCCTCTGAACCGAAGGGTACTGGGTTCGAACCCAGGGTACTCCTTTCACTTTTTCAGTACATACTGTACAGTACACTTGGAGAACCCAGATCACTACAACACATCTTTTTAAAGTCCTGATGCAATGATCATTAGGTCTTTAAAAAGATGTGTTGTGGTGATTTGGGTTCTCCAAATGTACTTATCAGTGCTCATCACAGGTTCCAACTTTCACTTAGTGACACTGTATAACTAACATCAACCGAGGTTGTGGCATTGTATTTGAGCAAGTTGAATGTCTGCACGTTCCGCCCTTCGGAGGTGGCGTAAAGCCGTCGGTCCCGTGTCCATGCGATGTCGGGCACGTTAAATATCCCTACCCTACTTACAGAAAGGCAGGGGCTCGGTCAAATTTCTAGGATAGTGAGGTGAAACTGCTCCCTGGAGTCGGTGATTGGCCATAGCCGTAGAAATAGGCCGACGTTAAAAAAATTAAAAACACAATCTTTTCTATTTGACCACACTTTCTAATTTCGTATTATCGGCCAATTTTTGTTTCACTTTCGACACTTTTCGCTTAAGTGTGTGTGTGTGCGCGTGCGCGCGCGTGTGTGTGCAATGTTGCGAGTGATTTTCAATAAACACAAATCGCTTTACTTTAGATAATCACACTGTTATATTTTTTCGCCATATACGCAAATTCCAGGACTTACAATGCAGAAGAAGCTTACAAAAATGTACCTACTGTTGTGCTCTGAATTTTACATATGCAATGGATATGAGTAACTGTCCTCCTTTATCGCTTAGTGTACCTATTCACATTTATTCTGACGATTTAAACAAGGACACGTCATATCTTCCAGACTTGAACCCAATACCATCTCATAAATTTGAACGGATAGATAGATATGAGTCATCACATAAGCTAAAATTTAAATGATGACAAACATAATTCATGCACTTTTCTAATGAGAAAGCTAAGCATAATAAAGCTGTTTATTTATTGTGGGTTTTCTGTGTTTCTAATTTATACTTACAGTAGGATAAATACAATTATTAGACTGTTTTGATGTTTTATATATTGTATACATATTTACATTTTATATAAAAATATTTAAAAAAATTGTGTTCCAATAGATATCCTTACATGAGTGTTATAGATTTTGTATACCTACTTATATATTGAGATTTTTGTGTTTCGTCCTAAGTGTAGATAAATGGAACAAGGATGTTTCTTGTTTATCTTCTGATACTATAGGCAATACCTTTGTGATACAATGACACTTATATCTGCTCAAAATAATGTAACTAGTTATTATACACTTGTGCCGCTAAGAAAAGTAATAACTGTTTGAATGATATCGCTAAGCAATTCTACAAGGTATTATTTAACTTCAGAAAATACACTTTGTATAGCTAGTATCTACTATACTGTTTACATAACTCATCAATTAAATTATATATGCATTTTTAAAATTATTATTTCTAGTTTTCTCGGCCACAAGGGTTATAAGTAATTGATCGGTATGAAACACATGAAAAGTTAAAATTTTATAATGTGGTAAACAGCTTTAAACAACCTCCACGATGTAACAACGCAGTTTAATGCAAATATAATAAAAGTCTCAACTTGATTTTTAAAAATCCAAATCAATAGGTTTTTGTTTTCTAATTGGAAAAGTGTGTGTGGTGAAAGAAAACCATTTTCAAATTAAATAACTTTTAATCTTTAAAGCGGAAATAATATAAGTACAATCTGGAGAACCCAAGCGATCACAATACAGTTTTAAGACCTAACGATCTAAACTAAACTAAATTCATTCGTCTGATGACACTAACTTTGTTAAAACTGTATTGTGACGAATTGGGTTCTCCAAATTGTACCTGTCACTGCTATGTACAGGTTCCAATCTTTACTCAGAAAATAGTATATTCAGCTTGCTTGTATCATTATTGCAATTTAGATTAATAATAAATTTTTGAAAGGTCAACATTTAAAGTTATTATAAAAAAAAATAGCAAGTACGAAATTTTATTTTAACATATTTTACCAGTGCTAAAATTAGAAGCAGCAAAACATTTGTGATTAATTTTTACTACATTTTTTATTCAATGGTGTTAACATTTCTCAAAAACTGACAGTGTACAGGAGCAATATCTTACCAAAAAGGCGCTCCTAAGATAACATCTTTATATATCATAATATTATTAGAATAAAAAGTAGTTAATATAAATTAATATAGTTGACCTAGCTAGGATATTCATTTATGCGTGTCAACGTCCTATAAGGTCGCTCTCGCGATGAACTATAACTGCAACTAAAGCATTTTTAATTATACAAGTATTATATTCATACGAATTAGACTGAATTTATATACTTGTTGAACTTTTGTTTATCTGATATTTTAGATTTTCAGCATTTCATATTGGATGTGCGTCATTATCGACATACATGAACCCATATGTATATATATATATATATATATATATATATATATATATATATATATATATATATATATATATATATATATATATATATATATATATATATATTGTATAGCTGTAATTTTTACCGAGTTCTTTCATTAAAATAAGTTTTGTAATAATCATGTCGTCTCCTAATTAATATACAGTGAGTTTACCATACCCAAACCAGCTTTCCCCATTCAGATCTCCTTATTCCTTAAACAGGCAGCGTTTCTCAAAACTTTAATATCATGTCCATATCTGCAGTTAACATACCAAAAAGTTCTGTAAGACAGATTTAACTAAATGAAAATATAAACTGCAAGGAGATAATACATGCAGTACCTACATAGGGCCTCTGCCGATGATTGGGTGTTCTCCGCTTGACGACCAACATGTCTGTATGTGGCGAAGGACAAATAGTAGAGTGGGAGTAGCGGTGCCTCTGGAAAAGAGGAGACAGTCTGAAGAGTTCAAAGAGAGAGAGAGAGAGAAAGAGAGGAGTTAACTAATTGAGTTCCAATAAGTTGTTATTAGAAGTTATTAAGTATGTTTCCAAAATAAGTCAATGAATGTAATTTGTTGGAACACTGTGTTGTGATTTCACATACGTAAAAGATAACAGAAATAACTGTGCATCAACAATCTATACATAGGCACAGAACACCTCTAGGAATAATAAAAAATACATTTTAGAGTCCTTCTTGTTCTTTCTAACATCAACAAGATAACTACTGACAAATACAATTATGTTAATAATAAACGTATTATGCCATATACAATGTTAGATCAAATGATCACATTCGTTTTACAATGCTGACTTCATATTTTATTAATTGTTGTTGCCCTTACTTGGTGAAACCATGTCATACTGAATACAGATATAGATACTTTTTATCTGGCTTCAAGAGCAGACGTTTGAATATCGTGAGAAATTCTTATTTTTGTGTCATCTAGATCGAGCATCTTTACATTAAAACAAGGAGATAAAAAAATGGACAGTGAAAAGCAAGCCTTCTGCCACAAACATGCGAATAATCAATGCAAATTAAGGATATTATAATTATATGTTTGTCTGTAAAGGAGATACACTATTTCATCGCGAAAAGGACACGTGTAAAGTATACATACTTTGTACTGGCAGTCGCCTATAACAAAAATATTCCTCTAATGTCAAGCAAAGAACTAATTGCAAACTTTACTAGGTTGAGACCTTGTGAAGTAAAGTAATTAACTAGAAATCGATGTACATATCTGCCAGTTAGGCGACTCGCTAAAAGAAAATATGTATTTGCCCATTCTCATTTTATTTTAACAGATGTTCAATTTTAGTAACTGCAGTCGTTCTTCTAAGTAACTAAGGTAATGATTACACATTGTGTGCATAAAAAGCTCATGGCTGATTAAATTTTAAGTAAACATAATACCTTGTGAAAGTAAATTTGTGGAAATCCAGTTGCCATGTTACAAACGGTACTGTGAGACTTTAATGCCAGCTGTATATGCGATTTTTAAACTGGCAGGCATAGATGCATGTTGATTCGTGGCAGGAAGGTGCATTATTGTACTTGTGTAAAAAAGGTACACGCAATGTTTAGTATACAGTTTAGAAGGAACTGCGAGAATAAAAATAATTCGGCGCTGTTTGAATAACAGATGTAAAATAAGAATATAATGTTTTACATGGTATTACATACCCTGAGCAAATCAGTCCATTGTATTTAGCATACAACTACTTTTATGTAACTAATAAATAACTGTAGGAATGTAATTTGTATATACATGCCGGTAGCAATGAAAGGGCAACTAACAAAAGTCATGCACAGGTACACTTGCAGAATAATTGTCGCAACTGGAGTAATGGATTATTAAAATTAAGAAGTAATTAAAAGAAGACATATTACAATGTATTGGGAGCATCCAGTCAGTTTTTTATAAAAGGCATTTATTCGAGGAGACGGGAGAGGAATGCTATTTGTCACGTAGGCAACGATTAGGTCGGTAATTGTGTACATAATTGATATCTTTTCAACCATCACAACTATGTCTGGTGTTCATAGTTCCCACACATACAGAGGGGAGAATTCATATAAAAGAACCTGCGTTGGCACAGAAAAAGGATACTGGGTCTGAATTTTCAGAGCTGTCTCATCCTCAAAACTTTCTCCCTAACTATCAGAGAAAGCCTATGCCATGTACTTCCGAGCGAAGGTGCTGAAGTAGGGGATCTCTTCTGGTATTTTTCGCGGTTCAAAAGGTCCTCCCTGACTAGCGGTGAAAGCCTATGTTAAACAACAGCGCCACGTATTTCCGAGCGAAGGTGTCCAAGTAGGGGATCTCTTCTGGTATTTTCCACACAAATCTCACTTAATTAAGTTCCAGGAATCATTTCCGTACCAGCGGTGTAATTCCAAACAGATATCGGTGCTGGGCTCAGTTCAAATGCCAAGCCTGAGACCCCTCCGTGCGTCCAATTTATTTTAAAACCCTGACCCGGTCGGCGAATCAAACCCAGACCGCGCTCCTTCTGAGCAGAAACCCCTGCACGCAGGCTCATTTCGAGCATGGTCCAGGAGATCAAATATGTGGGACCTGTTCCCTCACTTAGACGAGACCCAGGAGTCGAATAGTTTCCCCCGCTTGGAGTCCCCGCAGCAGCCAGACAGGATGAGAAGCAACTCAGCAAACAGTGAGTGTATCTTTAAAAATTTGTTGTGTATTTAAATGTTGCCAAATGTGATATATTTAAACTGAATGTGAAGCATGCAAGTTTATTTGTTCACATATTACCTAAGGAAATTAATTATGCATTTAAATGTTGCCAACTTTGATATATTTAAACCAAACTTGAAATCTGGAATTCTATTTGTTTGCATATTAGTTAGGAGAATTATGTGTGCATTTAAATGTTGCCAAATTTGATACACTTAAACTAAAACGTGAAACCTAGAATGTCATTTGTTTGCATACTATTTAAAGAGATTATTTCTGCATTTGAAAAGTTGCCACATGTAATAATATTTAAACTGAAACTTGAAATCAGGAATTTTACTTGCTGGTGTATTATTTAATGAAATTATTTTTGCATTTGAAAATAGACGTCTTGTCTCCGTTTAACAATATTTGAACTGAAAACTTGAAATCAGAAATGTTACTAGCTTGTGTAAGATTTAATGAAATTATTTTTGCATTTGGAAATAGACATCTTGTCTTCACTCAATAATGTTAAACCTGAAACTTGAAACCAGAAGTATGTAGCTCGTTATAATATAACTTTGAAACTGAAACTCCAAACCAGAAGTACGTAGCTCTATGTAATATAATTTTTAAACCGAAACTTGAAATTAGGAGTATCTGACTAGTCATAATATAATTTTAAATCTGAAACTTGAAAGCAGAAGTATATCTCCATATAATATAATCTTGAATCTGAAACTTGAAACCAGAAGTAGGTAGCTCTATATAATATAATTTTGAATCTGAAACTTGAAACCAGAAGTATATAACTCCATATAAGATAATGTTGAATTTGATTTTTGAAACCAGAAATATGTAGCTCTTTATAATACAGTTTTGAGTCTGAAACTTGAAACCAGAAGTATATAACTTTATATAATATAATTTTGAATTTGAAACTTGAAACCAGAAGTAGGTAGCTCTATATAAAATAATTTTGAATGTGAAACTTGAGACCAGAAGTATATAACTCCATATAAGATAATTTTGAATCTGAAAAGTGCAACCAGAAGTATGTAGCTCTTTATAATACAATTTGAATCTGAAACTTGAAACCAAAAGTATCTGTTGGTTTATAATACAGTTTTTAACCTGAAACTTGAAACCACAGCTATCTAGATCTACACAATACAATTTTGAACCTGAAACTTGAAACTGGAAGTATGTAATTCGATTTTATGTAATTTTGAAACTCAAAAATTTGAAATCAAAATACGTGGCACCATTTTAAAGCACTTTGAAACTAAAACTTGAAGTTAGGAATCTTATTAGCTTGTATGTTACCTGATGAAATTATTTTGTACATGAAACAGACATCTTGGCTCCCCTTTGTGTATTTAAGCTGAAACTTAAAATTGAAAGTATGTGGTATGCACTGGACAGTTCGGAAAAAAGAAAAGGGACTTAAAGTAGATGAAGTACTTCCCCCTGTGTTTTGACAAAGTTGTGTAATTATTCTCTTTATATCTAGAAAGACATTCAGGTGAAGCTTCGTTTCACGAAGTGCCAAGATCCGAACAAGTAGGACCCAACAGATGGGCGATAGTTCAAGAAGGACTCCGCGACTTATTACAATTTTGATAGGAATGAGGTGAAAGGGCAACCTGATTGTCAGTAATTAGTTGAAAACCTCGTGATACACGTTATAATATTGGGTGAGGTAATAGTAAGTGTTTTATCGTTGCCGTTTAGTCAGTAAACAGTAATTTGGCCTGAATTACAGTAATACCTTCCACTTGCGTCTCGTACAACCTCCAGGTTCAATCAATAAGATCGCAAGCGGTATTTGGGTAAATTTTCTACTTCCTGAATTGCTAATATCCGAATACGTAAGAAGGACTCGAGAAACAAATAACTTGAGCACAATCAAATGTGGAAAAGGCAATCTAAATACGCAATGTGTCATTACTCAGTGATTAATGGTCTTATAAGGGACGTAGCGGCAGGAATCCGTGAGCCTAAAATGAATGCCAGGGTGTGGTGTCCTGTTCTGTGGTGTTGCCGAATCAGTCCCACGGTAATAAAATAAAGACAAGCGAAAATTGAAATATGAATCATGAAACTAACAAAACCTAAATAACGAAAATTGAAATGAGAATATCAATATTTAATTCTAAGCCACTGTGGAGACTGAGTGACATCGGAGGGCTCGATACACACCCGATCTGTAACCCTCCAAGCGATCCAAATTCTTTATGCTAGTGCATTCCCCATATGTTTAAGGTAAAACACGGCCGCGTGTTCTTCGTTGCTAGAGGCGCCAAGGTGTCTGGACATTAGTGTCTGTTGCACTGTATGTATCAAATCGGAAGTCTTGTTAAATAGATTAAGTGTTTACGAATTGTTGTGTTTTTCTCATAATGTTCCAACAATATAGTCTGAACAAACAACCTGGTCCTAACCCTAGATTTTCACGCCTCAATATTTATCCTGGTAGCCCAGAAAATTAGTCATCCTTAGTAAGCAAGAAGCAGAAGCCTTTAAGTGAGTACATTTCAGAGTCATGCAGTTTCATTGCGTGTCAGCCAACATTGTAAGACAGACTAAAATCGCTTTTCTTTAAAATAAAAAAAAATTGTTTAAATTAGGTATTTGTTTTCTCCCTCAGGGCTCGTCCGCGTCTTTGCCGCCCCAATAGCACCGCAGCCTTTGGCTTATTGTGCATGCCCTTTGTCTTTTTTACTCCACCCATTCCAAAATCACTGTGCCTTGAACTGGTCTGTAGATTAGTTGTCTTTTGCGGTCCAGAGCTTTACATTCGCACAAGATGCGCTAGGCTGATCTCGCGCCACAGAGTCTGTATGCCAGATCCCCCTCGAACCGCCCCATTTTATGCAGGTGTTTCTTGACAACCGTGTGTCCCGTCAAGAGCCCTGTTATATTTCTGAGCTGTCCTCTGCTAAGATTTAGCAGCTCCACAGCTCTCTTAGAACTGGGTTCCTCAATTACTGACCTCCCACGTCTGAGCCCTGGACAGTCTGCTCAGTACACCTTGTGTTCGTTTCTGACCCAGGGCTTAATGGCTCCCCTGGCAGTGCTCTTTGTCACGCCCAGAACCGGTTCTGTTCCCATAAATGGTATCCTTCTGACTCACACTCTCCTCTTGTGCCCTGGTCGTTTTGGATCGTCTGTCTGTAGTAGGCGTGCTAGAGTCCGAGCGCGGCCTCTTCTGACTCGCACTCTCCTTTAGCGCATTTACAGGTTTCTCAACCGTCCACGCCCCGGTCGCCATTTTCTGCGCCCCCCGGAGGTTCTTTCTTTGCGCCCCGGAAAGACGCTTGGACTGCCGGGACAGTCCCTCTACCCCTACAGTAGGGTCCTCACTGGTGGAGGGGGCCCCCAGAGTGCGCGGACCTCGCCGCCCTCCGGTAGGACCCAGCCTCCAGCTTGGGTGTCGGGGACAAGTCTGTGGCCAAAGCTACCCCCCGATCCCCCGTTATTACGTCGGTCGTGAGACCTCCGGAGTCCGCGGACGCTGTCGCCCTTGGCTCGTTTCCGTTTCCGGAATAGACTCAAGGCACGAGTCTGTAGCCGGAGCCACTCCTCGAGCCTCATTGGTTTTGGTTTTATTTAAATTTCTTTTCTTCATGTTGTTTCCACGAGAATGGGGGAAATACTGTCCACACCATCAGAACCCCCGTGTGGTGCAAGGCGGGTTACTCTAAAGGGTTGCCCGGTACTCCAGAGGTTCCGTTCACGACACCATCACCCTAGTGCCATCCATCCCAATGCACGTGTCACATGACACCGTGGATTGGGGGAGTTTTCTCAACTTCCACGTCTAGGGTCACCTCATGCAGGATGCGGCTCTTCACCGCGCATGACGGTCTTGGAAAAACCTTCATCGAAAGCTTATGTTGTTTGCTCTTTCTCAGCTTGCTCCCTGGAGTCCTTTGGTCCCCGACTCCTCGACACCAAACACACGGTTAGACAGAAGGATAACTTAAATATGTACAAAATTGTATGTACATTTTTTTTTTAGGTACTACAAAATAAAATTAGAAACAACACCATAAGGATTCGTTATTTACAACCAAATATATGTCAATATTTCCCATTCGAAGTAAGTGTGTCAAGTTAAAAGGACACGAAACACACTGAGTCTGCACAAAATTTTCCACAAAGATTTGAACCTATATCCTAACATTTGTACAGCCTACCAGTAGATGCTCCATATCCCCTAAATCCTTACACCTTTTAAATTTATTTGAAATAGTACGAAGGTGCCAATACATATCCAAATCTTAATCTACAAATATTTACATTTTCACTATGATTTTAACGAATCAAATAATCACAATAATAGCGCTAACCATTCTAATGATTCACAAATTGCTAGACATTCGGCAACTAGTTCAAATCAATCCAATAACCTATTTCAAGCGAGTCATCGATTTTTACCTAATAATGAGGTTTACAATTCATCGGTACTATTATCTACTGTTAGATTTAATGTGAAAGTTAATAAAGGCAATTTTCAATCATGTAGAGAATTATTGGACTCAGGAGAGCAATCCAATTTAATTAGTGATAATTGTTGCAAACGATTAGGTTTAGAGGTGGTCTCTACCAATTTATCTATTATGAGAATTAATCAGGTTGTATCCAACCTAACAAAAAGAGTACAATTGTTATCTATTCAAATGTTGACAATTATCAATACAATTTATGCTGCTGTTTTTGTTGTTCCCTTAGGGATCGTCGGCGTAATTGCCGCACTGATAGCACTGCAGTCTTTGGCTTATTGTGCATTGCTGATATGTAACCCCCGTAATAACAACAACCACCCTTCAGAGAATATCAATTTATCAAGCATCAATATTTCAACGAATATCAGTTTATCTGATCCAGATTTCTATTTATGTAATGATATCGATATGCTGATCGGTGCATCGTTATTTTGGGATTTATTGTTGGATTGGAAATTACATATAACAGTGTTACTAAGTTCTGCTGCACATAAGTATATATATATATATATATATATATATATATATATATATATATATATATATATATATATATATATATATATATATGTGTGTGTGTGTGTGTAAAAGCGTTAATTGCTGGACAGTGTTGATTCAACGTTGCCAATAATACATGTTTCATTTAAAAGGGAGAGAAATATGTAACCTCATGCAGTACTTCGAATTTTACCTGCTTAGATAGAATTTACTTTCTATGTAATAACTTCCTACGCTAATTAAAACTACACTCCTAAAGAATTTTTTATCTTACTATTAATATATTTACTTTATTTTTTCTCTAGAATCGAACTTTTCTGTCAACTAGCGTGATAGGTACCGTAAAAATAATTGTGTAAATAAAACAGATAAAACCGATGATTTCTATTATTACAGTTTGAATATAAATAAATAGCGTGATTAGGTTTTGTATAAAAATATTGAAATATGGTGTGTGTAATTTAAAAATATGTAAAGCTGAAAAGGTTTAATAGTCCCTTAGTTTACTTACTGGATAAAATTTTACGTCGAAGATGGACGTTATGGAGACAAGTATAATTGGGAATTAATATCTTATGCTTTTCATTCCACATCAAATAGCAATTAATGTGAAAACACATCAGAAAATGTATTGACTTGCGAAATTAAATAAAAAAGCATGTGTAAGTACCTGTTTGAATGCCGAGAGAAAATGAAAACTATTAGGTACACGCTTTTTTTATCGTTACTGTATGTCAGTTGTATATAAGCAATCGGTCAAAATGATTTCAAGCCCAAGAATTTATTGTATCATTCGGATTAGTGAGAGTTACAATACAATAGAGAAATAACATTCACGCTTTATTCTTCATATTCATCACAAGCTTTATAGAAATATCCCTAAGACAACGTTATTAGACTAAATAATAACTGGATTTTCATTAGTATTTTGCTTCCATTAGTAGAAAAATCGCCAAATGAGTATCATATAAAGATGGTTGTATTAATAATTTTCTAGCCTCTAAAGCAGGCGCGGGCAGTACGGTTAAAAATGTGTCACAACTGAGAATTAAAGCAAAAAAGACCACGTTTTTAGTCTATCTTCTCACTCGATTTTATAAAATTTTATTGTGCTATTCTAGACACCTAATTCATTATAACAGAGTTCTAGAAAACTTCGTAATAGATTTACCGAAAATAGTAATAAATTCCTGTTTTTCTTGTTTTCATCTATCCCATTGACAGATGGCGCTGTTAGACGTCTTTGATTGGTTAGTTACTTAGTTGCCCGGTAGGATGTACGATTACGACATGACTTACGATTAGAACAAAGAGTATTAACGTAAACGAATTTTAATATTCTTTGATTAGAATACAGCCGCCTGCACTGTTACGTGTTTTTGTTTGAGTTATATACTATGCACCAATCTGCTGTTTGGCGGAGTTCAACAGGCGCCAACAGTTGAATAGTTGTCTCAACAAAATGCGTTCTCCAGTCCCGCTGTGTTTCTTTTGGAACTCAACTGTTGCCAATTTCTTAAAGCGCTTAAACTCAGCTGCGGGCGCCTAGTGAACTCGGCTCTTGTTAACAAACATGTTGCAATGGAAACCTGTAAATAGTGAAATCAACCTATAATTATAGTTGAGTTCACTGCCTGTATATGACCAACCACTTTTTAAGTGACTTTGGACACATCACACAAAAATGTATATTTTTCACTAGGAATTATTTCTCGTGTTATTAGCGAATTTTTGTTAAGAGAATCAGGAATTGATGAAATTGCTGGACTTATTTAGGGTAGGCATAGGTTCTAATTGTTGCGAATATGCATCGAGTCTTACATACTTTGTCCCTATATTGGGGTAGAAATGGGCCAGGGCTGACAATTTTCTAAATTGTTAGTTAGCTGTATCCAGTCTCTATTTTTTAACACTTTGTGTTATTTGGAGCTGGCGTGACAGCATACTACTTGGTTCCGCAACTAGGTGGCGGCACGTCCACCACTTACTGAGTATTAGTACCTATGTTATAAAATCTTTTTATGCAAAGGTGGCTAGTGGCAGTGTCTTGGAAACTGCAATAGGAGGCGTAAAATTTTCCCTTGAGTCATAAAACAGACTATTATGGACCGCAAAATAAAATAACAATCGAGGAAACGCGAATCGTATTTGCTCGATTGACGATTTTACAAATAATGTACATCTTTGTTTTTTTTTTGAATAGCAATTAACAAGCCTACGACCCAACTTGACCTAACCTATTATGTTTATGGCTACATTGAATTATAACTTTGAAGTGGAAGGAAACCTGGGTGAACTGCAGTCTAGGCCATTTTCCAACAGAAAGATGTGTGGCATAGAAGTGTTGCTATATTTTAATTGTACTCATTTATTTTTCATTACGGCTTAATTTTTAAAGAAATCATTTCGTATTTACCAATGTGTAATATCATTTTCTTGCCATAACTAAATATAAAAATAGATGTTTGAAACAAATTAAGTACACTTTGAGAACCCAGATCACCACAACACATCTATTTAAAGACCTGACGATCCTTTCACTAACAAAGTTAGAGTCATCAGAGGATGAAAAATTCTAGCAGTGAGAATTTTTCATCGTCTGATGACGCTAACTTTGTTTGTGAAGTGAGCGCCAGTTTTTTAAAAAGATGTGTTGTGGTGATTTAGGTTCTCCAAGTGTACTTATCAGTGTTCATCACAGGTTATAATCTTCACTTAGTGAAACAAATTACTTGCAAAATCAGTAGTAATTGAAACAGGGTTCCCATTCGTCTGGGAAACCGGGAAATCGGGAAAAGTCAGACAATTTGTAGAAGAAAAATTCTTTTCAGGGAAATCAGGGAAAAATTGTGAAAATATTAAGAGTCGGGGAATTTTTGTCCCTGTTAGGGAAACATTATTTGTTGCCTTTTTATGATAAATAATTGAAACAATATGTTTGCTTTTTGTGAAATTCTGAACCATTCACTTAATGATTTATTTTTCTACAAAACCACAATAATTGTTTTTCTTTAGTTTTGCGTTCAATGCTGGCTTTGTATTTGAAATGGGAAAGTGTGTTTTCCGACATGACGCGAGGACATACTGTATTTTGTAGTAGTGTAGCGTTGCACTTGTTGGGGGTAAATTGTAAAATATCAGTCAGCGAAATAGATTTTGGCATGTCAGGAAAATCAGGGAAAAATCAGGGAAAAGTCAGGAAAATTGATGTGCTGTTTTTAGTGGGAACCCTGTGAAAGCTCGTATTAGCCTACTATAAGGTTTAAGAATGTTCCTATAAATCATTGTATAGATGAAAAATCACAATCTTCTGCATTTACTTACTGGATAAAATTTTACGTCGTAGATGGAGGTTATGGAGACAAGTATAAATTGGGAATTAATATTTTATGCTTTTCATTCCAAAGCAAATAGCAATTAATGTGAAAACACAATGTATTGACTTACTAATTTAAAAAAAAAAACCATGTGTAAGTACCTGTTTGAATGACGAGGAAAAATGAAAACTATTAGGTACACGCTTTTTTATCGTTACTGTATGTCAGTAGTATGTAAGCAATCGGCCAAAATGATTTCAAGCACAAGAATTTATTGTATCATTGGCATTAGCGAGAGCTACAATACAATAGAGAAATAGCATTCACGCTTTATTCTTCATATTCATAACAACAATTATAGAAATATCCCTAAGACAACGTTATTAGACTAAATAATAACTGGATTTTCATTAGAAATTTGCTTTCAATAGCTGAAAAATCGCCAAACAAGTTAACAATATAAAGATGGTTGTATTAACAGTTTTCTAGACTCCAAAGCAAGCGTGGGAAGTACGGTTAAAAATGTGCCTCAACTGAGAGTTAAAGCAGGCAGGGCATTTTTATAGTCTATATTCTGACTCCATTTTATAACATTTTATTGTGTTATTCTGGACACCTGATTCATTATAACAGATTTCTAGAAAACTTCGCTGTAGATTTACCGAAAATAGTAATAAATTCCTGTTTTTTCTTGTTTTCATCTATCCCATTGACATATGGCGCTCTTTGATTGGTTAGTTCTTTGATGTTCTTTGATTGGTTAGTTATTAGTTGCCCGTTAGGATGTACGATTACAACATGACTTACGATTAGAACAGAGAGTATTAACGTAAACGAATTTTAATAATATTTGATTAGGGTACAACCGTCTGCGTCGATATGTGTTTTTGTTTAAATATATATTATTATACACCAATAAACGGCAGATTGGCTGAGTTCACTAGGCGCCAACAGTTGAATAGTTGTGTCAACAAAATGCGTTCACCAATCCCGCTGTGTCTCTTCTGGAACTCAACTGTTGCCAATTTGATGAAGCGGGGAATGAAGGACAAACTTTACAAAATAGTGCTTGAAGTCAAGATTGCGTTTATCTGTCTCCAACCGCTGAAACGTATCGGTAGTCAGCAGATGAGTGCTTAAACTCAGCTGCTGGCGTATAGTAAACTCGGCCCATGTTAACAAAGCTTATGTCGCAATGGGAACTTGTACACAGTGAACTCAACCTATAATTATAGTTGAGTAGTGGCGTCGGTGAATGGCCATAGTCGCGGAAATAGGCCGACGTTAAGGAAAAAAAGTATACATAATCCCTAACCCCCCTTCCAAACTTTGCTCACTCTGGGTACTCAGAATCATGAACTGACGTACAAAATGTTATCCTAGTTTAATTAAATAATTGAAGTTCTACTATTTATCGTTAGATGGTGTGAAAATCATGCCTATATCAAATGTCAATTATTATTATTCTGAACTTTTACTTTTAACTAACAAAATAACAAACTACTTAAATTCTAAATAAATTTGATCTGTCAACTTTTTTATGTTTTTAATCTTTATGAAATTCTGATTGTAAAAATAAACCAATTATTGTCAATTTGGCGTATTAACATACATAATCCATAATAAAGAAACAAAGAATATTGTTTGCTCTGAATTTCAACTAAAATTAACATTGTAATGTTAGTAAATAGTATGGCTCATTCTACCCAATAAATCAAAGGGCGTTAATGACATCGATTGTTTTTAGTATTGTAAGATGGGGAAGTAAAGATATAAAAAAGTAGAAAGTATTTTAACTGAATAAACAAACTATTAATTATCAAAATTGATCAACATGGGTAGATAATAATTTAGGAGATTTAAAATTTTTGTTTATGTGATTGATTTTCTGTATATATACAGATCAATTTAATCAATTTTTGTTTGAACAACTTTCATTATGGTATGCTGACACTTCAGGAAAACGAATACGTAACGGGTGTCCCAACTGAACGTTACGTGTCTCATTGAACAGTTTGGACACTTGACGTGGTTGAAGAATGCTATACACGACATGTAACTTCCAAATGATATTAACCCCGACAGTCCTTTTTTTAGGGGGAAAATACCCATTTTTTTGGTAGATGGCGCATAAAATCGGTAGATCTTACATTAGCTACTTTTCAGTAGATGGCGCACAATTCAATTAAAAACAAATCTGGACAAAATGTATTGAATTAATGAACAATGTGAAATTAATAACTTCTACAACAAGGCAGATTGACTATTGACTAATATATATACAAGGAATAAAAATAATGCACAGTAGGCACATTTTAAATTTTCATATTCGGCTTAACTTGAATGAAATGGATTTAAACTTTGGTATTGAAGTTAAAGTAATCTAATTACAATAAAATAGTAGACGTGACCACTTTCTATTGCACACCTACTTAGGTAGAGCATCGGTGGTTCAGAGGTAAGCACGTGTGCCCCTGTACCGAAGGGTACTGGGTTCGATCCCAGGGTTCTCCTTTCACTTTTTCAGTAGAAACTGTAACACTAACATCAACCGAGGTTCTATTCTATTAACACCAGGAGAATAATAGTCAATAAACCAATTTTCTTACCTTTGAGTTTGTAAACACCATCAACTGACTCTAAAACCGGCATAGGTAGAGCTACCTACCTAATTACACATCAATAGTCAATAGGTATACGTTTTGCAAGTGGCACCACCTGGATGCTGTCGTATAAAACTCTCGAATAATTCTGACTTTTTGCTTCAGAATTCTTACTTTTTTATCTCAGAATTCTGACTTGTCACAATTCTGAGTTTCTATCACAGGATTCTGACTTTTTATGTCACAATTATAACTTCTTTATCTCAGAATTATTAGAAAATAATTTATTAACGTGATCCCTGGACGCCATCGTATCCAACCATCTTGACATTTCTTTTTGTTTTTTATGTCTAATTGATATTTTTCTTATTATATTTAAGAAGTTTGCTGCTTTCTGCTTCTCGACTGTTTCCTAAGTTAAGAACAAAAATATTTTTAACGCAAGACTTTAATTCATAATCTGCAGGTTCTTGAAAAACTATGTGCATAGAAAATACTTATTACAAGCTCTTTTTCATTTTATTCTGAAAATACAGTTTGATTATAATTTTATTAGGTATTATAATAGTTATAATATTCAATACATATGTTTAAAGTTTAAAACTATTTGTTTTATATTTACAATAATTACAAAACTGTAGGAATGCGAAGGAATCAGAATACTGAAGCATAACATATTTGGCAACGTAGCTAAAACTCATGTTTTTGCTTGTGTCCAGCTATTTACGCTAGTACTTATAAAGAAGTAGTGTTCATAGCTGGACGTCCAGCTATGATGCGGTTTGTCCAGCAACTTACGCATAGTCATATGATTTGGTCCAGCAAATTGCGCATTGACATATATATATATATATATATATATATATATATATATATATATATATATATATATATATATATATATATAGAGGGTGGGCCATTAGTGCGGCAAAGTCCAATATCTGCCTTATAAAAATATTTGGGAAATCTTTTTCATGTAGAAGTTGTGTGGTTTTAGGATATGCATAATTTAAAAATATTTTCGCAAATACCGGTTGTTCCATAAATGAATGGCACTACAAACTTGTATTTTTTTAAATGGAACTCCGCACATATAAATCAAGATCAAGATTCTCTGTGCTTCGTATATTTTCTCAATATAGAGTTTTATTACATTATACAAGGTATTTCCGAAGATATTGCGATTTATTTGCTTGAATCGTCATCTATTGATCAGTCTGTGTGATTTGAGTTATTTGCGTTGTTTTGAGAAAATATGCTGACATTAACTTCATCTCTTTCAATCTGATGGTCTTTGGAAAGTCCTAGGTTCACCTATAGGATATAATTGATTAATTAGGTGAATAATTAAATGGACTAGTCTGAATACAAGGTGGGCTATTAGTGCTGGAATGTGAGAAATTGAAAGCTTTAACAGTAGAGGAATAAAAGACTGAGGTTGAACACTGTGGCTGAAAACTGAAACAAAAAGCAGAATAACCCTAAAAACCAAATAAATTATAACGCAGTTATGTGCTAGATACGTATTTCGACATCGAAGTTGTCTTCATCAGTAGCTGCTGCTCAACTAACTGCATGGGCAAAATTATCTTACCTATATACCTAAACTCCAGAATAAAAATGATGCAATACCGATGATGTAATACCGGTGATGCAATAACGGATGATGAAACTGATGATGATGAGATACCGGGTGATGCAACACAGCATGATGCAATATTAGATGCCTCAGTACCGGATGATGCAGCACCGGAGGACGTAACACCGGGTGACGCAATTCAAGGACTATTATGTCAGTGGATACGCCTAACCAGTTGTGTCGATGTTGTAAGCAACCATAGATTATTTCGTGCTATTTGAAAAATGCTGAATTGACCTATGTCTGAATTAATCAAATTTTGTGGATTGACTTTGCGAATTTCTAAACTTTACAAAACTTGCGATAATCCGTGATTACTTTCAATAACTTAAGAGTACTATCGCCTACCTTATTTCCTAAGTCAATCATATGTTAGCCAACGCTAGATTTTTCTGCTCTATTGAATCTGAAATGAGCGATGTGCTCTTTTGATCTCCGCGTTCGCCCAATAAAGCTTTTCTTGTCGTTATTTATTACAAAATATTTGATAAATGCCTGATTTTTGTCGGAAGTCAATAGTATCCTTTAGTCCACCCAAAAGGGGTTCTTCAAATTATCAACTTTATAAATAACTCTCAAGTCATCTTTAAATATTTTCTCCAACCCTTTGTAACAAAAGGATAGAAAGGAAGTACAACGAACTTTTTGGGTGGCTCATCGGAACCAAACTTCAATGTCGTAATGTTACTTATAGACATTTTCTACCTATGTTTAGTAACTAATCTATACATAATGCCTGGAGAGAAACCGTTGGAAATCGCATTATATACCTAATTTTGTTCATCTCTGAATTGTGTCTCTTACTGCTCAAAGGAAAACTGAGAAACCTCCGAACAACAAAGCTCAAACTCGAGATTTTATGACCATTTCGTAAGTAAACTTGATTGAAGGGAATCCACTGTTCAACTTATTAACAAAATTATTGATGTTAATTTTACTGAGGTCAAATATAGCAAAATATCGTTGACATATCTCAACCATACCCTCGGAAAATACTCCACCCCTCCAGTAAAGTCACTCTCAAACCGGCTCATGAAGAGTTCGGCAACGAATGGAGACAATGTGTTTCCCATTGTAGTTCCCTCCGCCTGATGATAAAACTTCCCGCTGACTCGAAAGGAACTCAGACATGCATAGCAAAATTAACTTAATATATTCCTCCACCTGCATTGTCGATAGCTGGTTATCATGAAGCATGTTCCGAAGATACTGAAGAGCTATGTCGATAGGGATGCTGGGGAAAATGACTTGGCATCAAAAGAGATGAGTACTTCATTTGGTTTCAACTGAATATCTTTGATTCTATTAATGAATTCACCAAAAAACTAGCAGGTTGAATTTCCAATGTACTGAGCTCTTTCAATAACCATTTCGAAAGTTCATAGTCGGAGAACCAATACAGGAGACTATTGCTCTCATCTCGTCGTTGTTCTCCATCATGCGGTAGTAGGTATAATGATTCATTCTGAAACCGCCAACCGCCCAACTGCCAACTCCGCCACCCGCCAAACTAATCCGACCGCTTCGCCACCCAACCCCGAACTGACCCGAACAGCTCCGCCACCTACCTCCGCCACCCACCGACGTCGAACCTAACCCGACACCACCCGAAGTTGATTTAAGCTGAACGAACCTGAGATGACGTAATCCAAGATGACGGCCAAACCAACTTTTTTAGTTTTTAAGTAAACCCCTACGTTTTTGGTATCATGTCACTCGTCTCAGTAAGCAGAATTCAAATACGAGATATGCGCATGCGCAAACCAACTTTTTTTTAGTTTTTAAGTAAACCCCTTCGTGTTTGGTATCATTTTATTCGTCTTGATGAGTATAATTCAAAAATGGTGACTAACGCATACGCAAACCTAACTGTTAGGAGACAGATAGCTGCATGCCGATTCTTAGAGTTGACAACAAGGTATAGATCTAGTGGTAACGACCACATTGTTTCCAACTTTCGTTATCTTTAACATTTCCGACAAGTGACCCTGCAAGCAATCTTATTTTCTCTACTGTTGTTGAAATGACCTCGTAAGTAGCTCTCGTTTCCTGTTAATAGTTGTTATTTCCTGTGTGTGATTTCATTATGCGGTTTCCTATGAGAAACAAATCAAAAGTGGGGATATAATTATAAAAAACATCAAGTGACATGCAAGCACTCAGTCTTAGTCTACAATCTGCTGACAGTAGTTATTCTTAGTAGTTATTAGTAGTGTACTTGTTCTGTTCAACATGTATGGTATCGATGTTAACAATGGACCTGAGTCAGTCAGACCTGCTAATAACAGTGTTCGTGAAAATTGTTATTGGGGTCAAGTTGAGGCAGCTATGTGGCAGAATATTATTGAGATTAAGCAAGAAAGTAGAATGCTGTTGGAAACAAGGTATACTGTTAACTCATCCCTAAATGTTGCAATTGGTATATCAAACGCTGCTGGATTGGTACCAATAATTAAGATTGTAAATACAAGTCCGTATCCACCAAATCCAAATATAACAATCTCATCTGGCTCCTGGGAATGGGATTATTTTATTTCAACACTAACAAAAGCAGCTGAAGATTATTTTACCAAAGGTATTACGATTGAACATGAAAATATTGGAGTATGTACCGTCAAGCCTATTAAAATATTAGACAGTAAAGGTATATCAATCTCAGATGATTCTACTACTTTGTATTTAACCGAAGATGCAGTTCAGCAACTACTAGATCTGTTTGAAATCATCAACGAAAAAGTGAAGTTCCTAACTAATTTTAACTTTGATATTCGGCTTAGTGATTTCCTCTATTGTGTCGCTGATGTTCTCAAATCTGTTAATAAGAAGGAGATACCATGTGACGATGAAATGGTAAAGCTTATAAATATTATGTTGAAAGATTAGGAACCATCATTCCGAGTTTGCATGTTAGAGTGTTTGCACTTTGCAGAGAAACAAATACTTCATCGTTTTAAAGAAATACACACGATATACAATGGGCCATTTTAAAGCAAGTTTCATCATCCTAACAGCACTATGTAAGAATGTATTTTATATCTACAAACCACCAAATGTAAAAGAAGTGTGTATCTGTTTCGACAGCGACGGCTGCATGAAATGGTCTGGACTTCCAAGAACACAGCTACACAACTATGAGGTGATTGAAGTTTCAACATACAACATGTCCGAAATTAAGAGTGATATGGTGCGTTATAAACTTATGTTCTTGTTTGATAATGGCACCCGTGATTAGACCTCTGATTGGAGAACTCTCATATTAACCGATTTTTATCTATTCACTTCAAATTATATTTCTATGTTTATAACAACTGGGTTTCTTATATGTCTTGCTATGTTTATGCTGATGTACTTTTGTTTTAAATATAACACTATACTTAAAGGTATCTATCGTAAACATTTTTGTTAATAAAATATATAAGCTGAAGATTTGTTTTTTTTTTATTCATTAGTTAAGCACCTATAGTTAAGATGAGATACTGTGAATCGTGCTCATTACAAGTATAAAAGAGTGCTTTCTCTGGACATTTACGTAGTAAAATGTATAAATCAAAAGTATGTGAACCATGGCAAATTGAACAAGTGCAGATGTTAACCCAAGCTTTTAAAAATAGAATGGCTACTTATCGTATATACAAAAAAATGTATTGATATTAAACAGTTTATGGAAACAATAAGACAAAGTGTTTCATCTGATGGAAGCTGCTTTAGCTAAAGATAATGAAACTAAAATGAATGTAGATTTGTTTGGTTTGTATGTACTCCAAAGTCGAAATAGAAAAGAAATGAAGTCATTCAATACTAAAAATTAAAATGTTACAGAGTCAACTAATTTTGAAAGTATATATCAAGAATTCGTTGACGAAATTTACACAAAAGCTTTTGAGTTTTCAGAAGCCGAAAGCGGATGGATGTTGGAACAACTAATGTTACTGGAAATAAATATTAATAAATACAACTTCAAACCGTAGTGGCATATACATCTACAAATTGTTCACTAGGTACTGTTAAGCTCATTCAAAATTTAGTTGTTGTAGAGGTAAGACGTGCTTCAGTTAACTCTAATGCATCCAAGTGCTCAGTAGTGTGTTTAAACTGGCTACATTAAGTGATGTGTGTTACCAGCAAATTAAAGACCACTTCTGGTATGGTCTATTTGGAGACTTTCAATTAATTATCGATAAGAACACTGGTTATTTTAATGCAACAAAATTGTGTGAAAGTGGGGAGAAAAGATTCAGACATTGTTTGGAAAATAAGAAAACCAAAGAGTTAATTGCCTATTACAATAACCAGCTGGCGGAACATTTGGACAGCCGGAATAAAGATTGTCGAAATGTTCCAGCAGAAGGAATTGACTTAGTACCTACAACTGCTACATACTTTGTAAAAATGGGTGGAGCTCAGACTGTAAACGACTTGATATGTGGTACATATGTTTGCAAGGATTTGATTCTAAATTTGGCTTGTTGGATATCCAATGCTTTTTATGAAAAGTGCAACCATACTATTTTTGATTTTTCGTAAGTGAACTTAATCAAAAATACAAGGATACCTCAAAGAAATTGAAGTGAAATTAATGGAGATAGATGATGAAGTGCAGCGCATGCGAGAAACAAACGCTAAAATCAGAGAACATCTTGAAGATATATCTCCAAAACCAAGCAGCCCTGGAAAACTTTGTGTTTTTGGTTTACTTTCAAGAAATGAGAAGGATGCCACCTATCCATATCATGCTGTGAGGACTCAGAAGAAAAGTTTTAGAGAAGCTGTCAAGAACTTTAAAAATTTACATCCTGATTCCAAAGTAGTTCTAAATATGTTGTATGATCCAAATTCTGTAAATCTCTTCAACAGAATAAAGGCTGAAGTCAAATACCTTAAGGCGAAGAGAAACGATCTACATATAGCAGATGTACCGCAGGAGAAGTTTATTCAGGATGTTACTGATTTACGACATAATTTGTAATTGTTCACTTGGCTTAAGTATATGTAACCAGGTGGAAAAATAAAATAACATTATTTTTAACAAAGACTTTTATTTTATTCTAAGTACATTAGTACATTAAATATATAAGCTTATTTAATATCATCTGAATTTATCCAAGAATTATGAGATTTATCAAAACCCAGCCATTTTACATAGCTTCTTGCCTTTCTTCCTCAAGATGCGTTCAACCAGTTAGATGTCTGTTTCTTTAGTCGTTTGTAGTTCTTCCTCGTAAAACCCTCCACTGATTGGTTTCCCCTGCATATCTTCAAGAAAATATGTTCTGGATTTGTGAAATGAATACTAACAATTCAATTCAATATCTTAAATAATTCTGTTGACCAGCGAGGTGTATACCCCTTCTCAAATTGAGCTTTTGCTGTATACGTACAACATCACCCACTTTAAATTTATTTTTGTTAAGCAATTTGAGTAAACTTGTTTCCGAATAGCTTCTTCATTTTTCTTGTTAACATCTTGAGGCTTTACACCAGTTGTTCGATGAACAGTAGCGTCGTAAGCAGCAGTGACGTCAGGTAGTGTATTAATCCACTTGTAGGAGCCAATCAAGTTGAAATTTTTATAGATATTCTCTTTCAAGGTATGTATGACTCTTTCCACCATTGCAGCCTTCTTCACACTATAAGTACTGTAGTGATTGATGTATTTTTTCATTAAGGCGTTAAATTTAGAGTTATAGAACTCACGCCAAGATCAGACTGGATGTTAGAGGGTATTGTACTATTAGCTAAAATATCAGCCATAGCTTTAGTCACCTCTTCAGCATTTTTAGATATAAGTGGACGAGTCCAGACATACTTTGAAAAACAATTAATAACCACTAAAATGTACTTATACCCAGAGTTTTCTCGATGATAGTCTCTAAATTCAGCTAAATCAATCTGCCACAAGTCGTTTTTATTATTGTATGTCTACGTTTAAAATTGATTCTTGCTGGTTTGTACAACTCATTGGTTATTTGTTTTTTTAGCATCAGATGGTTCAACTGTTTTAAGCTTCATGGTGATGTTGGATTTAAAAGTATCCACTTATCATGTAAATCTTTTAGTTTGCCGTCTATTACTCGCAGCTTCTTCTTCAGCTTCTTATTTTTAAACACATCAATATCTTTTAAAACTTGAGCAGTTATGCTCTTAGCAAAATTTTTCAATTTATTTTCAAATTCGTTTTTTAAATCTTCCAACTCTGGTTTGTGAACAGCTTCAAGAAGTATGGCACTGATTCTTTGTTTTACCTCATCTTTGTTCTTCTGAGAGTCGCCTGTCCATACATCAACAAATTTTTTATTTACACCATCTGTTGAATCGACTGGATCAGCGATGTTACACAATCTATGGCTTTGCAGATCAAAATCACCACTAGTAGTTCTTGGGAAAATCTCTCTTTCAATAATTTTAAACTTAAAACCTTTATTGAACAGGGAACGTCCGAACTTATCGATAGACATTTTAATACTAAGCAATAGGTAGGTATGTCTGTGATATATGTAGGTTATCTAGGTGATAACACCAACCTCCTTCAGTTCTTCAATGATTGACTGAACTTCATTGTTATGAGCATTATTACCAGCAGCTTGGCAAGCCACTAAAGTCTAAGTCTATCAACCAACTCATTTATGTCATCCCAATACACATATTCTATTTGTTTGTTATTTTGCATCATATAGTTGTTAGTGCTGCTTTTTCTATCACTGACATTCTGAGCTCTAGGTTCGGTTTTTTGTTCTTCGTTAAGACGTGTGTCGTAGCCAAAAACTTGAGGAGTTGAGGATCTTCGTCCTCGTGGATTTATAATTGGTTTTATTAGTCAGATACTTTTCCAAGGAACAATCTTTGGTTCGTGCATTAGGATTGTAGTTAATTTTATGAACAGTAGTTCATTCCACAATATCTCAATAGTGTTGAAGATCGTCATAAGTATACCCCCTAGGTTTTTTCATAAATATCAATTCTAGCAGACCTTGTGTTTGCGGATATCTCCTTTGACCCAGTCGAATGTCATCATCAGTAAAGTGTAAGTGTTTGCTGCCAAGACTCCAGCTACCAGTATCTTTAGCGTAGCGAGCACCATACGTTTGATCAATGGTAGCAAGTCTCGGTGGTTCAGTAAAATACTTGTTTATATAATATCGAACTCGTTCAGGATATTGCTCCAAAAATTCTTGATATGCTGGGTTGGTTGTGATAGTTTGTAGATCTGCCTCAAACTCTTCAAATGTTGGGGTATTCTCATCGGAGCTTGTCTCCACCCTTAGTTCGGCTTCAAAAACTTCATGGAACTCAACTTTGGGTTTGGTTCTTGTACCGCTTCTTCTTTGATTTGTTCAGCTGGTGGCTGCAGTTTGAGCGTTGATGTGTTATATATATTTCACTTAGTGGGTCAACAATCGGTTTATATAAATGTTGCAGGGCTTTATCATTCTCAGCTCTACCAAGCTTAAGCATTAAATGTTTTTTTAATGTTTTCAGCAAGTTGTAAAATCTTTTTCTTAATTTTTCTCTCTTGGTTACCCATCTCGCTAAAGTTATTTGTTTCAAACAACCTGTCGACCTGATGTAAGCCACTTGTTAGTTGATCGTGCTAAGAGATACAAACTGTTTGGGGGTTTAAGGTGTACTAGCTTTGAAGTGGATGTATGTCTACCTATCTAGTGTTAGGTACCTATCACGACAACTGGTAGACAGCTGTCCTACTAGACAGCTGTCCTGCTAGTCTGTCCTGTCAGACAGCTGTCCTGTTAGTCAGTTGTAGTCAATTAGATTACTATATAGCTATCGAATCCTTTCCTCTATCTACCTTTGTCTACATCATTTTATTTTACAATCACCAACACACCATACTTATTGTCTTTCCAGCATTGGCAACATATATTTTTAAATTGTTTAAAGTCCATATCAGTGGTCACATGGTCGTCATAGATGTGTTTTAAGTTCGTTTCATATTGTTTAAAGAGCATCAAAACGTTAGCGTTATCACGTATCAGATGTTTGGGTATTCGAGTATGTTTGACAGAGGTAGAATGAATCAATATTCTTATGTCTTCCAATACTAAAGTATGCTCTCATTTTGTCTTGTTTGTCACAAGCCACATCATCGAATATAAACACCGGGTTGTCCAAGGTTTCTGCTGAATCTAGTATGTCAACGTTTTCACTATATGGATAATAACCAACACCTTTTGTAGCATTCAACACCCTTTGTAACATCTTGTATTTAGGTTGATACAGAGACTTTGAATACACATACACGTTATCACACTTTAAACCGTTCGGTTCAAACAATAAACTTAACATAACTTTTGTTTTACCACACCCACTAGGACCACATATGATACATCTAACTGTGTTTGGGAAGAGAGGGCCATGCCTAGTTGTCGTTCTGCTGTATCAACATCATCTATATTTGTAATAGGACAGAAGCGTGTTTGATGGTACACATCTTGACTTGAACTATATATATATATATATATATATATATATATATATATATATATATATATATATATATATATATATATATATATATATATTATATATATATATATATATATATATATATATATATATAAGCGGGTCACACAGTCAGTATCAATGTTGGTGTCACAGGGTAAAGGTCTTGTAAACACAGCTATTAACAAGCTACCTGTTGAGTTACACATACCTGGTTATCAATTTTGTGGTCCGGGTACTAAACGTAAAGAACGTCTTGCTAGAGGTGATCAAGGTATCAATCCTTTAGATCGTGCTTGCCGAGACCACAACATCGCTTACTCTCAATCAAAAGAGTTCAGTGATAGGCATCAAGCCGACGAAGTGTTGGAGAATCGAGCTTGGGAGAGAGGCAAGTCAAACGACGCAAGTTTTGGTGAAAAGTTAGTTGCTTGGAGTGTTACAAACACCGTGAAAGTTAAAAGAAAGCTCGGTATGGGTCTTGATGTAATCAACTCAAAACCGAAGAAGAAAGTTCCCTTTAAAAATATTCTTAGTTTGATTGGAGAAGTTATAAAGACAGAAACCTTATTCCATTACAGAATGCTGTGTTTGATATCGCTCACGCAATTGTTAAACAGATTGGTGGGCGTAAGAATGTGCTGAAACCACGAGTTATTCCAATAGCTAAAAGCGGATGCTTCCTTCCACTACTACCTGTTATATTTGGTGGTCTATCAGCACTAGGTGCTCTGGGTGGCGGTGCTGCTGGTATTGCTAAGGCAGTTAACGATGATAAAGGAGCCCAACACAAACTAGAGCAAGAAGAACGTCATAACAAAACGATGGAGGCTATCGCTATGGGTAAGACAGGTAGTGGTTGAAATTAAAACCAAAGTATAAGAGACTCAGCAAGGGATTATATCTCAAGAAGCAGTGTAGCGGTTAAGGGTTGTATTTGCAGAATCCAAAAAACGAGTAAGATGTTTACCAGCAAGACCTCTAACAAATGAAGATCTTATGAAATTTGCTGGTAAAATGAAAATTCCATATTTTAGAGGATCCATCAACCGGGCCACGTAAAAATGAATCACTCATCATGAATTTGCAAACAAACAAGGAACCTGGCAGTCATTGGGTTGCAGTTAAGAAACGTGGTGACACAGCTGTGTACTTTGACTTATGTGGAAACTTTAAGCGACCAGTTGAATTGCAGCATTACCTTAAAGACTCTACTCTAATGTACAATCATGAAGTGTATCAGAAATATAATACTTATAATTGTGGCCACTTATGTTTAAATTTTTTAAATAAAAGACCCAAACAGTAGCCTCTGTGTATCAATCATGTCGCAAACCTTCACAATGAAAGATCTCAGTTGCCATCTGTCGACAGACTACGATCTTCCAATTGAATTGGATCCTGGTAGTTATGCTGTTGCTTTGATAGGCTTTCACACATCCAACAACATACCTAACATATACAAAGGTAAAAATAAATTTTATATAAAAGAAGGAGCTGCTTAGAGAACCATCACGATACCCACTGGTGCATATGAAATAACACATTTGGAAAACTTGCTTCAAAATGAACTTGGTGCTACAGCAACACGTGAACAAAAGCAACTAGCTTTGATTCTGAGACCTGTAAACTTTCAAGGTAAAGAGGTGTCTGTTCGCTTAGAGCTTAAAAAGATTGCTTAGAATGCTAGTCTTTAAGGATATAAAAGCAAGTGAATCTACCAAAACAAATTTAGTACAGTCAGCTCCTTTGAAGCATACACTTTGTTCCGATAATATTGAATTCCTTAAAAGTCTTGGTTATCATGTCATCAAAACTAGAAATATTCAAAAACCCCAAGTTTGACGATTACATTGATCGAGAAGAACTTAGGTCTTACTATTCATCAACTAAATCGTTTGGTAACAGCGATAAGGTTGAAATAAACATCAATCAGCAAGATGCATTCGTATGTCTAACAGAGCCAGTTCTAATAATATTGAATTCCTTAAAAGTCTTGGTTATCATGTCATCAAAACTAGAAATATTCAAAAACCCCAAGTTTGACGATTACATTGATCGAGAAGAACTTAGGTCTTACTATTCATCAACTAAATCGTTTGGTAACAGCGATGAGGTTCAAATAAACATCAATCACCAAGATGCCTTCGTATGTCTAACAGAGCCAGCTCTAATAATAGAAGGTGCTCTGGAACCTCTAGCAGTACAAAATGCTGTTGGTGAGTGTTATATATAATAATGGAAGAGCAGCTCTGTTTGAATCAATGTTCTATGAATTAAATAACAAGGAAGTGGAACGAGTACGAGATCCATACACCATAACAACCATCAAAACTCTGCTTTCGTTTAGTAAGAATGAAGCGAAATCTCTTAGCAATGCTGGGCTGAATGTATCATCCGCTCACATCACCTTAAACGAAAACAAGTTTCACCTGCTCCTACCTCTTTGGTTCCTCTTCAGTTTCTTCCATCACTTTAAAAGAGTTCTCTGTGGTAAACATACTTTCCGATTTACAAGAGCTCGAAATTATTACTCGAAATAAGCACGCAGTTACTTTCGGGTACAATATAAGAGGGCTTCCACTTGAACGTCCCGGGACAGTTAAGGACTTTGGAATTGTTTTTGATGGTACTCTATCTTTTAAACCACACTATGAGCAGACTGTCAGTTCCGCTTACAAAACTCTTAGGTTTATGATAAGGAACAGCAAACATTTCTCACAGACTGACACCCTTCTCCTGCTCTTTAGTTGTTTGGTTAGATCCCGACTTGAATTGTTGTGTGGGCTCCTACTTATGAGATACATGTGCAAGTCTAGAATCAGTGCAAAGGAAATTTCTAAAATTACTTAGCTTTCGTGAGGATGGTCGATATCCGTCTATTGGATTTCCTCAGGAAAGTTTACTTCTTCGCTTTAGTCTGCAGAGTCTGTCGATGCGCAGACAGTGCAGTTTTATTATATTTTTATACAAACTGGTTAATTATGTGTTCGACTGCCCTAGTCTGCTTCAGCAACTTAATTTCAATGTGCCTCGTATTGCAGCCCGTTTTCCAGGCACATTCTATCTCCCGACTGCTCGTACGCGATTGCTGCGATCGTCTCCAATTTACCAGATGTGCAATGATTACTCTGTACTGCAAGACCGCCTAGATATCTTCTCATGTAATATATCAGAGATAAAAATGTTTTTCAAAGCGATCTGATTTGTGACTCTCTTTTGTATAGTTTGTTTGAGTATTGTTTGTTATTATGTTTTGTGTATTGGCCCATCCTTAATTTGGCTTTTAAGCTGTTGGATGGTGTATGAATAAATAAATAAATTATGCCAACAGCTATTACAGTACTGGTACAGCAAGATCTAAAATTACTGTAACCAACATGTTTTTGAAAGCAAAACATGTATTTCCAAATGAAAGTTGGAGGTGATGGATAAAAAAGCAAAAGACACATCTGTATTTATCGCATATCGCAAATGGGACATATATGAGCTGCCAGCACACAGAGATATTAATAAAGACGTGTGGTCTGTTAAAACTGCAACAAACTTAGAAACACCTAGATATTTGGTTATAGCATTTCAAACAGATCGGAAAGACAACGTAAGCAAGAAAGGTGACTTCTTCGATAACATTGATAAGGTAGATCTACGAGTGTTCCTAAATTCAGAATGCTACTCTTTTGAATCTATGAATATGGATTTCGAGAAATCTAAATATGCTGAAGCTTTTCAGATGTATACAGATTTTCAAAAAGTTGTTGTAATAAAAACATGTCAGAGCCTCTTTCAAATTATGATGAGTTTAAAGATCGAGCTCTATTTGTAATCGATTGTCAGCATCAGAACGAGTCAATCAAGTCTTCAACAGTGGACATCAAAGTGGAGTTTATGAGCAAAGACAATTTTCCTAATAGAACCAGAGCTTACTGTTTAGTTATTCATGAAAGTGTATTTGAATATAAACCCCTAACTGGTATTGTAAAAGCCGTTATGTAATAATTTAATATATGTCTTGTGAACCAATTCAAAAAATTGTTTTATTTTTGATTGATTTTCTTTAACATGTAAGCAAGAGCTATTATGTAATAATTTAAGATGTATGTTTTATTAATCCTAATAAATTAATTACATTTAAATCAATTATTTTATTTCTAACCTTAAACGCTGTTTATTGACCTGATTTATATTATAAATCAGGTCGAGAAACATGACACCAAACATCGAACATCTAAGCCGAAAACTGAGAAAGCTGGTTTGCGCAGTCCCCATCGCCCCCTGCCGCCGCCTCCAACGGCGGTCGATGCTATTTTTGAATTCTACTCTTCGATGCGATTACCATGACACGTGACATACCTCTATGTCACTTAATAAGAACGTTGGTTTGCTCCCCCCCCCCCCAGCGCCTTCGGCGGCGGTAGATACTATTTTTGAGTTCTACTCTTCGAGACGATTACCATGACACCAAACACTATACCTCTACACCGCTTAATAAAAAAGTTAGTTTGCGCATGCGCAAACCGCCATCTTAACATAAGTCATTTTTATAGAAATCAAAATGACAGGTCTTCACCCTGTGACGTCACTGCGCGCGTGCGCAGTGGCGGTTGGTGTTGGGTGGTTGGCTTATAACCGACTATCTATACCTACTCTTTTTCATACTTCTTTCTTATGTCTACGAATGTCATCCATTCTGCAGGTTTTATTATTATTGTTTCCTCGGCACTTTTTTCTGTTTTTTTTTTCTTCTGCTGGTTCCCGTCCCTTCACTTTCTTCAGTCGTACTTTGGTTTCTAGGTCTATTCGTCTGTATATGCATTTGGACGCTCTCATTCCTGCACATGTATTCCGCAATTTTTCGTATTCCTTCTTCATTTATGTTTCTATCCATTAGGCAGATAGGCACAGTTTTATGCTTTTCTTTCGTATCGTTAATAATTTTCGTCAAGTTAGTTTTAAGTCAATTTTGTCTTTCGGAGTTACTCCTCCCTTTTATGTCAGTATGACATATATAAAACTCTCGGTAATTGGGCTCAAGAAAACTGCATGAAGACGGATCATTTTTTGATAAAGTTGCCACATTTGTGGGGGAAAATATCTTGCTTTCCGACTGACCCAGTGACAAACTTGCGATGATTGTAATCCCATACTATGATCGACGGAATGTGTCCAAATATCAAATCACCAGATACCATTTGAAATATATCCCACCAAGTGGACGAATTTCAAAATTCAAGACATGGACACTGACACGACCACAAGTTTTGCACAAGAGTGCTCGAAAATAATCGAATTCAATTCCGGTACACCGCAATGTGACGCCACTTCCTCTGAACCATAGACGCAGCCATAAAGCGCCAAATCAGGCGCAAACTCATACAGTCGATAACGATGAGCCTACTTATCTATTTGCTCCCAAACTTTACTCCTATACGCGACTAACTCTAATAAGAGAAACCCACCCTGCCAACCATCAATAAATCCCGGAACGTGTGAGCAATTACTACTCCACCATTTACCAAAGTTTCCTCCTCGGACGCGAATGCCTGCCAGCCACACTTCAACGGTGTAAACCACTATTACACAAGAGTGACAGCTGACCACTCGGCTCAAATGACGTTAATTTCCCCGCTGCCCTAGTTTGTAGATGTATATTGTTTAACGAGTCGTATTTGGCCTCTCAGCGCTGCGACCCCAATGGGTCTTTTGTGCATAACTCTATGTATCTCTAAGACATCATGAACTCGATTGTTATGCCACTAAATGCGTGTTTACTCGCTTCTTGAATAGTTAGAAATTAGATGTCTTCGGAAATATGTCTGCCAGAAGGGTGTTCCAAAGCTTAGATGCTCTAGGAAAGAACGAAGATTTGTAAGGAATGTAGTAATAAACAATATTATGATGATTAAAGGCTTGATACAGATAACAAAATAAATTAGGCTGGTATTATCTTAAATATAAAGAAAGTTCTAAACACCAACCGGTACATATTTATCATAAGCATCTGTCTTCAAACCACAAAACTGTCAAGTTGCTCAGCGGTTTCGCCGTTTAAATTGTAGGTGTTTCAGACAGTTTTAAGAGAATTCGAACTGGAAACCACACAATTAAAAACCTGCCAGATATATGAAAAGTGATTAATTACAAATACAGCAATGACGAAATCATTGTTCATCAAAGAATCACAGGCAGTTATGGAAAACGAATTATACAGGGTGCTACAAGTCGGTTTAACAATGTGAATAATAACGTCTACTAATTAGGGTAAATAGCCAAGATAGGATAACCATAACTCTTACTCATATTGGATTAGTGAGATAGCTGTAAAAAATCTATAGACTAAGTAGACAGTGTAACATTTTGAACCATTACAAAATGTCAAATCGTTTTACGTTGATTCCACCGGGTGCAATACTTTTTACGCACCTCTATGCGAGATTCAAATACAAAACACATATTATCATTTTTATTGTATCTTTAAACCAAATGTTTACGTGTGAAATCATACCTGTGTATCCAGAATAACATTTGCAGTAATAATCTTTAACATCATCTATACATTCTGCGCCATTCATGCAAGGACTGCCTTCACAGTCATCAATGTTTTCTTCACAATGAACTCCAATATACCCAGTGTTTGAGCAATTGCAAAAGTAACTATTTAGTCCATCCACACACTGAGAACCATGAAGACAAGGTGAACTCTAAAATTTAAAGAGGTATTTGCAAACTAAAAAAATCTTTAAGACAATTCAAACAGATTGGTATATAAGACTTAAATAGAAGTCAGTAAACTCATTAATAATTGAGAGGTAGAAACTTTTCTCTGACTTCACAAATGGTTGTTTTTGTCTCTGCAACCAGTTTAGACTTTTGCCGTATCCTCAGGCAGCAGACAGCAATAGAAGTGTATTCTATGTAACAAAAATATCAAGAATTATTACAAATCTTGAAATGGTTACATGTAGTCTAATGCACTTAATTCAAAACAGGAGTTTCTAAAAACAGGAAATCCATCAAAAATGATCTAATTGTGGTGTGTGTGCTTTGTTATCTCTAAAGCTTCCAAAAATTCAAGTGTCTGCGCTTGTCATTACCAAAATGTACTGGCTCTATAAGGTTATTTACTGTAAAACTAGGTTGCGTATCGATATGTTTTGCAATCCATTTTTGTCAACGTGGTTATTTTTTAATATAGAAATATATTGTTTGTATGGTTTTAAAACCTTTAGAAGTTGACCAAAGTAGACTGCAGAGGCTAATTTATAAATTCCAGCTTTCTCCACGAAACACAGTTATTCTTTAGCGTTTAATAATAAGTCACACGTCGTGTAGTAATATTTTGTAACTACGAATACTTTTGTATTTGCACTGGCATTCAAAACTTTCGAAATGTTTCTGAAATCATCGAAAATAAATCTTATTTTTTTACCCACAATATTTGGATAAATTAAATTAAGTGCTAATTAATTTTAAAATTACCAGAGTAATTTGGAAAGCCAAATAATACGTCTCGACATTTGTATTTAACATCTTGTGAAATTAACAACCACCCGGGGTTGTAGCATTGTGTTTTAGTAACTTAAATGTTTGCACATTCCGAACTTCCAAGAGAGCTGAAAACCGTCAGTCCCATGTACTACGCGATGTTTAGCACTTTAAATATCCATACTCTTCTAATAGAAGGAAAAAATTCCAAGTTGCTAAAGTTGAATGGCTCCCTGGCGACGGGGACGCGAGATACCAGAGCTTCACACAATGAACTATTATTTCAACACTGTTGCATAATAAAAAACGAAAATACCTATTAAGCAGTCTTATGAATGAACAAAGGAAAGTGGAATCTAAATAATTAAAAATGAACATAGAAGAAGCTGACTCGAGAGAAGAACACGTGCACATTCAAGGCACCTTCAAGACAAGGGACGATGCCCCACCGAGCACACTTTTATCAGCGTTCATTTCTTGCTCACTACATTTATATTGACACATTTTTATATTGTTGTTAAAGTTTAAGTTGTAATTTCTTGAAGTGTTTTGTGTTAGCCGAAAAGTTAACTGGGGCAGTCGGTAAGATTCAGCTGAAGAACCAAAAGCAGATTGATTGCTTGTGTTTCAGCTGAGCCAAGCAGATATCCAACGCAGCCAATAACATGTATAATATTTAAGTTGGTTGTTATTTACCTCATATATTTTATTTCCTTGCTGATTCTACAAACACTTCTTCTTTACAGAGAAAATTGAAGATAAACAGATACATCACATGTGTAGTGCTCATTGCAGTGTGTCAAATGTCTGCCAGATATATTGTAATTTGGGATTGTGTTAAGAAAAACCGCCAGAATAAATGCAGCGTCAACAATATGTTACATGCCTCTCCGTACAGCGTCGCCACACTGCTCTTTGAATACCAATTTATTGTAAACTTGCATATTTCTGTTTACAACATTTTACACTGTGAATTACATACCATGCGCATGTGATAACAGGCAATAGATAATATCACTCATAAACTGTATTTGTCTATAAAGCATCTAATTTGTTGTTTTCTTTTGGAAAACAAAACCGCACTGTCAAATAATCGTGTAAAAAAAAATCCTTTCAGAATGTTCTTCATCAAAAAATAGCAACATAAAAAATCAATGATGTGTGTATGTGCAGACATATAGAACGGTTTTTTACGATAATTTTCGAAGCCAGTTGTTTGTGATATCTTGTGCGGAGTAGACGTGCTGGAGATAGGATATCGCATACAGTTTTTCCTATACGGTAATCTTGTGATATTTAATCACAGGATACAGTTTTGTATATCCAAGTTATACTGAAACGAATAAAAATGAATATGAAAAGGGAAAATACAATTGCTTTGGATTTCAGCAATTCCAAGAAAAAACCGCAGAATATAGCTATACATAGGTTTATAAAAGAACAATTTGAATTCACTGTAGACCAGGTGCAATGTATACAAACAGACCATATACGAGGGAAAGTCTATATAAAAGTAACAACGAGTTTGTTGGTAGAAAAGGCGATAAGAAAGGGTGAAAGTGGCTTAAGTTTTGTGGATGAAGATGGCAGCAGTTACGAAGTATATGTTACCGAATATTCTGACGACATTATGGTCAGAGTCTATGATTTTCCTATCGAACTAGAAAATAAGTTTATCAAAGAAAAATTGACAGAGTTTGGAAATGTTAAAAGTATTCGCAATGAAAAGTGGAAAGAAAGCGATGGATTTTATGATTGTGAAAATGGGATTCGTACAATCATCATGACTATGAGAACAAGAGTGCCTTCATATTTAAAAATTGGTGGATGCACTAGTCTGGTGACGTACCCAGGACAAATTAGAACATGTATGATATGTGACGAGCCTGGTCATTTACGAAAGGACTGCCCGCGGAAAGCAGTCAACAGAATTTCGAATATCAGAAGACCACCTGCCCCAGTCGTGAATCTACTAGAATTTCCAGAGCTCTTCCAGAAAGCAAGCTTGCCGGTTTTATCACCACTTCCCACTAGAGTAAGTGCGGTCGATGAAAGCTTGAATAAAACTGACACAAATAAAAATGGAACGACAACGCAGACAATGGACACTAGTGATAATGAAGATATAATACCCATCCCAGATGTAAACGAAGAGGAAGAGCAGTCGAACAGAAAAGAAAAATCAGAGACCAAAAAGAGAAAGAAACACAAAAATGAAACATCAAGTGAAGAAGAGAGTAGGAAAATTCCACCCTTGAAAATAAATGTAAACAAAAGTCGCGAAAATAGGAATAATGAAGCAGGAAGACAAGAAATGGAGCAGCAGCTACATATCCCTAAGAATAAGTCTCTGGAAAATTATAGATATACACAGTAAGTCAATGATTATTCTAAAAACAGTTGTGTCTATTAATATTAACTGCAGTAAGTCACAAGTTAAATTTGCTTTGTTAAGAGATCTGATCAAAAATCATTCTGTAGATATTGTCTTCTTGCAAGAAGTTAACACAAGTTTTATGACGATTTGGCCGGGATTTGAATATATTTTTAATTCCAATGAAGGGTCTAGAGGAACCGGAGTCATTTATAGGAGAGGTATTAATGTCCAAAACATCAATTTTAGTGAATGTGGTAGAGTTATATCCCTAACGGTTGACAACATCAATTATACCAATATCTACGCACCATCTGGATCGCAGAAGTACCGAGAGAGAATTAATTTCTTTGAGAGAACATTGACAGATTATTTAGATTTTTCTAGGCCTTTTGTTTTACTGGGAGACTTCAACTGTACGATAAAACAGAAAGATACAACAGGAAACTCTAATGTATGCAAACCGCTTCAAAACATTATTAATAGGTTGAAATTAATGGATATCTGGGAAGTAATTCATGGAAACTATGTAGAATATACTTATGTGCGGGAAAATTGTGCCTCAAGAATTGATAGAGCTTACATTTCCAAGGAACACATTTCATTAATACACAGTTGTCAAATTTATCCTACCAGTTTTTCGGACCATCATGCCCTCTTGTTTACCTTGAAAATGCCTCAACTTAACAGATTACAACATGGCTATGGATACTGGAAAATGAAGCCGACAACTTTTAATGACAAAACCGCCAATGAAGAATTTGAGAATGAAATAAAACGTTTAAAAAACCATAAAAAATATACAGAGAATTTTGTAAGCTGGTGGTTTGAAGTTTTTAAACCTGGTGTTAAAAATTATTGTAAAAGTAAAGAAATACAAGAGGCGATAGATGTCAAAACAAAGCTAAGTTTTTACTATGAAATTTTGTACAGCCTAAAAAATAAAATTGTAAATTCACGAGAAAGTATGATAGAATTCAGAGAAATGAAAACAGTGATTAGACAAATAAAGGAAGAGCAAATAAATAAAAAACACATGAACAAATTTATGGATACTATATCCGATAGAAATAATCTTTATGACATAGTGAGAACTAGAAAAAGAAATAGAGCTTTGGTGATAGACTCGATTGTAAATGACGAAAATGAAATGCTAAATTCTAACACAGAAATCCTACAATATATTACACAATGTACAAAAAAGAAATTCGCACCAACAACAATAGATGACAAACAATGTGAGAAAATTCTAACACAAATAACAGCTATTAACATTGATAATAATGACTTGAAGGTTTTGGAAGAAGAGATTACTGAAAAGGAATTGTATTCAATTGTCAGAAATTTGGCCAATAAGAAAACACCAGGACTGGATGGAATTAGTTATGAATTTTATAAGACATTTTATGAGACAATACGGAAGGAACTCTTAAATTTAATGAATTTACTACTAGAAGCTAGAATTTCGCCACCGTCATCATTTGTTGACGGCATAATGATCCTTGTACCCAAAGTTAATGAACCAAGTAAACTGGAAGATTATAGACGAGTGACACTGACAAACACGGACTATAAAATATATATGAAAATCCTTGAAAAACGTCTTGAAAAATTTACAGCTGGTATGGTAGGACCAGAACAGAGCTGTGGGATGAAGAGATCCATTTTTAGTAATTTAATGATAATAAGAGATACAATTATAGAAAGTGAAACACAAAACAATTTTAGCGGTGCCATAGTGAGTTTGGATTTCGAGCATGCTTTCGATAGAGTGTCGTATGAATACCTGTGGAAAATTCTTGAAAAAATGCGTGTATCCGGAAAAATAATCGGTGCACTCAAAAAGATATATAATATCAGCCGGTGTAAATTGATGGTTAATGGCTACCTTACGGATTTCATATACACATATTCAGGAATTAGACAAGGTTGTCCGATATCAAGTCTATTATTCTCTTTGACAATAGAACCTTTCGTGAGGCTTTGTAAGAGTAGACTTACCGGGTTAAAAATAAATAACCAAAATCATAAAATTGTTGCGTATGCTGATGACGTGAACGTTTTTATAGGAAATGCAACCGATTTAACATGTCTCAGAAACATCATTAAAATGTACGAAAAATCTTCAAATGGAAAACTCAATCAAGCCAAATCAAAGATATTAGTATTAAGCCAAAATAAAAATACCGATATTTGTAGAGCAGCCAGCAGCACAGTCCAGATTGTAGATGAAGTCAAAATTTTAGGAGTAACATTCACAAGAAGTAGCACTGATACATACAAGAAGAACTGGGAAAAAATTGTGCGAAACATAGAAACAACACTAATTAACAGCAAACTGCAGTTCTTAGACATATATAAGAAAACATGGTACGTCAATGTTTTCGTCTTATCAAAAATGTGGTACGTTTCTCAAATTCTACCATTAGGTAGAGAATATAGTCAGAAAGTGGTACAAACTATAGGCAGGTTTTTATGGTATGGGTCTCTTTACAGAATTGAACGTCCGCAATTATATTTACCAACAGACAAGGGTGGAGTTGGGTTAATTTGTATAGAAGACAAGGCTGATGCTTTATTTATACGCACCCAGTACCAGTCATGGAGCGATAACGGTAACATTAGGCATGATTCTTTGGTAAATTGTATATTCGGAAACATAAATCTTTTAGGTCGTAACATGAAATGTTATAAAAATATCTGCAAGAAAATTGGTGATCTTAATATTATAAAGAACGTTAATCTTCTTACAAAGGAAATCTATAAAAATCTACTGAGTCAAAGAAGTATCCAACCAAAAATTGAGACTAAACACAATAATGTTAATTGGAATTTACTGTGGAAAAATCTAAATTCTCCATGTATACCAACCTTGTGGAAATCGGCAGTCTACAAATACGTGAATGAAGTATATCCAACGAAAGAAAAGATGAAAAGGCATAACATAATAACTGAAGATATTTGTGATTCTTGTGGCAGGGTAGACACAAATAAACACAGACTAAATGGGTGTTTTAGACAAAAAGTAAACTGGATTTGGCTGAGCCTTAAACTCTTAAAAAAATTCAGAATAGAAATGGAGGAAAATATTTACAGTGAATTATGTAGGGAATTCAAAAAGAATGCAGATAAAAATGTGTGGATGTGGTTTTTGTGTGCCGTGACCTATGTGAATATGGAAACAGATGGTAACTTAGAAGACTTAAAAAGAATTTTAAGGAAGGACAGATTCAACAAGATAGCGAATGGATCAATTGGGGAATTTAGTAGGAAATTATTTTGTTTTTAATTTTATTTTAGACATGTAAATTTTATTATTATCTGTTTTCTTATACCATTTTGTTTTTAATGGAGAAAGGTTTCAATCAGCTATGAGTAATTGGTAAAAAAAAATTAAAGTGTAAGAGTGTAAATTTGGAATTAATAAATGTTTTTATGAAAAAAAAAAAAAAAAGTCTTGAGATAATCATTTGGTTTTTGGTATATAAAATACCCTAACTCGTAAAATTAAAGTAATTAGAAAACCAGCCAGATCGGAATACTATAATATGACCGGTTTTGCTTAGACAGTAGCGTCTTCAGAAACAAACTGATTTTTAAATGGAATCAGCTGAATAGAGACATAGATACTTTTACTCTGTATTCACAATTGCTTATTTTCTTCTCTGTAACTGGTTTGGCCGCTTTATTTGGATGAATTGAGGCAATAATTAATGGAATAAACACAGAACAAAAAAAATTACATTACCACAAGACCTAAACAAAAAAAGTCTGGACGCAGCAAGTGCGTTATGATAGTGAATTTTCATAAAAATGTTTTAAATAGCAAATATGTGTGTTTTTTAAGAAAGCAGACATCAAATTCGGTTACCAGTATAACATATATAATAGAAGCAATGTATCATATTTCATCAAAATAACTTTATTGTTTGAAAATGTACAAAAATCTTTTGAAAATAAATTTAAAATGTTCCCGAAAAAACTAGTTTCATGGCCAATGAACCTTATAGGTTAATTGCAAATTGAGCTATTCAAATTTGAGGCATTCAATAAAAATTCGCTACCATAACGCACTTGCTGAGTCCCGAATTTATTTTCTTACAAACATGCATTATAATTTCGTGGTCGAAATTCCATACATTTAAGGTCAGCTCAGAACTGACACTGACCGGGGGAATCCGTTTGTCTAATTAAAATAAATCATTGTTTAATCTATTTTAACTTAGCAGATTTTCCTGGCTAACGAACTTATATTAGCCACTTGCAAAATGAAGGTACTCACCAAACTTGTACAAAATCGGCCCATTCTTTTTTTAATTATGGGTGTGACACACACACACACACACACACACACACACACACACACACACACACACACACACACACACACACACACACACACACACACACACACACACACACACACACACACACACACACACACACACACACACACACACACACACACACACACACACACACACACACACACACACACACACACACACACACACACACACACACACACACACACACACACACACACACACACACACACACACACAAACACACACAAACACACACAAACACACAAACACACACAAACAAACACAAACACGCACGCACGCACAAACGCACACACGCACACACACACACACACACAATATTCAGTTTTTGTGACGCTGATAGTGCTATTTACTTTAAAAAAATTGTGGAAAAGCCGTCAGTTGCAAAATAAAACTCTTTATTAAAAGCCGAGCTTTCGGAAAAGTTTATTCCACTCTCAAGGCTACAACATGGAGAGAAAAAAGTTTACAATTTACATAGGAAAAATATAAAAGTTTAAAATACTTACATATAACGCGAGTTTTATTATAACTAATTATGAAATAACAAACATGGAAAAAACCTTTTTGTAAATTTGGCTACGTCGAAAAGTGCCAAACTGACATATGAAGCTAACTATTGTGTATTTGAATTTGTTTTTTGTTTTTGTCTAGGAAATATAAATAGGGGTAGTGATTTCTAAAATTAGTATCTTTCTTTAAGTTTATTAAATTGTCATTGAAAGTAATTTCAAAATCTCCTAAACACATTCTTTTATTACTTAAGGTTTCACAGTGTAAAATGGAAACATTACTAAAATTTATATTGTGGCCAGTGTCGAGATTATGTTCAGACAGAGCGCAAGTTCTTTTTTGTAAACGTATGTCAGTTTTGTGCTGTGTCAATCTATCTTTAAGGACTCTGCTTGTTTGGCCAATGTATTTTGAACTACAATTACCACATGGAATACAATATACCACTCCAGACACTTTGGAAATTTCATCGTTACTTTTGAGTTTACTTAAAATGTTATTAATTGTTTTTGAATATCGAAACATTATTTTAAAATTGATTTTATCTTTAAATATAAACTTTAACCTATTGGAAATACTCCTAATGTATGGGGTAGATATGTAAAAAAAGTTAGATGTTTCCGAACTCGAAATTGTATGGGTGTTACGTCTGTCAGATAAATTTGATACTGTTTGTAGAGAGTGTCTTGTATTGTATCGGTGATTGTATGAACAATTGTATAAGATTTTATTAAGTAGTTTGGGAGGATAAGAGTTGTTAACAAAAATATTATAAAGTTTTCTTAAATTTTTTTCATGGAAAGAAGGATGGCATATCTTTCATATTCTATTTTTTAAGCCTAATAAAATGTTAATTTTAGTTTTAAATAAATGATCTGAACGAAAATGTATATACCTTTGAGAATTATTTGGCTTTATATACCAATCTAAAATTATGTTGTTATCGTTTGTTCTAATTAATTTTGTATCTAGGAATGGTACACTGTTATCTGTTTCCTCTTCTAATGTAAATTTAATAAATTGGTTGTAAGAATTAAAAACATCTAAAATGTGTGTTGTTGAATTTAGAGGAATACTACAAATAATGTCATCATATTTTTTTAAAAAAGGAATATTAAAATTTAATATTGGTATACATGTTTCAACTGAATCATCTATAACATACAATAATTGGGGAGATACAAGCAACCATTGTAGTTCCAAAAATTTGTTTATAATATATGTTTTCAAAAACAAAATAGCTTGAGTTAAAAATAAAATTAACTATTTCAAGAAATGTATTTTTTGGAATGCATGTTTCAAGAGAAATAGGAACCCATCTTTCCTCTTTAAAGAGTTTAAGTGGCATGTTAGTAAAGAGTGTAACAATATCAAGACTAACAATTACATAATTATCTGGAAGTGTAACATCCTTTATAAAATCTGAAAAGTGAAAAGAGTCTCTTATGTAATAATCATTGTAATTTAATAAACTCAAAGAAAGATAATTTTAGCAATCACTACCCCTATTTATATTTCCCAGACAAAAACAAAAAACAAATTCAAATACACAATAATTAGCTTCATATGTCAGTTTGGCACTTCAGTCAAATTTACAAAAAAGTTTTTTCAGGTTTGTTATTTCATAATTAGTTATAATAAAACTCGCGTTATATGTAAGTATTTTAAAGTGTTATATTTTTCCTATGTAAATTGTGAACTTTTTTCTTTCCATGTTGTAGCCTTGAGAATAGAATAAACTTTTCCGAAAGCTCGGCTTTTAATAAAGAGTTTTATTTTGCAACTGACGGCTTTTCCACAATTTTTTTCAAGTACACACACACACACACACACACACACACACACACAAATATATATACATATATATACATATACATATATATATATATATATATATATATATATATATATATATATATATATATATATATATATATATATATATATATATATATATATATATATATATATATATATATATATATATATATAATAAATAATGACCCCGGATATATGTTCTCGGGGGCCTAGTTAGTGCTTATTTGAAAATTCAAAAGTCAGGATCTCATTAGTGAATTTTTTAAAGAAAATTCACTAAAAACAACAGACGAATACGAACAAAATTTAGAGCATATGTTAAAATAAACTTCTAGTATTGGATCCAGTATCTTGGATCTGCAAAGATTGTAAGAAATTGAGCAAGAACTTCACAGTTCATCTACCAGTAGATCAGATGTGCCGGATTTGAACAGTATACGTGATAACCTCAACATTATGAATAATACACTGAATGAAATAAAAAACAACATTTATAACTTAAATGCCGCACATTACCCACAAAATTCGCAATCCTACAATGAGGCAGCATCTCTGCAAAATAAAATCAAGAGAATTCGAACAACTTTTCTGTTTAATAGGTACCTATTTTATTGATAAAATTAAAGATGTTAAATTATTGGAAGCAGAGATTTTGATGTCATTCGACGTGTCGTCATTATTTCCTAGTGTACCCACAAAACAAACGTTGGAGTATTTGGAAGAATTATTAAAATTGAACAATATAAGTCAAGACGTCTGAAAAGAATATTTAACTCTAACTAGCCTTTGTATAAAACAAAATATTTTCCAATTTAACAATGAGTTCTTTGAACAAACTGAAGGCACAGCTATGGGCAATCCATTATCACCTTTTACTGCAGATTTGTTTATGAGCAGATTTGAGACGGATTTAAAAAATAAAAGTGGGTATTTCCCTAGAGTTTGGTTTCGTTATGTCGATGATATTTTTGCAGTGTTTGACACAAATAAATGTAAGGTAGAAGAATTTACTGAAAAACTAAATAGTCAATTTGATTCAATAAAATTTACCCACGAAATAGAAATCAACAATAAACTTTCGTTCCTAGATGTACTAGTTATTAAAAATAAAAATAAAGGCTCGCTTGAATTCGATGTCTATAGGAAGGAAACGGCTACTATTAGTTATATTCCTAATGACTCACATCATACGTTTGCACAAAAAACGGCTAGTTTAAAATTCTTAGTAAATAGATTGATCAATTTTCCGTTGAGTAAAAATAGATTTAATACAGAATTAAAATACATAAAAAATGTGGCGAGATATAACGGTTACTCGGATGGTTTAATAGACAAATTAGTTAACAAACACAGAACAAAGAAGGTGATATCTGAATGTACGACATTTAAGAATGATAAAATCGAGAAAAAATTTGTGTGTTTACCTTATGAACCACGAATCACACAGGGTTTGGAAAGTATTTTTAAGACAGCCGATTTACATTTGACGTTTTCGACGAAAAGTAATTTAAAAAATTTGTTGGGTAATATGAAAGACAAAGACAAAGTCACTGAAATGTCCGGAATTTATGAGATTAGTTGCAAAGATTGTGATCTTAAATACGTGGGCCAAACTAGGAGAAACATAGCCACCAGATTTCGTGAACATCTCGTATAGTTACGATATGGTACGGTGGACAAATCATGTGTGGCACAACATATATGGGATAATAACCACCACATTGACAAAGAAAATTTGAAACTTGTCAAAAATGTCAGACATCAAACTATGCTTGATTCATTAGAAAGTATTTTTATATTAAGGTCTATTAAGAACAAAACTTCATTAAATCGTGCGGCACCTGTCATTTCTAGCCCATTGTTTTCTCTTTGCATTTGACCGCTTAAATAATCCTGTTGTCTGGTAGAATAATAAATTATTGTCAATAACTCGACCGGTTTATACATATACTAATCACTGTGTTTGTCTTGATTTAAATACCTGTTCGGTTTTAGTGACTTTTTATTATTTTGTATCTATGTAGTCAATATAAATATTTTCAAGTAGAATTAAAATCAATATAGATATAGTTTTTATGTAGTATTTTAGTTAAACTATTTTTCCTTTGTTAAAGTTAACACGGTGAGGCAGACATCTGGGTTTTTAGTTTTCTATTTTTAAAAGAGATGGGCGAGTTTATGTTGTTTATCTCACCAGATGTCTTTATCGGCATGAACCAATATCCACATAGTAAATTTCTAGATCGAAAGGAAACGTGCTGATTCTTTAAAGAACTCTGGTTCCTTTTAAACTTAAATTAGATAAGGGTCATAAATTTGTCGACCAAAAGATTAAAGCAGGTCTCCGACCTGTCTCACTGCGTAATAAACAAACGATCGTTCTTGGACGACAACTTTACTTCGGACTAGTTCGTTTACCTTGACGCGATATAAATATACAGGATCTAGTTTTTTATGTTAGAATTTTTCTTCCTCTGAAGATGTTGACTTTGTCAACGAAACAATCGTAAGGTCTCTGAAATATGTGTTGTGGTGATTTGGGTGTTCTCAAAGTGTACTTATGACGTATCACTGCTGAAGATCAGAATATCACATCCCAATATAACAGAAATGGTGGACATAGTAGCAGCGTTCCGAACTAAGAAAATCCATATCCACACATCCAATGACATGTTAGAGGAATACACAGAAAACAGTAAAAACGTTGTGATCATTGGATACACAAACATAAATGTCAAGTTAAGGGATACCGAGAGTACATCTTACAAAGATCAGCTTGGGACTGAAGATCTTAAACTCAAAATACACAACAAGAGAAGGTAATGAAAACGAACAAGACTATTATAGGCCATGTTATAAGTAACATATCTCACATTAAAATTACCACTTCGGTCATAAAACACCATATAAGTAATCACAATGTTATTATTTCGGATCTCAGCTACAAATACGATAAAAATCTTAGGAAAAATAGAGAACAAACATTTACGAAACTAAACATAAACCTCTTAATAGAGAAATTAGATAATGCCACATTTAGTTGAGACTCCAATGACATAAATGTAAAATTTCAGAACTTCACAGACCAAATACAACAAACAATACATGACTGTGAGGAAAAAGTAAACATCATAAGACAAAGACAGCTGCCCAATAAATAATGGATCAGCCGTGAGCTAATTGAACTTACTGCCGAAAGAGAAAAAGTCTACCAGAAAAAGCCGCAATACACGGACAACACATTTCTTAAGGAGAAATTTAAGATAGTAAAAACGAAATAACAACTTTACGCAGAAAGCTCAAGAAGCAGTACTACAAAAACAAAATCTGTGACGCAAACGGAGACCCCCAACAAAATAAAGACAACTAGTGCAATCAAAGAACTGAACAGAAATGGACAATCAACAACAGATCCCTAAGAGATAGCAGAAATCCCACTGACCCTCACGAAGTGCAACACGTCATCCTTTTATTAAAGAATAAAGCCAGTAGCGGCCATACCATCTCGCCCAATCTCCTAAAAAAATATATCATACCATACTTCAAGAGCTGACAACACTGATCAATCTAGTTCTGGAATCGGCCGTTTATCCCGAAGTGCTGAAAATCACAGAGGGAATACCTGTATATAAATCCGGAGACAGATCAAATCCAAACAATTATCAATAATAGCGATTTTATCACCTTTTGCTAAGGTAATAAAAAAAAATCCTCCAAAGCAGACTGCTCCAATTTCTAGAACAAGAAAACTTTTTTTGCAACCAACAGCATGGCTTCAGAAAAGATCGCTCCACCAAAATAGCGGCTGCCAACACAATAATAAAACTAAAGAATGATCTCGACGACAAAAAAACAGTAGCGGCGATCTACTTGGATTTAAGAAAAGCATTCGATACTGTGTGTCCCAAAAAGAAAGTTCACTAGAAAAAGCAGGAGTGAGAGGACATGCCCTCAGGCTAATAAAGTCCTTCCTGGATAAAAGAACATTCTACGTAGAAGTAGACAGGATGAAAAGTAGACACACTACTATATCACAAGGCGTACCACAAGGATCAACCCTCTCTCCAACTTTATTAATTACATTTATAAATGACATTGCCCAACTGAAACTATACTGATAACTGATTTAAACATGTAGATGTGTCCAGCGTACATAATGTATCATCATGTAACATTAAGTGTCGTTATCAGAATGTGCGTGGCTTACGAACTAAAGTTGATGAATTCTATGCTTCGGTGAGCGATTGTGAGTTTGACATTATTTCTCTAACCGAGACATGGCTAACGGATGATATGCCAAGTGATGAGTGGTTTCCTGATGGGTATGCGTTTCTTAGTCGAGATAGTCGTTTGGATGCTATGAATGTTTCCCGCAGGGGTAGTGTTCTGGTTGCCGCGTGAACACCTGTGGTGTGCAAAGTAATTGAAGTGGATATATTGAACAACTTTGTACCATCTTTTGACTTTCTTGCCTGCAGATGTAAATTTAAATCGTGTAGTATGGTTGTCTGTTGGGGTTAAGGAGTCGCGGGCCAAAGGACTCCAGGGGGCAAGCTGAGGAAGTGGAAATAACAACATAAACTCCCGATGAAGCTTTCCCCAAGACCGTCATGCGCGGTAAAAATCCGCATCCTGCACGAGGTGACCCTGCTAATAACTAAACATGACGGATCTAGACAAGGAGGTCGAACTAAACTCCCCCAATCTACGGTGTCACGTGACCCGTGCCTATGGATGGATGGCACCAGGGCGATGGTGTCGTGAACGGAACCTCTGGAGTACCAGGCAACCCTCCAGAGTAACCCGCCTTGCACCACACAGGGGGTTCTGATGGTGTGGACAGTATTTCCCCCATTCTCGTGGGAACAACATGAAGATTATAAATACATATAAAACCAAAACCAATGAGGCTCGAGGAGTGGCTCCGGCTACAGACTTGAGCCTTGAGTCTATCCCGGAAACGGAGACGAGCCAGGGTGCGGCAGCGGACTCTGGAGGTCCCACGACCGGCGTAGACACGGGGGATCAGGGGGTAGCTTCAAGCAGAGACCTGTCCCCGACACCCAAGCTGGAGGCTGGGTCCCACCGGAGGGCGGCGAGCTCCGCGGACTCCGGGGGCCCCTCCACCAGTGAGGACTCTACTGTTAGAGTAGAGGGACTGCCCCGGCAGTCCAAGCGTCTTTCCGGGGCGCAAAGAAAGAAGCTCCGGAGGGCGCAAAAAATGGCGGCCGGGACCTGGACGGTCGAGAAACCTGTAAAGGCGCAAGAGGGGAGTGCGGGTCAGAAGAGGACGCGCTCGAACTCTAGCACGCCCACTACAGACAGACGTTCCAAAAGGGCCAGGGTGCCTGTAAAGGCGCAAGAGGAGAGTGCGAGTCGGAAGACGCCGCGCTCTGGCTCTAGCACGCCTACTACAGACAGACCTCCCAAAGGAACTAAGGCCGGAACACCGGCGCAGACTGGCTCTTACAGGGAGGCTGCGGAGGGCCTCGGGATGGCGGTGATTGACAGACGCCATCCTGAGGTCACGCTAGACCAGGGGAAGGCGGACCTGATCCAGGCTGCGGTGGTAGCTGCAGTGGACTCTCTTCAGGAAGGGGAGAGCCCGCCTCAGTTCCACCGGACGCGCCTGACGGGGGGCATCCTCTGGATAACCTGTGCCGGCCCGCAGTCGCGGGACTGGCTGCGGAAAACGATCGGGGGCCTCGGTCAGATTTGGGAGGGGGCGGACTTGACAGCCGTCGAGCCCAAGGAACTCCCAAAGAGACGCAAGGTCCTCGTACGGATCCCTGACACCGTCCCGCAGGAGACGGTGATCAGCAGACTTAAGATCCAGAACCCTGAACTGGGGACGCAACACTGGTCGGTTCTAAGCAGGAAGGCAGAGGAGAAAGGACAGACGCTCGCCTTCTCGATCGACCCGACATCTTACAGAGCCCTTGAAGGAACCTCCTTCAAGGCATTCTGGGGCATGGGAAGGGTTAGCTTCCGCCCACTGGGGAAGCAATTAAGGGTTAATGGGACTTAGGTTCCTTCAGGTCAACCTCCAACACAGTAGGGCAGCCACGGCCGGACTACTAATGGCTCTGAGGAACACGGATGTGGCCCTCATCCAGGAACCGTACTCCTACAAAGGAGAGATCAAGGGACTCGGCGGAGCTAATGGAAAGCTCATCTACAGCAGGTCCAGCGAGAATCCGAGGGCCTGCATTTTTGTCAGGGAAGGGATAGAGTTTCTCCCTCTAATGAATTTCTGTTCCAGGGACCTGGCAACGATCAAAATCCGATGTGGAGGAGCGGATGGGCTGAGGGACATTACTGTCGCGTCAGCCTATCTGCCAGGGGACAGCACGGACCCTCCTCCACCCAACGAATTGGAGCAGCTGATGGTGGGTAGCAGAGCAGGTGGATCGCAGACCATCATCGGCATGGATGCGAATGCGCACCATGAGTTGTGGGGTAGCTCGGACACAAACTCTAGGGGTGAGGCACTTTTACAATTCTTTATGAAATTTAATTTAGACATATTGAATAGAGGTAATAAACCGACATTCGTCACAACACGGCGTGAGGAAGTTTTAGACCTAACAGTTTCCACCCAGTTTCTGGGTGACTTTGTTAAAAGCTGGGCTGTGTCTGGGGAAGTGAGTAGCTCAGACCACAGATACATCCGGTTTGAAATCGCCAAAGTCGAAAGAGAAACGGTATGGTACCGGGACCCCCGCAAGGCGGACTGGGAAGCCTACAGGGCAGACCTAGCTGTGGAACTGCGGGGGGTTGAGAGGGCCATAAGGGATTCAATAGACCTCGAGATTGCAGCAGTCCAATTGCGAGACGCAATTACCTCGGCCTATAACGCCAACTGCCCCCTGAAAATGAGGGTGTCCACCAGGAACGTCCCATGGTGGAACGAGGACCTCAGGCAAAGGAGGACGCAGGTTCGTAAGCTGTTTAACGCGGCCAAAAGGTCGGGAGCATGGGATGAATATAGACAGGCCCTATCGACCTATAACAAAAGACTGAGGGACGCCAAGAAGGAGTCGTGGAGGAGGCACTGCGAAGAAGTGGAAAACACGTCCGAGAGTGCTCGACTACACAAGATCCTGTCTAAGGGCCCTCAGACTAACATAGGCTCCCTTAGAACACCCACGGGAGGCTTTACAAGCTCGGGGGAGGAAACTATGGAAATTTTACTCCAGACGCACTTCCCCGGCTGTAACATAATAAACCAATCACCTCCGGACTGGGAACACTCAGAAATAGAGGCGCCTTATAGGCGGGCATCTAGAGTAGACTGGACAGTCGCTAAAGAGGTGGTTACCTGGAGCAAAATCAGATGGGCCATTAACAGCTTTAAGCCATACAAATCGCCGGGATTTGATGGAATAATGCCCATCATGCTCCAACAGGGGATAGATATACTGGCGCCGGTGCTTACCCTCATTATGAGGGCCAGCCTGGCTCTGGGGTACATTCCGAGGGCATGGAGACTGGCCAGGGTTGTATTTATTCCTAAACCTGGGCGTCCAACAGACCAGGCAAAGTCCCTGAGGCCAATAAGTCTCACGTCCTTCTTACTGAAAACAGTGGAAAAACTGCTCGACCGGCACATTAGGGGCGGTGTACTGGAAGTATATCCTCTACACTGCGGACAATATGCATACAGAGCAGGATTCTCAACAGAAACAGCACTGCACCAACTGGTGCTGAAACTGGAGAATACGCTGGAGAACAAGGAGGTGGCGCTGGGGGCCTTCCTAGACATAGAGGGGGCCTTTAGCAACACCTCGTTCGGATCGGTTCTGGCAGCTGCCCGGGAGCGTGGAATAGAGGAGACCTGCTGCAGGTGGATCGGTTCCATGCTCAGGGACAGGGCGGTGTTCACCTCACTCGCGGGAGGGACTCTGCTGGCGGGGGTCGCGGCGGGGTGTCCGCAGGGGAGCGTTCTGTCTCCCTTGCTCTGGTGTCTAGTCGTGGACGGCCTGCTGGGGAGGCTCTCGGGAGGGGGGTATGAGGTACAGGGCTATGCGGACGACATTGTCATCATAGTCCGAGGAAAGGTCACACAGGCAGTGTGGGAGCGTATGCAGACTGCACTGAAAGTGGTGGAAGGGTGGACGGTTGATCAAGGGCTCGGGGTGAGCCCCGAGAAAGCAACCGTCGTGCCGTTTACGAGGAGGAGGAAGTGTGAAAGCCACAGAACTCTCACTCTATACGGTAGGAGCGTTCCAATGGCCAGGGAGGTAAAATATCTTGGGGTCGTATTGGACTCTAAGCTAACCTGGAATGGTCACATTGGAAAAATACTGCGTAAGGCAGTCATGACCTTAGCCGTCACTAGGCGGCTATATGGAAAAACGTGGGGACTAAGACCTAGTATGGCCCACTGGCTGTACACAAGGGTGGTCAGACCATCGTTAACATATGCGGCACTGGTCTGGTGGCCTAAGGTGACACAATCCAGTGCCAAACAAAAACTAGGCAAGATCCAAAGGATGGCTTGCCTAGGCATCACAGGGGCCATGTCTTCAACCCCAACAGCCGCCATGGAGGTGTTGCTGGATCTACCCCCCCTACACTTCGTTATTATGGGAGAGGCCAGGCTAGGACTATACAGACTAGCCTGCAATGGTAGACTGAAGATCAACCCAGGCTTCAGGGGCCACTGCAAAATTCAGGAGATCGTGAAGGAACCCATGCTTGAAATGAGGTCAGACTTCGCGAGCCCGCGAATGTGCAGGGAAAACAACTTCACAGTGGAAATCCCTGATCGCGGGGCATGGCGGGAGGAGACACCGGGCATACCACGGGACGCGCTCGTCTGGTTCACGGACGGATCTGGCGGGGAGCGTGGGACGGGGGCAGGTGTTTACTCGGAAGGACCGAGGGTAAGTCACAGTATTTCCCTCGGAGCCCATGCAACGGTGTTTCAGGCCGAGATGTACGCCATCCTGCACTGTGTGCGGGAGAACAAGAGGAGGGGCTACACCAACAAGCGGATCCTCATAGCCACAGACAGCCAGGCAGCCCTTAAGGCACTAAGTAGCCCACGGGTAAATTCCTGGCTGGTGAGTGAGTGCCGAGACGAGACGAGCGACCTGGCTGGGCAGAATGAGGTGACCCTCATCTGGGTGCCGGGTCACTCGGGGGTCAAAGGCAATGAAGAAGCTGACAGTCTCGCAAAGAGGGGGTCAGCAGAACCATTTATGGGACCAGAACCGGCTCTGGGCGTGTCAAAGAGCACTGCCAGGGGAGCCATTAAGTCCTGGGTCAGAAACCAACACAAGGTGTACTGGGCGGACTGTCCAGGGCTCAGACATGGGAAGTCAATAATTGACGGACCCAGTTCAAAGAGAGCTGTGGAGCTGCTAAACCTTAGCAGAGGACAGCTCAGAAACACAACAGGTCTCTTGACGGGACACATGGCCGTCAAGAAACACCTACATAAAATGGGGCGGTTCGAAGGGGACCTCGCATGCAGACTCTGCGGCGAGGGGGAGGAATCAGCCCAGCACATCTTGTGCGAGTGTATAGCTCTGGACCGGAAAAGACAACTGATCTACGGTCACTCTAGACCGGAGACAGAGCAATATAAAACTTCACCCTACCAATCGCTGTGCAGACTAGTTCAAGGCACAGTGATTTTGGAATGGGTGGAGTAAGACTAGGGGTATGCACAATCAACCAAGGGTTGCGGTGCTATCGGGGCGGCAAGGCCGCGGACGAGCCCTGAGGGAACAAAAAAAAAAAAAAAATGGTTGTCTGTTTGATCTATGTGCCCCCACACGTTGGATGACTATGAATTTTTTTTCGAAACTCTTCAGCAAGTGAGTGAACTGTTTGGGGATAATGTATTGTTTTTAGGTGACTTTAAAGCCAGTACAGATAGTAAGAAACTTATTGTTACAAACTTAGCTAGTTTTTTCGGCTACACTCAATATAATGAAATACTAAATGTGAATGGAAGAATTCTGGGCTTAGTCTTTTCATGAAATGTGAAGTTTCACATGAAGGGGCGCCTTTGGTGGGGGAAGACCTACAGCATCCTTGTTTGTTTGTTGATATTTCTTTGAATAGTTCATTTAGGTTATTTGATGTTTGTAGAACACTGAAGATGTATAATTTCAGAAAGGCTAATTACGTTGCATTGTATGATGCACTGCTCGGGGTTGATTGGTCTTTCCTGTATGACTGTCTTGACTGCAATGAAGCATGTGATAGGTTTTATGACACACTGTATGGGGTTTTTCATGCATGCATGTCTGCCTATAGGAATTGTAAATATAGCTACCTGTGTAGTACAGTGATCAGATTAGAGCCAATATTAAACTGCAACATGAGCATTGGTTAAAGTATAAAAGGTGTGGTCCAGACTATAATTTGCAAAGGTTTAGGGAATTGAGAATTTTGGCGAAGCGTCAGATTGGCGATGCATATAGGAGGTATCTGTGTGATAATCAGCAGTCGATTACTGACTGTCCTAACAATTTCTGGTCATATGTAAATAATAAAAAAAGCACACACACAAGAATACCTGGTCAGATGTATTATAATGGTGATGCGCTAACTGGTTCACAACAAATAGTTGATGCGTTTGATGCATTCTTTGGTAGTGTTTATACACGAGCCGGCGGAATTGACTTACAGAATAATGCGTCTGACAGAGCCTTATCAGTATTATGTCCACCTATCTAGAATTACGGAGGAGGAGATGCGGAGAGCTCTAAACAAAATATTTAAGACTGGTGATGTATCTTACATCATCAACTATCGTCTTACAGCTCTACTCTGCATTTTTGCTAAGATCTTCGAGATGGTCCTATACGAGGGTATCAACAACTCTGTGAAGACTCTGATATCACCCTGTCAACATGGATTTGTGAGGGGTAGGTCAACTGTCACAAACTTGGCCGTTTTCACTCAGTGGGTCTCAGATGACATTGATGCTGGGGGTCAGATCGATGTTGTCTACACAAATTTCGCAAAGGCTTTTGACAGTGTCGATCACTCGGTCCTTTAGAGGAGGCTTACGCCATATGAATTCAGCGATAGCATGTTATGTCTTTTTGGGGATTATCTTAGTGATGGTGTTCAATTTGTTAGCTATGGCGGGTTCAGGTCATCTGAGCTCATTGCTACTTTGGACGTTCCTCAGGGCTCTAATTTGGGGCTGCTACTGTTCTTATTATTTATTAATGCTTTGGACAGTAGTTTAAGTGTGTTGAGACTTTTCTATGCAGATGACTTGAAGCTGCTTATGACAGTGACGTCGCTGGATGATTGTGTTAGACTGCAGGAAGATCTAGACTTGCTCTATGAGTGGTGCTACCAGAATGTATTGGAACTAAAAGAGAGTAAATGTAAGGTCATGACTTCCACACGTAAAGTCTTCCCTGTTCAGTTTGAGTATACTGTGGGTCGGTGGGTGGTTGATCGTGTGGAGACTGTGAAGGACTTGGGGGTTCACCTTGATAAGAAACTGTCATTTGACATTCACATCAATACCATAGTAAACGAGTGTAACATGTTTTTGGGATTTATAGTGTGGAACTGTGGGTCGTTTACATGTTTTAGTGCTCTTAAAGCTTTCTATTGTGCTTTTGTCCTTTCAAGGTTACGATATGCATCTCTTGTCTGGGGCCCATATTATGGTGTACATATAAGCTCACTCGAATCTGTCCAGAGAAGGTTCCTAAAAGATCTGTGGTTTAAGGAAACTGGGCGTTATCCGGAGAGGGGGTTTGATCATTCTGTTTTGGTTAGGCACTTTGAATTCGTCAGTTTGGTAAGCTAAGAAGAGTAGACTCAATCAAGTTTTTATAAAAACTGATACACAATGTCATTGATTGTCCGGAATTATTGGCGCAGATAAATTTCCATGTTCCCAGGCTGAGTGAACGGCACAATATGTCATTTTATAATAATCAGTATAGGACTGTTGTTGTGTTAAGATCTCCAATATATGTAATGTGTGAAACTTTCAATATCATTTGTTCACATAGTGATATATTTAGCGACAGTTTGTGTACATTGTTGCATAGAGCTATTGAAGTGTTGTAGTTTTAGGGTTGTTTTTGGATTAATATTTTGTTATTGTTAATTTATGGTAATCTCGCTCGCTAATTAGTTTGTAAGTGTCCTGTACTTGGTCTGTTGGACCAAATAAATTATTATTATACGGATCAATCACCCTCTTTGCAGATGATGCTACCATAATATATGCTACCCAAGGATCCGTCAACTACAACACATAAACCATGACTTACTCATAGAAGATTATCTATCTATAAACAGATTAACTCTAAATATTGACAAAACAAAATATATGATATTTAACAGTAAAGAAGACATAGAAGCAGTATAACCTAAATAATCAACTAATGGTAGACACTAGTTAATAGCTAATTGTTTTAGTTAGTGAATATGAAAAGATACGGATCTTAGTACTTTAAATAAAACAAAATGCGTACAAAAGGTTTACACCAAATTTAAAGTAGCTATTGAAATTGGAACACATCTAATTGGTGAGTAATATTGATTATTATGTTGAGTTAAAGGAAACGACTAAGGTGTTTTCTAATGCTGTGTGATTGGTTTTGATTTTAAAATATTCCGCAACTTTGGATCTTCTACTACTGCTTTATTCTTTACTCGAGCTCGAGATGGATAGACATAATAAGTAAGCGTGCTGGACTTACTAGAAATTCAATAATTATTTGCCATGAGTTTGAGCTCTAGATTTGCGGAGGTACTTCTGCTGCTATGAGACCAGTTATTATCATTTTAATCAACAGATATTGGTTTCTAAAATCACCTGGAGTTGTTATAAAGGTGGGTACACTTTTATACTATCAAGATTCGCCTTTACAATGGGAATAAAATAAAGAGAAACCATTAAGCTACAATCTAGCCCCCAGAAAAAACCTGCAACTGTATTCCAAAATACAATTAGACGAATTTTTACTAGAAAAGAAATTAAATCCTAACCTATTCAAAGTGACAGGCTTTTACTAAAGTTAGGTCCAGACAAAATTAAAACGACAGGAAAATTTTCTCCTTTTTGATAATAAAATTCCAGAGAAAACAGATAATTTTTAATTCAGAATTTAAAACTGTTCATTAACAAGAATGACAAAACCTTACTTTGACATATGTCAAGGATAATTTGGAAAAGATAAACAAACAATTAAATAATGTTTTAAGAACAACACTTGATAGAAACAAATGATCACAAGCTAAACAAAAGCAAGATATATAATAAGAAGACCCTATTTAAAATATAATATATTCCTGTATTTATGTAATTGTTTACTTTTAGGTCATGTACTGGAGATGACAGTGTTCCTGATATTATTAAAGCTACACCACAAAGGAACAACAGCAAGACAGAAGGGAAATATTGCTTAACTGTGGAGCTACACAGTTTTAATCTTTAATGAAAGAAATAAGTTACGCAGCAACGCTCGGCAATCTGTGAAATAAAGTGATGTGTAGTGCATAGTATAGGCTCACATGCTGTATGTTGCGGTTATTACATTGGCTTAAGAAACATGTATGCCTTTGATTGCTACTCTTAAAAAAATTCACATGTGACAACTTGTACGGATGTAATTTTTGCTTTCGTAAAATAAAATGTGCGGTTGATTTTGATATACCAACCATTCGTTCAATCCGCCGGACTGATGCACCGGGATCCTTAGTAACTGCTACCAAAACATTATGTACTGATTCGTTATTGCTGGACTTTTTCCAAAAAACTACAGGTTTTTTTTTGAAGAACCATATGGTTTAAGGTTTGTCACTAATTTGCTATAAGTCCTTTTATTTGGCTGTCTTCGCCTAAATGCATAAATCACATAAAGCGTTAGTTGTAGTAGCCAGTTGTGTATTACTTAAGTTTAAAAGCTCTGCACAGGTCTGTAATAAGAATCTTCTTGATTAAGGTCGAAAAAGAACTAAAATGGTACTAAATCACAAAGTGTGACACATCGCTAAATTTGGAATAAAAAAGGCGTTCAGAATATGATACCAGAAAATGAGGGCCGCATTTTAAAAAAAAGTTGATGATGGACCCGCTAAGACGAAACGTTGAATTCAAAAATTAGCAATGCTATGTTAAAGAAAAGGAAAAGTTGCTGTGGAGACTTCATCAGTATTGATGCAGGTCCACCATTAAGGCAAAAAAAAAAATATATATAAAATCAAAAAATCCAAATTTTTCAAAATATCTCAAAAACCAAATAATTTTTGGAGATGTCTAACTGCCGTTGTGTTGGGCTTTTGAGTGCGCAACTTTTTTCCGATTTAACCAAGTCTGTATCTGCTACCGTTCTAGAGATCCCCATGGTGGCCCTCCTTATCTTGAACACACTGTCTGTGTATACACACACACATACGCACGCACGCACGCACACAGGAACGCACGCACGCACACAGGAACCTACGCACCCCCCCCCCCCCGCGCACACGCACACCAACGCGCACGCGCACGTACGCACACAAACTCATACAAACGCGCGCGCGTACACACACACACGCGCGCACACACACACACACACTGTATCTCTCGTACAGTGTAGACATATCGAGAAAGCTGGTGGTTAAAAGTTGTAATTTTTCGCGGTTTTAAAGCTTAAAAACTAGTGCAAAAACAGGTATTGTCAATTGAATTCCATTTCTATAATTAATAATTCAAACCATATAGATCGTTAAATACATGTAGTGTAAATCGAAGGTAGATAAGAAGTTGATAAAGACGCCGGGGTATCAGAGCCCCGGTTTCATTGTATTAAACTTTCAATTCAAGTGCTGGTGTTTTACAGCGACCATGAATGACAGTGGCAGCATCGCCGTGGCTTCCGATCACGGAAGCGGCTCTTTCAACAAGCCCAGTCATATTGTTAAACCTACTGATTTAGCTGGTGTAGTAGCATCTACCTCATCGGCGACAGAAACCAATGTTTCTACTGAACAAGATTCTGTTACCGCTACCGTTCCACTCTTCTCGCATGTTTTGAAAACAAAAGTTAAAACTGTTTTTCCTAAAAAGAATCAAGGCTTACTGTTCCCATCGCTTGAAGGACTCTCTATAAAAGAATATATAATATCTTTAGGTTCTATCATCGACTCCAAGAATATTTTGTTTTCTTCCAAAATCTCGAAAAATAGAGTCTGTTTTTACCTGTCTTCCAAGGAAGCAGTTGACGACTTTATGTCGCAACATGCCGGTATCTCAATAGAAGATGTCCATACACCCGCAAGACGTCTTATAACACCAGCTTCTAGGATTGTGCTCTCCAATGTCTCACCGTACATACCGCACGAAGTAGTAGAAGAAAGTTTGAGAAAAAATAATTTAGGAGTCGTTTCACCGGTTTCCTTTGTGGGAGTAGGACTAGAAATGTCAAAGTTCTCTCATATTTGCAGTTTTAGACGTCAGGTATATATAGTACCCGAAGAAAAAAAAGAATTGCCCACATCGCTCATTATTAATTTCGATGGGGATGCTTTCCGAATTTTTCTTTCTGACGATGAACTCAAATGTTTTATATGCAAGAATTCAGGTCATATTTCAAAAAAATGTCCGACTACCCAACTGAAAAATATGGAGCAAGCGCAAGACACAACAGATACTGTCACATCAAAGGAAACCTCTCTCATGACCACAGAGCCATCGTTTGCAAAGCCCAGAGATCTCATAGATTTAACATCGAGAAATACAGTGGGGCTAAAACGGCTTGCTTCTGAAGAGGCCCAATCAGATCAAGAAAATGCTGCCAATGTTACCGACACAAACGAAACCTCAGGTCAAACAAGTACATGTTCTCAAAGGCGAAATAAGAAGAAACAGAAGAAGTCATCACTAGAGCCGGTTTCATCCTTTGAGCCACTTAGACATGTTTTTGAAGAAAAGCGATACATTGTAAGTTTTGAGAGTTTTAAGGCACCTCTAAGAACAGTTAAGGACAGTTAAGGGGCGAGATAATCCCACTATGATAGCAGGTGAATTCTGCACTGACATTCCAAGAAGTCTGATTCAGATGTTATCTGAAATTCACCACTTCATAAAAGTTAGGTCTCTCAGGGAAAGGGTTAAACGCCTAATTACTGCACTAACTAAGAAATCAAACACTATTGGAGATTCACAATCTGACTTCCCTTTAGACACCTATGATTCCCAAGTGTAAACTTCTCTCTCTTATTTTCTATAATCATATAAAATTCATGGATTTGAGGATCTTAACTTTAAATGTCAAGAGTGTTAGAAGCGAACTAAAGTGGCAAAACTTATAAACGTTTCTAGGCTTGACACAGCCTCATATCTTTTGCCTACAAGAAACCAATATTGACACCGTCCCCCCATCCTGGTTGGTTTCGGAATACATTTACTACATAAATCCTCCTGACCATGACTACACAGGTACAATAATAGGTCTTAAAAAATTCTTATTTGTTTCTTACATGTATTTTGTATCTATTTATCTAATAGTGGTCCTGAAGCAGTGAACATACTTTCTAGAGTCAACTCGAATTTACAGACAGCTACTTATAATACCAATGATTACGTCATTATGGCTCGTGACTACATCTGCACTCTCCTGCCTGACAGGGACAGATTCATCTCTAAAGAAAGGAATCCTGAAGTGTCTTCTACTCTACGTGAACTAACAAATAGATATTCTTTACACGATGTGTGGTTAGCAACCAATCCAGGCAAAGAGGGATACACTTTTTATTGTAATATGTCTGCGTCTAGAATTGATCGTATATACTGCTCAGAACATCTGATAAGCTGCACATCAAGCTCAAAAGTACTGTCATCCTTCTCTGATCATTTAAGTCTATCCGTACAGATACGATCCACAGCATACAAGCGTTCCACACCTCACTGGCGGTTTGACAATTTGCTTCTAAATAATAGACGATACACGGACTGCATACGAACATATATCTCAGTCACCTTTGAAAACAAAATGATAATTGATTATAAAAGTGCGTGGGAAGTTTTTAAAGTAGGAGTGGCAGAACTAACAGAACAATTTGTGACACAAATAAAACACGAACAAAACTGGAAGCTTAGTGTTCTTCAAAGATCCTTGAGCCAGACATTAAACAGGAGTGACGCCAACACCTTGGAAATATCAAGAATTATGATAGAAATTAGGGACACTTACAACGGCATAAGTGAAAAGAGGTAAGCCAGCTCCAGGATTCTCAACATAATGCAACAAGACAGACCAACAGCTATAGCAATAATGCCACTTGTCAGTAAAAACAAAACACTGACCAAAGTAGTGAATCAAAATTCACACGTCACTGATCCAGTAAAGATGTGCTCCCTTGTAAAGGCGCATTTTAACAAAATCTATGGGGTAACTACTACAAGAATCAATACACGGAGCCCATTGTTCAACAATTTACCCAGACTCACTAGTTTTCAACAGTCATATCTAGATGAACCAATAACAATGGCGGAAATAACTTCCTCCCTTAAATAACTCAAAAAAAAAAGCTCCCGGCATTGATGGCATAACACCTGAATTTTACCTAGAATTCTGGACAGAATTAAAAGAGGCATTTTTAAAGGTTGTCAGTCAGTCACTTGAAGATGAAAAACTTATAAGGACAATGAGAACAGCTGTAGTCTTTCTTTTGTTCAAGAGTGGGGAAGACACTGTCCTTAATAACTGGCGTCCACTATCACTTATGACAACTGATTACAAAATAATCTCTAAAACTATTGCAAACCGACTTTCGACTCTGATCCATATCTTAGTTCACGCTGATCAAAGCTATTGTGTACCACAAAGGTCAATTTATGACAGCTTACACTTGTACAGAGAACTGATTAGCTACGTTAATAAAACCAACTCGAAAGCTTTTATTCTTTCACTAGATCAACAAGGTGCATTTGACTTTGTTGAGCATAGTTATTTTTTCCATTTACTTGAAATATATGGCTTTGGACCAAAAATTACCGCATACATTAAATTGCTGTACAGAACTGCCCAATGTTTCAATAAAGTAGCTGGACATCTCTCTTCTCCATTTGATTTAATTCGAGGAATTAGGCAAGGTTGTCCTCTGTCAGACATATTATTTACCTTAAGCATTGAGCCATTATTAAATCTGATACGGCATAATATCCATAATATCTGTGGATATAAACTTCTCCGAGACAATGTCTTCCTACAAGTTACAGCCTATGCAGATGATGTCAACATTGTTGGGTCAGAATTAAGCGATCTATACAAACTTTTAAACTGTTATGAGACATATAGAATAAACTCAGGAGCAAAATTTAATATGCACGAGTGTAAAGGCTACTGGTTAGGTGAATATAAAAACTCTTCAGTTACACCCCTAAACATTTGCTGGTCCTCGGGTACATAACACTCCTTGGCACCACTTTTAAAAATGATGTGGATACTTTGGACTATGATTATATGGAAAAGCTAATGTCGTCCCTTACAAGAAATTCCCAGAAATGGAAAAATCTGTTTCCCTCTTTATCTTGGCGAGGTAGAGTGCTGGCTATAAATCAGTTTATAGCCCCTAAGCTCTGGTACACATTACAAGTGCTTCCGGTGTCAAAGTCTTTTATTAAACGGGCTCAAAACTTTTTGACATACCTTTTCTGGTGTGGTAGAAAGCACTGGCTCACTGAACAACATCTATGCCTACCTGTAAGTCACAGAGGTATGGGTCTGGTTCACATAGAGTCGAAGATAAGGATGTTTAGAATATGTTTTCGAGTCAAATTCCTTACTCATCGTGAACACAGTAAGTGGCAGATTATGACAGAATGCCTTCTTTCCACTTTTCGCTCTGCAAATTTGTCATGGCAATTATTTTTTATTAAACTAACACCGCATATTTCCTCCCTAACCAATTTCATCAAAGAGGTTCTTGACGCCTTTAGTTGACGCCTTTACTTGTCTTGGTATCTCCCCGGAACACTTTCCCACAACCATATTGGGTTTAAGAGAAATACCCCTAGTAGATTCCAGATTGTTTCCAACGCACAATTTCAAATTCTCCAATATGTGGTTTGATTCGAAAATTTACCAAATGGGTGACCTATTAGAGGAAACTGGTTTTCAAGATTTTGAAATGCTCTCAATTCCAGAATATAATATTCATCTCAAGAGCAACTTAAGACTCAATTTAGCAGAAATAAAGAAACACACACTACAGACATATGACCTCATTATTACAGCACACGGTCCAGAAACATGGCCTCTTAAACTAATGTATCATAACCAGAGCAACGAACAAACCGAAATTGAACTGAAACACAAGAGACCACTCATCAAAAATATTACTTTAAGACACTACGGAACTGAAGACATCCTACTTGGTGAATGGTCTGACGATAGAGTCCAGTGGTTGTCGTTTGGTGCTCCACCAGCACATGGACATGAAGCAGCTATTTCTTTCCGATTTGTTAAAAACAGACTCGCTGATGCCGTATTTCTGAACAGGATTGGGCAACTCCAACACAATACATGCAGGAGGTGCAGTACTCCAGGGATCGCATGGCATATTTTGATTGCGTGCAAAGAAGCAAAATTGGTGTGGGACTACATAGACTTGATTGCTGTGAGGGTAATGAATCAACATTTGTGTGTGGTCGATATATATGCTGGTTTCGAACAGAACAAAAAAGTGTCGATGATAAACTACCTTTGTATATTGGCAAAATATTCAATTTACAACTCGTTCATTGCAACCTCGAAGAACAATATACCTCACAGGCCATACCTCACTGTGTTTAAAACTCGCCTGAAAACTAGAATCATTAAAGAGTTCGCTTTCCATAGCGGTAGAGGTGTTCTAACTCATTTCGAAAGCAGATGGGGTCTTGAAGGAATCTTATATAAAACCGGAGATGAATCCTTAACTTTCCTAATTTAATAATCTGCCAAAACTCAAATGGACATTGGAAAAGGATTGTAATTTCACTGCTTTACTTGTAATATACATGTGTGTGGTGTGTGTGTATATATATATATATATATATATATATATATATATATATATATATATATATATATATATATATATATATATATATATATATATATATAAATGTAGGGATATATGTGTATTTTTTCTGTGATATGTATATGTGTGGACATTATTTCATTTTAAGCAGTTGATTGTACATTACTAACTTCATATACTATGTACTCTTCACACACTCTTCACACGTGTTTTTGAACGAGTAAGACGTGTTTATTACAGCGAGTTTAAAAACTCATCAAAAGTAGCAGGTTTTTTTCTAGTTTTAGATAAATAATTTTGTTTTGATATAAATTAGTGGATAACGCACCAGTGAATAAATGGTGATAAGCTTAACAATCAATTGGGTTCCTAGAAGGGCTAGGAGCTCAATAATAGTTTCAACGTGTAAACTGAATTGTAAAATTCATTGAAACATGATTTACAGTAAGTAATCCTTATCTTGTTTACCACTTTATCTGTCCTTATCCACTGTTGGCGCCGCTGTGCGATATATTTCCGTTAATTATGTTTAAATAGTAGTTTTGGCTAGAATAATTTTTATTTTGATTTATCGAGAGACAGATGGCAACCCCTGTATTGTTTTTAAATTAAACTGAAGTTCAAAATTATCTTATCGTACCTGTGGGCGATAAGCTGCCAAGAACAGTCGTTTTGTAGACGTCTTAAGCAGTTTTACTAGAAATATTACTAACTTTTTTCCTCTCGAAACTGCAGACGTATATATGTGTGTTTTGTTAGTCGACATATTTTTTATTAAGTGAATTGTTAGTGCCTCCAGATTCCTTACATCCTAACTAGTCTATCCCTTTCCTTTCTGGAAGCATTTACCAAGAAGTCAAACCGCAGTTGACTGGTAAGTTTTTCTTTGTTATATTATATCATCATATTTATAATACATGTATATATGTTTGCTTCATACGGACTCGAGGTATTACATTTGATTTATTTGTAGTCGTTAATTTTCGCATACAGTCCATTTTTTCGTCAGATCATATGTGTCAATTTAGTTTAGACTGATTTAAACCCAGCGGCCGACACATAATGTTTGGTCCTACGAGCCGGATCATTAGAGTTTGAATCGATATTAGAGTGCAACGTTGTTTTGTAAATTTGTTTAAAATACTTCGAGTCAGTTGTTTTTGTAAATAGGAGAGCAGTTTTTAGTACATACGCTAGGTATTTGCACAGTTTAAACTAATGTTGGGTTGCATTCTGTCTATCAAGGATTTGATTAGTTTTAGAGGTGTATGAGTTAGTCATGGTTATTTCCGAAGGATTAGAATAATATTTGGTTCGATTCGCGAACATTTTTTGGTTTGTTTCTTTCCGTTTGGAGATAATTTGGTGGTAAATCATACACCAGTCGTTTCTCTTATAGTGTACTTATCTAGATAGTTTTTTCTTTGCGTGCAAAGAATAACATTAAAATTTTGTACTTAATTTTTCGAATTTATATTGGCTCGTTTTCATATTCATTTATTTGATATTTGTTATTAGGTTCATAACTATTGTCTTTCTTTCAATTTATTCGTAATTATGACTGATCAACAGGTACTAGAACGTCAACTGAAAATTTTAACGTCGAAAAAAGAAACTTATTTTTTGCGTTTACAAACATTATACGAATTCGGTAAAAAATTAAACGATGCCGCTTCTCTAAAAAACTTTGTAGCTAAGCTAAAATTGTTGGAAAAAACTAAAGATGAATTTACGCAGATTATTGACTCGCTTAATGAGATACAAATACAGTTGGATTCAAAATATGTGCCGAGTTTTCAGGCATTAGATGCGTTTGACGACTTATATTGTCATATATTAGTAATGGCTGAAGATCCGCGTGTAGCAGCAAGCAGAATGATTGACTCAAACCAGAATACGCAGGGTCAAAATAAAGAAAAACGTCAAACTGTTCCTCAGTTGCTGAAGTTAAGTTTGCCTAGGTTTTCAGGTAATATTAGGGAATGGGAAGTCTTTTACGAATGTTTTAAAAGTCTCATTCATGAAAGCTCGGACTTAACTGACGTCGACAAGGTAAATTATTTGGTGGGACAGTTGTCAGGTAAAGCTTTGAATATTTGTTCGGGATTACCTCCGACTGGTACTAATTACAAAATTATTTGGGACACTCTTGTTGAAAAATTTCAAAATCGTCGTGTTTTAGCAACTAGTTATTTGGAACAAATTTTAGATTTGAAACCGGCCCAATCTGCGTCGTCTAATAGTTTAAACAATATTTTAGAGAAGTGTGATACAGCATTTAAAGCTTTGCAAAACTTAAAACTTGATGACTTATTAGATTTTACGTATGCATATTTAATTTGGTCTAAAATGGATGTCGAAACTAGAAGTCTTTTTGAAAACTCTCGTAGAACATCAGATATTTTCACATACAAGGAAGTTCTAGGGTTTATTAAAAACCAAGCGCATATTTATACCATAACTCCGAATTTGCATAAATTGAATAAGTCAGTTTCTTTACAGTGTAATAAAAAAGCGAAATCTCAAGCATTTTTTGTTGAAAATAAGAAAGAGTTCAATGATAAAAATTGTATTTGCTGTCGTGTAAAACAACATTCTTTGACTTTGTGTGATAAGTTTTTGTCGAAATCGCCTGTAGATAGATTTAAATTTATAAAGGATCAATACTTATGTATTAATTGTTTTGCTAAACATAAAGTTATTGCTTGTAAAAGTGCAGTATCTTATAGAATTTGCAAACATAAGCATCACACACTTTTACATTTTGTCAAAAATCAGAATGATAATACTAAATTATCTACAGATAATGAACAGAGTGTTAGGAAAAATATTTCTGGCAGAATTGGTCTAGAAGATTGTAATAAATCGGGAGAAAACTCAGAGTCACTCCAAAATAGCTTAAACCCATCCACATTTTGTTCGACTTTACAATCTGCATCTGACTTTGGGTTGACGGTTTTGTTATCTACTGCGATTATAAACATTTTTGGTCAAGATGGTAGGGGTCATAGAGCAAGATTCTTATTAGATTCGTGTAGCCAAGCACATTTCTTGACTGCTAACTTGGCCAGAAAACTGGATTTGGAAATTTCTACTTGTGATTCGTTTGTTAAAGGCATGGGTGCTAATGATAATTCGGTATTAGGGAAAGCATCAGTTGTCATTTCGTCTATTTTAGATTCCAATATTCAATATTCGTTAGAGGCTTTATTAGTTGAGAAAATAACTGACAGATTGCCTGCTTTTAAGGTTCATAGAGAATCTGTCAACCATTTCTTTGAGCTGCCGTTAGCAGATGTTACTTTTGACCAACCAGGTGCTATTGACGGAATAATCGGAGCACAATTGTTCCCATGTTTGTTGGGTTCCCATAAGGTAACAGGCTCTGTAGATATGCCTGTTGCAGTTGAAACTAAACTGGGTTACATCATTATGGGTTCAGCTCCAGCGATCATTTCGGAATCCAGAAGTTTTCACTCGTTTCACACTACTGTTGAACCTTCCTTGAATAGTCTCGTGGTAAAGTTTTGGGAAATGGAGGATATTCCAGTTCAAAGATTCGAACCTCCCGATGATCTAGAATGTGAAAAAATATACTCGTCTACCCTCAAAAGAGAATCTTCTGGGAAATATGTCGTAAAACTTCCCTTTAAATTGAGTCCTGACAAATTGGGAGACTCTTATGCTATGGCATTAAAACGTTTTAATAGTTTAGAAAAAAGGTTTGATAAGTTCCCAAAATTTAAGGAACAGTATAGTTCTGTTATTCGTGAATATTTACAAGAAGGATATATGTCTCTCTCGAAAGAAATTTATTTTCCTAATTATTTTATTCCGCATCACGGTGTGTTTAAGCCTGAAAGCACTTCTACTCCTCTTCGTTGTGTTTTTGACGCCTCTTGCAAGTCGGCGACAGAATTTAGTTTGAATGATTTGTTGTACACAGGCCCAAAATTACAGTCTGATGTACTTGATATTTTTCTCAATTCTCGTTTGTTTCCGGTAGCCTTTACAGCAGACATTCGTCAAATGTATTTGCGAATTGGAATGAATGCTGAACATCAAAGGTTTCCACAAATATTGTGGAGATTTTCTCAAGATGAGCCCATTCGAACCTATCAGTTAAATTCCGTCACTTTCGGCGTGAAGTCATCACCTTCTTTATCGTTGAGAACACTTAGACAGTTGGCTCACGATGAATCGGAAAAATATCCATTAGCTTCGAAAGTGGTACATCGTGATTTTTATATGGACGACTTGGTTTCGAGTGTCGAAAGTTTAGAAAAGGCAAGGGTTCTTTATCAAGAATTAGTTGGTTTATTTTTTGCTGGCGATTTTCAGCTTACTAAATGGGCTGTAAATTCTGAGGAGCTTCTATCGGAAATTCCACGGGCTGAACGTTCACCAAAGGTGGTTAGTTTCGATTTAGATAGCCTAAAAGTATTGGGATTACAGTGGTTTCCCAGCGAGGATGTTTTTTCGTTTGCTATACATGTGGAACACAGGATATGTACAAAACGGAACGTTTTATCCACTGTGGCTAGATTGTTTGATCCACTTGGTCTTCTGGCTCCTGTTACTTTAATGCTGAAACGAATTGTAAAGGAGCTGTGGAAACTAAAGTTGGACTGGGATGAAGTTCCCACTGGCAAAATTCTTAATCAGTGGCAAAAAATCCAGAGTGAATTGCCGTTTCTATCAGATTTTCGAATGTTTCGTCATTCGGGTGTTTGTACAGATTCTGAGGTGACATTGACTGGTTTTTGCGATGCTTGTGAAGAATCATACGGGGCTGTGGTCTACATCAAGGAAGTGACGCCAGATTGTTTTGTTCAGGTTTCGCTTGCTTGTGCTAAAACTAAGGTGTCTCATATGAAGGTGCAATCAATTCCACGATTAGAACTGTGCGCAGCCGTATTGTTAGCTAGATTGTTGAAATTTGTAAAAAGCAGTCTCGAATCTCGTATCACTATACGACAAATATTTGCTTTGTCTGATTCAAGAGTGACCTTGAGTTGGATCGCTTCGCCTCCTTATAGATGGCATGTGTTTGTAGCTAATAGAGTGTCACTCATTCAAGAGTTGGTTAGTTCGGAAAACTGGTTTCATGTGGAAGGTTCTGATAATATAAGTATTGCTTGTCTCGTGGTATGCAACCTTCGCAGTTCATGAAATCAGATGTTTGGAAATCAGGTCCAGAATGGTTGAAGTTAAGTGTGTCGCAGTGGCCGATTATTTCGATTACTGCTACCGATGGGAAATTGCCCGAGGAAAAGGTTATTTTAATGGTAACAACCGAGGTAGAGCCACACCCATTATATCAATTGATTTCTCGTTGTTCGTCCTTTAGTAAGTTGATCCTTACACTTGTTTATGTTTTACGATTTTCTAGAATTCTGAAAACCTCAGGAATTATTTCAAGTTCTGATTTGGAAACGGCTGAACTGCGTTTAATCAAAGTAGTTCAGCGGCATTATTTTAATTCCGAAATCTTATTGTTGGAAAAGAACAAATTGTCTTCTCCCCGTCTTCGTCCTTTGTGTCCATTTTTGGAAGATGGTTTGATTAGGGTGGGAGGTAGACTTAGTAATTCAAGTTTAGAATTCGATCGGCAGCATCCCTTTCTCTTGCCTAGAAACGATCACTTTGTGAATTTGCTAATTGATGATTGTCATCGAAAAAATTTGCATACTGGACCACATTTGGTTTTGTCGATTTTACGTCAAAAGTATTAGATTACTAGTGGTCGAAATGCCATTAGATATCGCCTTCGAAAATGCAATCATTGCTTTCGTCAACATCCCAAGCCGACGTTTCCAAAAATGGCAGATCTCCCTGCGGTACGAGTTTCAGAAGCCAAACCCTTCTTACATTGTGGTGTTGATTATGGGGGGCCTTTCTTCGTAACTTTGGGGAAAAGGAGGGTAGTTAAAAGTCAGAAGGCCTACATTTGTTTATTTATTTGTTTGGCAACTAAAGCTCTGCATGTGGAATTAGTGTCGGACTTATCGACCGACATGTTTTTGGCTGGATTTAAGCGTTTTTTGTCACGTCGTGGGGCATGTTCAGTCATGTATTCGGACGGAGCCACAAACTTCATCAGGGCTAAACATAAATTAGATGCCCTTCATAACTTTGTTAATTCTGATTCGTATAACCACGCACTACAAACCGAATTCACTTTGAATAAAATCGTTTGGAAATTTCAACCTCCTTTGAGTCCAAATTTCTCCGGAGTTTGGGAGTCCCAAATTAAGGCTGTTAAAACTCATCTCTATAAAGTCATTGGTTCTCAAATTTTGACCTATGAGGAACTTAATACTGTTCTGACACAAATAGAGGGGTTGTTAAATAGTAGACCTCTTAGTTGGCTTAGTACTGACCCTTCGGACCCACTTCTTTTAACTCCAGCACATTTTCTTACTCTTACCCCATTAAAGTCTTTGCCTCTTGTTGATGAAGAGACTGCTGCTAGGAGTTTGTTCGATCGTAAAAATTTGATAGACCACATGGTACATACATTTTGGAAAAGATGGCACAATGAATATCTCACGCAACTTCAAATGAGGCAGAAGTGGAATGTCCCAAGCATGCCCATAGAGATCGGAACATTAGTTATACTAAAACAAGATAATGTGCCGCCATTTCGTTGGCCGGTTGGCGTTGTCGAAGAGGTTTTTCCGGGTACTGATGGTGTAGTAAGAGTCACTAAGGTCAGAACAAAAACTGGCGTTTACAAAAGACCTGTAGTGCGACTATGCCCACTACCATCCCAATGACCTTTTACTTCTTATTAGTCTTGTATTATTTTTATTAGTTTTCAGTTAGAATTTGTTATTTTGTTTGTTTTAATTTCAATGGTACGTTCTGAAACAGTCTTTCAGGGCGGGGGGTGTGTTGGCGCCGCTGTGCGATATATTTCCGTTAATTATGTTTAAATAGTAGTTTTGGCTAGAATAATTTTTATTTTGATTTATCGAGAGACAGATGGCAACCCCTGTATTGTTTTTAAATTAAACTGAAGTTCAAAATTATCTTATCGTACCTGTGGGCGATAAGCTGCCAAGAACAGTCGTTTTGTAGACGTCTTAAGCAGTTTTACTAGAAATATTACTAACTTTTTTCCTCTCGAAACTGCAGACGTATATATGTGTGTTTTGTTAGTCGACATATTTTTTATTAAGTGAATTGTTAGTGCCTCCAGATTCCTTACATCCTAACTAGTCTATCCCTTTCCTTTCTGGAAGCATTTACCAAGAAGTCAAACCGCAGTTGACTGGTAAGTTTTTCTTTGTTATATTATATCATCATATTTATAATACATGTATATATGTTTGCTTCATACGGACTCGAGGTATTACATTTGATTTATTTGTAGTCGTTAGTTTTCGCATACAGTCCATTTTTTCGTCAGATCATATGTGTCAATTTAGTTTAGACTGATTTAAACCCAGCGGCCGACACATCCACATATATATATTTGGGAGCCCTTCTGAATACAGGGCTGTCCCTGAATTAACAACTCATGATCCGTTTTTAAAAGAAACAGAAACAGACAGAAATCAACCAAAAAAGACATCATTCTCTAGACCTCAAAAATATTACATTTGCATTCAGAATGTCAAATAATCGTATTTGCTTGTATTTTTCTTCCAAAGCATTGGTATATGACTTCATAGTTTCAAAAGGTGGTGTAGGTATCAGTGATCTATTTGTTCCAGCGAGAAAGCTCATTGTACCTGCAAAAAGAATAATAATATCAAACGTTGCTCCGTGCATTCCTCATTATGTTATTGAAGAAGAACTGAAAGAGGGGAAAATCAAGACAGTATCACCAATGTCATTCATTGGGGCAGGGCTAGGGCTTGAAGAATTTCGACATATATGCAGTTCAAGATGACAAGTTTTCATAGTCACAGACTAAGAGACAGACATTCCGCCATCTGCACTGATAAACTTTGAAGGTGAAGATTATCGCATATTCCTATCTGATGGAAAATTCACCTGTTTTAAATTTAAGGAAGTTAGACATATTGCATCCAATTGCCCAGTAACTGATGCTTCAGTTGTAATAACTGCCAAGGAAACTTTCCAAGAACAAAACAAAAGACAGGCACCTTCTTCAAGTACATCTGATGAGCTTAGCGTTGAGGTTAATGCTGGGAGTAACACAAAAAATTTAGACAACACAGAAAACTGTAACAGAGAGTCACCTAATCTGAATGGTGCTGCAAACAAAGATACTAGTAAATAAAAACACACAGGATCCAACCCATTCAAGGGAATCCGGAAGTAAAAAACGGAAAGTAGAAACCGAAATTGAAAGCACCTTCAGTGAAATACAGACACTCTGATCTCAGGATATTGCATTACCCTTAGATTACCTACATTTTACGCAATTCGTTAAACAGGTTAAAGGTAGCAACAACCTATTAGCATTTGCCAGGGAACACACTGATGATATAGAAGAACTAATTTCACTTATAAAGTCAGCACAACACATAGTTTCAGAGAGAGCTCTTAGGGCGAGATGGAAGAGACTAATTACTGCTCTAAAGAAGGCTTTATCTAAAGAAGGAAAAACCAACATGTCACCTCCAGAGTCTATGTGTTGTTCATCACGGGCATCATCATGCTCTTCGAGGTCATTCTCTGTGGAAAGTACTGACAATGTTTAGTCAAAGCTTACAATCAATTGATCAATCAAAAATAATACTAATTCCATTAAAAATGCAGAAAAAATTTGTAATTACTACTCTAAATACCAAAAGTATTAAAAGCGAATATAAGTTTAGTCAAATGCTATGCTTTTTAGAAAAACATCATCCAGACGTAGTTTTGTTTCAAGAGACCAATATTGAAGAAATCCCTGTGAATTTTATCAACCAATCCATGTATATATTTTTTGTTAATCCGGCTTTGGAAAATTATACTGGAACATTAATAGCTGTCAAAAAGCGCCATATCCAAGTAGTGAGTCACCAGATTTTATATGAAAGTTACCTACAAGGAATCACTGTAAAAACACCAGAAGGTGTGTGGCACATAATAGGTTTGTACATTCCCTATGGCGAGAATTTAGTTCATCAAATTCTAAGTTTTTTAATGTCTCTGCCGGTCAAGGACGAACATGTGGTTTTTGCTGGAGATTTTATTTGCACATTAGACGAGTCATTATATCGACATCGCTCTCGAGAAAGATACCCCAAAATTGCTAGAAAGCTCCCTGAGATAGTAGATCATTTAAATTTCCAAAACTGTTGGCGGCAAAATTTTAAAAATAAAGGTGGCTTTACGTACATAACATCTACTATACCACACTCAGCGTCCAGAATTGACAGAATATACTGCTCGCAAAAAGCTCTTCAATATATGAATAACTAACTCTGTTATCAATGGGGCCTCTTCAGATCATTTTGCCATATCAGCAATTTTTCAATCCCAAAGAAGGCCAGGTTCACAATCAGCATATTGGAACTTTGATACTCATCTTCTAGAGGATTCGAGTTTTCAAAAATGTCTTCAAACATTTAGAAAAAAGAAAGTAGACAGCAAACCACAGAACTCCGATATATTAAAATGGTGGGACAACTTCAAGTTGGATATTAAAAGTACCATAATACTTTACACACGTCAGTCTAAAAGAAATCGCGAATTTGAGTATCAGAATCTTGAACTTCAATTGAAGGCGGCTACTCATAAGCTCACAACATCAGAAGACACATGTGAAATTTTTGACACCATTAAAACTATAAAGGGCTGGTATCACAGAAAAACCGAAACGTTTCTGCAAAGGTCTCGATAGGACAATATTACAAACTCTGATCGACCAGTGTTGTACGTATAAGCTTCTCGGGAAAATTAAAACTAATAATGGTGAAATTATAAGAACGCCCATCAAATTATGTGCATATGTAAAGTCATATTTCGAATCCAAATACAAAGGATCGAAAACATTGCTAAATGAGAAGTCAATTTTACATGACAATCTTAGAAAACTATCTCATGTTAACAACACCTCAATAAATCAATCCTTTACCGTCAAAGAGTTTTCTGCAGCTTTAGCTACTCTCAACAAAGGAAGTGCGCCTGGCATAGACGGACTTACAACAGAGTTTTACACCCAATTTTGGAATGAACTGAAAAATGTATACTTTGATATGATAACAGAGTCAATAATAGTGGGAAAGTTGCCTACTTCTGTAACCAAGGCTGTAATGGAAATGCTTCCAAAGAAAGGCGATTTACTGGAAATAGACAAATGGAAGTCAATTTCGGTTCTGACGACAGATTACAATATATTGGCCAAAGCTCTTTCTATGAGGCTGTCGGAAGTAATAGGCACCATCGTTGATGCAGATCAATGCGATGCTGTATCCGGTAGGACCATTTACGATGTGCTGCATCTTCAGCAAAATGTACTACAATATGCAAATGAAGAGAATAAACCCATAGCTATTTTAAAACACGATCAGAAGTCTGCATTTGACAAGATAAACCACACTTATCTCTTTCATCTTTTAAAGATTTCAGTCTTGGAACGAATTTCTGTAAAGCAGTCAGAACCCTATATAAGAATGCTGTTTTTCATGTCAGAGTTGGATCTAACATCACTGGAGAAGTGACATTTCAAAAAGGAATACGCCAAGGATGTCCACTTTCGGGGCCCCTGTATTCACTTTCAACAGAACCTTCTCTAACCGTTTGTAGATCACATCTTCAAGGTTTCCCTCTCCGTCGTACTCCTGCCTTACCACTTATTGTTAATGCATACGCCGACGATGTGACAGTTTTTATATCAAAAAACACTGATTTCAACAAATTGGAGAAATCATTTAAGATATATTCTTCACAATCTGGAGCTGAACTCAACTCACAAGAGTCAAAAAGTTTTTGGAGCGGTCAATGGAAACAACGTATGGAGTGTCCTTTTGGTTTTCAATAGTCAAACGAATACATTACAGTTCTTGGTATCAGATTCTCTAGTAATATCAGCGATGATACTGAGTATGCCGCCAAGCAGCTTACAGATAAACTAAACAGTTGATTGGATAAGTGGAAACAGAGAATGCCAGCCATTTCAATGGTTGGTAGAAAAACAATGCTCAATCAGTTTATAGCTCCAAAATTATGGCATCACTTTCAGATACTCCCATTTACAGCAAAACAAGTGGCACATTTTCAAAAAATGTTTATCAACTTCATTTGGACCAAGAAGCACTGGACCACAATTAAAGATCTATGTGTCATAACACAGCAAGGTGGACTTTGTCTAGTATACTTACCATCAAAAATTAAGGCCTTTAGAATATGTACTGCAGAGAGATTTATCAATACAAGTTCAGATGTCAAATGAAAAATTATGATGAACCACTTTATTATCTCTTCTAATAACTATGCAGTAACCTGGCAGTGGTTCTTTTCTAATCAACTTGTCAAAGTACGTCAACCAAAATAATATATCGATTTCTTGCTAGAAGCTATACAGAATACAAATGTAAAAGTAGAAAACTTTCCCTGCTCAATACAAGACCTCCAAAATATCCCGACTACAAACACAAAATTAATTAATAAATTGAAACCACCTTTGTTTGTAGATGAATGGGCAGTTTTTGGCTTTAGAATTGTAGCGGACTTTATGGTAGACGAATCTTGGCTGCCAAGTCAGGCGATCTTGGAAATGATTAGCTCTGGATCAAATCTAGTTAGAGAACAATTGATACTTCATTACGAGCGAATTAAATCCCTTTTGAATCCATATTTAGTAAGTTTAAAAGGAATACTGAATCTAAAAAGCCTTACAAACTTATACTGATAAAGGAAACAGGTGAAAATACCAACATCTCGAAGACAAATCAAAGACAACTCCAGAGGTACCTTACCGATTTGTTTTTCAAAATGGACAAAAATTTGGAGGGTGCCTGGACATATGGGGAGATACATTGGTCAACATATTTTAATGCATTAACGTTGGGGAGGGAATCGGAAATTTCGTGGGGGCTAGACAAAAACCGATTAGCTTATCCTGTCTTTCTGAAAAATGCTGGTCTACGTAATAGTAATTTGTGCCCATTTTGTTTAAACGAAGTAGGTACTTCTTGGCACATGTTTTTCACCTATCATGAAACAACAACAATATGGACATTAATTCAAGATATGCTAAAAGAGCTCTTTCCAGAAAAGACAATATCATTGGGAAATATGATTAGTATTTATATATATATATATATATATATATATATATATATATATATATATATATATATATATATATATATATATATATATATATATATATATATATATATATATATATATGGAATTGAAGGTAGAACACATAAACACAACTTGGCCAATTTCCTTTTCAGTATGGCGAAGAGAACAATATATCGTGTGTTCACTAACGTTCTGTATGGAAGAAGTTCATTTGTCCCATATCAAGTCATCTTAAGAAGAATGTTGAGATGCTGAATAACAATTGAATTCGCATGGTTTTTGGGAAAGAAAAACATCGAAATATATCAAGACGCGATGGTGTATTGATAATGTCCTCTGCGATGTGAATTGTGAACAGACTCTTATTTTTTCACAGACACTTGAAATGTAATTAGTGTACATATAGTATGTGGGTTATATGTGTATGTATTTGTTCATTCATTTCAGTATATATGTGTACATATGATATATATTGTGTGGGTAGTATTATTGTGGCGTATCGAATTGGAATTACCATCATTATGTAAATGTTTTATGTAATGTAATTCAACAGTTTTAATAAATCATCATAATAACAATAACACAAACACACGCGCGCGCACGCACGCACCAGAGAGAGAGAGAGAGAAGCATATAACAATTCAAAAGGACTTTGGTTTCGCGTTCCAAGGGCCCAAATTCGCGCTTATTTCAGGAAATTTTTGCAAAGTATTACCATCGATACATCTCTGTTAGCGAATTTTTTTTAATAAAAATTTTCTAAAAACATGGTTTTCAGATCATGTGTCGAAAAATTATTTCATTTAAGTGAATTATTGTCTGTGAAGCATGCCCCATCTTCTTATGTAAAATCAATGAAAATCGGTTTGAAGAAACTGGTTTCCAAAAATTATTATATTAGGTTAGGTTTGTTTGTGAGTGGGCCATACCGGTCCCTCCACCGCGACCATAAGGTCTATTGTGGCTCACGCCTAATAGTTATATTTCGCCCAACAAAGCCAGCCTCCTGCAGAGGTCGATAATCTTCGTAGGCGAAAGTTGATCCAGATCCTCCGGAGCAAGCTTTATCTTGCCAAAGAGCAGGTATCTAGTCCTGTCCGCTGCCGGACAGGAACACAGCACGTGCTCTGCTGTCTCGCTCTCTATACACAGCCGGCACTCGGTCTCCTGACCGATCCCAATGCGGTGCATGTAGTGCCGCAAGCGGCAGTGTCCTGTATACAGGCCGAGTAGAGTACTCAGTTGTTGTCTGTTTAGTTCTAGAAGTTTTTTAGCCCTTGACTCAGACAGGCCATTTATGAAGGCCTTAGAGTGAGCTAATCCTGGAAGATTTTGCCAATATTGGATGTCATTCTTTCTGTCCAGGTCTTTAAGGTGCGTTTTGCTGTGCAAGATGTTATCCCCAGCACCGGTTCTGGTCCGACAAAGTATCTCTGGGCACCACTCCTGGCAAGCGCGTCGGCCGCAACATTGCCATCATGGTCCGAGTGACCCGGTATCCAGACCAGCGACACCTCATTACAGCTGCCCAGTTCGTTAAGGGCAGATTTACAACTCCATACCGTTTTTGAATTACACCGGTAGGAACCCAGAGCCTTTATTGCAGCTTGGCTATCTGCATATATCTTTATCGATTTGTGTTTGCACTGGTTTTTTATACTTTCCCTTGCACACATCTCGATGGCATACACTTCTGCCTGGTATATGGTTGCGTACTTGCTGAGGCTAGCTGATAGTCTAGCATTGGTGCTGCCCCCATATGCGCCGGCTCCTACTCCCATATTGGTTTTGGAGCCGTCAGAGTACCAGCAGAGATCGGCTCTCAATAGGGTCATTAGATTTCGTTCCCAGTCCTCCCTTTCCGGGAAGGATGGTCTTGAAAGACAGATCTCTACTGATCTTTTAGGCATCAAGTCTGAGGCCATTCCCAGAATCCCGTGACCCTCAATGTCATCGAGGAGTCCGGACCCTCCCAGCCTCATTTCCTTCGGCATACTGTCGGCCGTTTGTTTTAGTCTGTGCGTTGTCCACCTCGCCACCCTCTCCAACCATATGTGAGCGGTGGAATATTAAGGAGGACCTCCAGAGCGGCTGATGGTGCGGTGCTTATCGCTCCCGTTATCATCAAACAAGCTTGTCTCTGTAGATGAGCCAGTTTAGCCCTCGCGATACCATGAAGTGCCTTAGGCCACCAAACTATGGCTCCATATGTTATCATTGGTCTGATAACCACTACATAGAGCCAGTACATCTGTTGGGAGTTTGTTCCCCAGTTGTTTCCACAGATTCTCCGACATGTCCACAGGGACAGTTAGCCCTGCAGATTACATTCTCTAACTGTATGTCCCAGTTGAGCTTCTTATCTAGGGTGACCCCAGATATTTTGCTTGTTCCGAAAATGGAATCGTTTCCCCCATAAGAATAGGTGGTTTTAATTTGTCCAACCTTCTTCTTCTGGTAAATGGAACAATGATCGTTTTGCGGGGGTTCACAGACATCTGTTCCCTCCGGCACCAATCATTCACTACATTTAGTGTCTCCTGACGAATACTTGCTAGTTCCTCCTCATATTTGCCCCGAACCATTATGACTAGATCATCAGCATACGCCTGAACCTCAACCTCCCACAGTCCGAGGATAGCCAGCAAATCGTCCACAAAGAGAGACCACAGCAGGGGGGGGGGAGTTCTATCTCCCCTGCTGTGGTCTCTCGCAACCCCTCGCAGCCCTGAAGCCAACCACCTCCCCCTGCAGCGAGGTAATAACGGTTCGATTGTAGAGCATGCTTCCGATCCAGCCACAAATGGTAGGTTCCACCCCTCTAGGGATAGTGGCTTCATAGAGGCAGATAGGTAATGCATTGTTGAATGCTCCTTCAATGTCGAGAAATGCAGCCACCGCCACCTCCCCGTTATCCAGGGAGTGTGTGATCTTCTCGACGAGGTTATTGACGGCTAACTCAGTAGATTTGCCAGTTTGGTAGGCGTACTGGTGGGTATTAAGGGGGTTATTGGCTAAGATGTTCCCCCTAATGTGTCCATCCAGTATTTTTTCCAATCCCTTCAACAGGAATTATGTAATACTGAGAGGTCTCAGTGATCTGGGTAGGAGGTCATTACGTCCCAATTTGGGAATGTAAACCCCCCTAATCACCGTCCAGCTGGATGGAATATAGTTCCAAGCCAGACTGGCTCTATACAGCCTGATTAGGAAAGGTAGGAGAATTCCAGTCCATTTTGTAGAAGGACCGGTACCACCCCATCCTCCCCTGGCGCCTTGAATGGCTGGAAATGTTTCACAGCACACTCCACCGCCGAGGCTGTAACTATTCTCTGAGCAACCTGCCAGTCCTTCGTCCGAGGGCGTTTAAATCGACCCTCGGCTGGCCGGACATCTTCGTTGTTTAGGATCAGACAATCTGGGAAGTGTGTGTGTGCTAAGAGCTCTAACGTTTCTTTTCGTGATTCAGTAAAGGAGCCATCTGGTCGTTTTATCGATCCCAGTTCCTGGACACGGTCGCGTGAGAGAATTCTGTGGATTCTGGCGCTGCTGGGAAAATTAGAGATGTCCCCGCAGAACCTCCTCCAGGATTCCCTCTTAGCTTTTCTTATCTCTTTGTTGTACTGTGTTAGAGCGGTTCTATATTGTTCCCAGTTGCCTGTTGTCTTAGCACGATTGACGAGACATCTCACTTCTCTTCGTAGTTTTTTGAGGTTATTGTTCCACCAAATAGACCCTCGACTATCTTTTTTTGACTTTAGTGGACAATTTTCGTGATATGCGAGACCACAGCTTCCCTTACCTATTCTGTTGCAATCTCAATCTCTTCACGATCCCTCACTGTGGGGATAGCGGACACGAGTCGGGCGGCGAGAGATTGCTTGTACCCCTCCGAATCCGTCCTCCTCGGGTCGCGATACTCCACCACAGGTCTAGGGCCTGTTTCAATTTCAAATAGGATGTGGGCATGGTGCGAACATGAGGGTTCAGACGACACCCTCCATTTGAGGATTTTGGAGCTCAACAGCCTCGAGCTGATCGTAAGATCTAAAACCTCTCATCGATTGACCTTTAAAAAGGTGGGTTCCGAGCCTATGTTGTTGACAACCAGCTCCTTCCCTAATATGTATTCAAATAATGACTCACCTCGTCTGTTAATGTCTGTGCTCCCCCAAACCAGATGATGGGAGTTCGCATCACACCCCATTACAAGGTGATAATTGTTCCTCTTGCAGTAGGTGATCAATTTCCGCATCTCTGCTGGAGGTGGTTGTTCTGCATCTCTGTCTCCGGGGAAATAGGCCGAACAGGCCACTACTTCCAGCCTAGTCCCCCCGGTTGTGAGCATGAGATGGATGGCTACCATGTCCTTGGTGCAGTATTCTGATAGTGTAAAATACTGCAAGTTGTTTCTGATCCAGATACAGGCTCTGGGGTTGGTACCAGAGCCCACCTCCACTATCTTACTAGAAGTGTTACTCATCCCTTTAATTCGGTCCGACCTGGCGGTCCAGGGCTCTTGGAGAGGAGCAATGTCTATCTGCTCCTCCTTTAATTTCATGCTAAGGAGGTATGTCGCTGCCTTAGCATGATGCAAATTTGCCTGTATGCACCTAATAGGTCTGGTGGAAGGATGTATCCTGCCACCTCCTCTACTGGGGCCCATTTTTTTTTGGTGGATTTGATTCCCCCTGCGGTGCCACTTCCCGAGGGAATAGCCAGGGGGATTGATCCCCCCCCACTCTCGGAAGGGCCCGCTTCGTTATACAGTGAGGAGGAGGGATATTCAGAGTGGATAATGCCCACTCCCACCCCTTCAGTCACCTCACTGAACGTCTTCCTGACAGCACCCTCTCGGGGCTTTTTTGGCCTCTGTGGTGGTGTGCTGCCGTCCGACCGGAGTCGCTTTCCGCTGACGGCGCCTTCAGTAGCGGCATCAGGTCGGGTCGTTTTATCGTACCCTCAGAGCCCTCAACCGCCACCCGAGCCCGTCGGGACCCGACTTCCGTTAGTACCTGACTCAAGGTGGTTGAATATAGCACCCCCGCGTTGAGCGGACGATTAGGCTGTCTCCTTGCGGATCCAGGCAGTCTTGTATTTTCCTTCGCTCCTCCGAGTGGCTCTCGGGAGATTTTAGGAGCTCCCGCCCCTCATTGGAGGACAGAGATTTGGAGGATAGGGAGAGGATGACCCTCGACCCCCCTCCATTGGTTTGGCGGTAAGAGAGGGGACAACCCCCGTTTCTACCTCTATGTGTTCTCCAGTTGCCTGGAGATCGAGAGTATTATTACCCATCTCGTTTGGGTCTGTGTCTATCATGTTCATATTCTGATCCCACGAACAGCTGGAGAAAATTGTGGTTAACCTCCATGGAAGAGCCCCGCATCCCAAGGAGAGGCATTATACACAGTTAGGTCGCCCGGTTTCCCTGCGGAGGATTACGCTAGGGGCAGAATTACCAGCCTGCCAATGCCCGGCCATATCGGCCAAAAGCATCATCGCTTCGGCACTAACCCTCCAACGACCTTGGGATGTGTTTTTTTATAGAGGTCTCTCCTCGCAATGGCGGCAGTTAAGGCAAGCATTCCCGGCCCTCCCAAGACATGCCTGGGTAGGGTTACGGTGTGGCCTTCTCAGCCGGGCTTGGGACCGTCCATGGCAGTTATTATTATATTATATGTATAAATGTCAATTTAATTTTTACTTAAGGGCTTGGGACCGTCCATGGCAGTTATTATTATATTATATGTATAAATGTCAATTTAATTTTTACTTAAGAACTGTGTACCTTCTCCTTAGGCATGGGAACGTAATTCGTAAATGCGTTATTTACGCTAAGACAGGTTAATTTTATCTTTTCAATTGCCAACTTATTACGTATAAATTACATTTATGACGTCACATATTTCTGAATGATGACGTCATCATATGTTTTTTTAAATGACAACCATATTTTTCTGATGTTTTTCCATAGACCTGCTTAATAATTAAACTATGATGAAAAAAAAATAGTACCTGAGATGACAATTTTTTTTTAATTGCATTATTTACTTTGAAAAATGGAAACGTACCTAAATTTAATAAGAAATATTTCTCACCGTTTTTATTTAGGACGAGTCTTCTTTAGAATAATGAGGTTTTCCTTCACTTTTCTAAAGTAATGAACACTTGATTTTGTGATTTTGGAGACGTTGCCATGTAACTATTTAACAAGTGGAACATAAAGTAAAGTCAAAATCAATTTTTAACACATTGAGCAATTGAGTGGCCACCACGTTCCCCAGACTTGAGTCCCTTGGATTCTTTTCTATCGAGTTTTTATTCGAAAGTTTATTTCAACAGACCAAATAATTTAGAGCAGCTACAGCAAAGAATTCGCGCTGAACTGGAGCAAAGTAGTCCTGACATTTTTGAGCCCAGTCTACAAAACTGTATACACTCGTATCGGTCAATGCCAAATGGTAGGTGGAGAACAATTTAAACATTTGCGCTAAATTTCGTTTGTTTTTCTTGGTTAAATATTTTTTCCATTAAACTTACGTTTTCGATTTTTTTAAGTAAATAACACTATTTTTTCAAAAAAATTGTCAGGTACGAATTTTTTATCATCATTTAAGCAGTAAGCAGGTGTATGGAAAAACAGCAAAAAATATGGTTGAATTTAAAAAAACTTATAATGACGTCACCATTCACAAATAGGTGACGTCATAAATGTAATTTTTATGTCATAAGTTGACAACTGAAAAGATACAATTGACCTGCCCGAGCGTTTTTCTCGAAAAAAAAAAAAACACATTCATGAATCATGTTCCAAACTTTATCATCACACTGTATATATATATATATATATATATATATATATATATATATATATATATATATATATATATATATATATATATATATATATATATATATATAGTATGTTTGTGTGGGTGTGCGTGCGTGCGCGGGTGGGTAGGTGCGCACCCGCGCGCGTGTGTGTGTATGTATCACACCGACTACTTTAATAATGAGTCGCTTTTGATGAAATTTTGCAGGTACCTTTCTTTTGTAAGAGGGTTGGATAAGTTTGTTGTCCAGGAAAATCGGACCAGGTTTTCAGGAAAAATTTGGTCTTTCTTTCAGATTTTTTTTTATCTTAAATAACAACGCTATGGTAACAAAATTTGGCAAATAGGTTTACGTTATGAAAAGTAAACTATATACCAAAATTTAGATCTCTACGTTACAAGAAAAAAAGTTAAACCTAAGGATTGAATTAAAAAATGTGTAGTGTCAGATCACTTTTATGAAAATTCACTGCCATAACGCACTTTCTGCGTTCAGACTTTTTTATCTTTCGAGGGTAATTAGTTTCAGTAACTACAGAACTTGCGATTTCTGGCATTCTCAAGTTCAAACCACTTTCCGCTAGGTCTAAGGGCAAAAGTACATCTGTCTGTAAACTGTAGAATACAATGTTTATTTCTCAATGAATATGGACACTACAGGTGTAACATTCAGACGGAAGAACCAATGGATGGACAGCTAATGCCTCGTTGAAAGGATTTTGTTTTTTAAATGGAAAACTAACAAAAAAACTGAGCTTTTAGTTTGCATTACTTTGTACAATAAATCAGATTCGTATTTCTTTACAATAAAATCAGCAAACCGCAGGGCTCAAGCCCGAGGCTCCTGGGTTCAACTCACAGTCGAAACGTCAAATTATTTTTCGGTACATACTGTAAATTAACATTAGCCGAGGTTGTGGCATTGTGTTTGAGCAAGCTGGACATCTGCACGTTCAGCCCTTAAGTGTGAGCACTAATCTGTCTGTTTAGCCACAATAGACCTTATGGTCGCGGTGGAGGTGACGGTATGGCCCACTCACATTCAAACCTAATCTGTCAGTCCCGTGTACCTTGTGATGTTGGGCACGTTAAATATTTCAGCACAGAATACCAGATATTCAATTAAATTGAAAGTTTTCTAATAAAAAAAACCTAAAACGTTATATTACTCGAATTGTAATGAAAAAAATGGCAATTGTCACCAAATCATTATGCAGTCAAAGCGATTTTACCCAAAAACAATCCTAACCATTCGTTTGCCAGGTGCTAACTGTATACCAAATTTGAAGACGATATCTCAATTCGTTCTAAAGTTATCGTGGCTACAGATACAAAAATGTTCATTCCCAAATCATGTTTTCTATATATTTTGACAATTTTTACGTTTAGGCGAAAAAATTTTTTGTTGGAGACACCGTACTTCCACAAGTATTGATAATGTGGAAATACAACTAATAAATATTTATTTTCAATTATGTGGGTGAAATTCACGTTCTGTTACCATGTATTTTCAACTGGTTAATTCTTTTTATTTATTTATTTATGAAGCTTCGTCTCGGTATTGTTTTCAATACTTGGGCATTCCTTTTATTATTTAAATACACATCTTATAGGTACGTCTAAAATACATATTATAAAAGACAAATATTGCCTTGAAGATTATCAAACTGTTTCAATACAAACACAACACTACCCTGAACAGTTTAATATAATGTATATAATTCCATGATGAAAAAAGAACTACCTGCTGATCCTTTTGGTCACACATGATTATACTCAAGACACAATAAACGAACAGCTGGCATTACAAAAGAGCCAGTCGGCGACACTGCATATTCTATTTTTAGAAATCCGTCACAAATTTGTTTTGTCTGTGTTTAAAAAGTCCTCCACAAATATGGTAATGCCTATTTAAAATCACTCATGCAGAGGGCGCTGTTGCTAGTTTTATTCACACTGTCACAAATATGGTTATATAAACAATTTATGTAATGCTATCCCGCAAGCTAATTATAACGGATGTCAGAGTTTTATGTTTTTCGTACAAAACTAACCTTGACAATTCGGTTTCTTAGCTATAACAATTGTGATAGACCAAAAAATCCGTCACAAATTGATGAACAGTCACAAACTGGTACTATACTTGCCAGAGTCTGCCACATAGATATTGATGCGTGTGTGTACACACACATACACGCACGCACACGCGCGCACACACGGACCCATGCACGCACGAACACACCCGCACACACGCGCGCGCGCGCATGCACACATCTAACAAGTTTTAACAGCGAATCTTGTATTAAACGAAAATAATGAAGCTATTAGGTTACTTAAACAAACAATATGTCAACAGCGAACACTAAAAGTATTTTAAGGTGGATTAAAAAGCCTAATGGGGGGATGGTATTAAGATCAGCAGCTCTGAAAAGTAATGTTATAGCTGAAGAGCTACACTACACTGAAATAAATAAACCTCAATCATCATATGAACTATGTGACAACGAACGAAAATTTTCCAATCCCAGGGCCGTCAAACACAGACCAATAATATAAATTGGTGACTTTAATACACCCTGTCAATTACCCTTTATTGAGATTCCTGAATTAGAAAATAGATAGAGTCCTGATTGACTTTGGCTCCTCAAGAAGTCTCTTAAACCCTACAGTGGCATATTATCATATTTATAATATCATTTGTGAAAGCACAACAATAGGACAAAAATAAATAAAATCATTAACAAATAAAGAAAGAGAATCTTGGTTATTCAATTTCAATAAGGGTTATGTAGGTTTAATTGGAATAAATTTTCTTATGAAAAATTAAGTACATCTTTATTTCAAACACAAAAAACTAAATTTAATAAATAAAGGCATTGATATTAACTTCTCATGTAATAATATGCAAAATGGCATTGAAGACAGTAGTGGTTGTAATAGCAACAATAGAAGTCTAAATACTAACACATATGGTTACACAGGCATAAATAATATTATAATCAGTGAATATTTTCATCGTAATGAACTCAAACTTGACCGAGTCAACGATGTAATAAGGTTAAAACAAACAGCTGGAATGCATCTATAATCAAACATGGAAAATCAGAGAGAAGTGTGACTTTTACCTAAAAAAACTGATATTCGATATACATCTTTCGTTACATATTATATTTATGTATGTTATTTTTATACTTTTTTTAGGAAAATAAACTGAGATACTTATCTAATCTATTTAAATTATCTCTTCTTCTTATTATTATATTATATACTTATGGTAGACATTAATATCCAGATATATTGGTATATTGTCTTACACTTACATGTTTGAATCTACATATTCAAAAAATTGCAAACTGCGATATTTATAAGGTATGTATTTATGCTCAGTAAATTTGTTACATTCATTGGAAATTCTACAACACAGAGAAATGGACCGAGAATAAGCTTTAGCGACGATATACTGCATAATAGAATAGCTTATAATAAAACTAGAGGTGATAATAAACACTCGCACATGAATACAGCCCGTGAATGACCTAGTAACAAAAAAAAATTTATACTATTAATAGGCATTCGTGCGTTGTAGAGAATTTACAAAACAATGTAGGAGTTTTAAATAATACGCGGATCACTCAAAATAACATAAAATCAAAGTGAAGATAAAATACCAGCCCATTCCAAATATAGGTATCCATACATAAACCAAAAGTCGATAGGAAAATAAACGACATGTTGCATCAGAAAATTATTAGGCCCAGTTACAGCCCTTATAACTCTGCAGTTTGGGTAATAGCAAAACAGAAGATAAGGGCGGTAAACAAAAATGGAGAATTGTAGTTGACTACCATAAATTAAATGAAAACACTATTCTAGATTGACATCCTATTCCAAATAATGATGAAATACTAGACCCCAAATCAAAATGGACCCGAACGACATTGAAAAAACGGATTTTCGACTGACTCAGGTCACTACGAAGATTTAACGATGTCATTCAGTCTTTCAGGAGTACCAGCCACGTTTTCCAGACTGGTGCAGAACGTTTTAGTAGGCAGCACACTTTTAGTTTATATGGATGACATAATATTATTTTAGACATCATTACAGGCACCCATAGAAAAATTAAAATTAGTATTCGGGAGATTTGCCGAGAAATACTTAATACTTTATTGAACTAAATTTTATAATATGCTGTACAGTAAGTTTAAAACTTGTATTGTATTTCTGAGGTTTACATCCAAAATCGGACAAACTTCAAATTTTACACATGAAACATTACTTCTCCTTTCTTTCTTCCATCCTATCAGTAAAAAGAACCTTTATCGCCAACACTACTTCAGGATTGAATTCTAAACATATTTTTTTACTTGAACCAAAAAATGGGTGAACAAGTTTTCAAAGTAATTTAAAATTACAGTTGGGTAAAATTGACTTTTTGAAAAAGAAGCCGAGTTTCTGGGCCATGTGATAACTTCAGACGGTATTAAACCAAATGAAAGAAAATTTGATGCTATAGAAATTAACTATACCAAAAACGCTAAAAGAAATAAAAACATTTTTGGGTTCATAAGTTACCACAGAAAATGTATAGAAAACTTTGCTCGTCCCTAAACCTTTAACTGAATGCCTAAAGAAAAACTCAAAAATTAATATTAATGGTGAAAAATACATAAATGCCTTTAATTCATGTAAAAACAGATTAATGAATTCCCCCGTACTTATTCCTCCAGATTTTTTAAAATAATTTATTTTGACAACAGACACATCGAGTGTTACCACCGCAGGCATATTAAGTCAAGGAAACCCAAATTCCCACCAGCCTATAGCATATGCAAGTAGCACAATGAACGACAGAATCTAGGTACAATACCATCGAGGAAGAACTATTAGCAATAGTTTGGGCGACTTTCAGGCCTTTTTATACAGTAGGAAATTTACAATTTACACAGATCATAAGCCCTTCAAATCAGTATTTTCTCTAAAAGAACCAAACTCAAAATTAATGAGTTGGAAACTAAATTTAGAAGAATATGACTGTAGAATAGAGTACAAAGAAAGCAAATTAAATTGCACAGAGGACGCACTCTCTCGTGTAGAAATAAATTCATTGATATAGAAAATCAATCAATGATAAATAATATAGACGAGCCCGATGACGTCATAACTATAGATGATAAGAGAGAAATTCCAATGTAAACGCATATTCCGCACCGGGTGTGCCAATATTAAAAGAAATAATTAACAGTAAAACATATCAAATTTTCTGTACAGATGCGGAAATCCCTGAAATTTTATCACTTAGGAAAGATAGAAGAAATTTTATTTATCCCAAATTAAATTTAAATGATCCAAATCAGATTGAAAATTTTATAAAATCAACAAAGGAAATATTGTCTATTTGTAAATGAAGAGTTCGAACTAGTATGTTTGACGATTAATCAAAATTTTAATAATATAGTCACCTAAATTCTATAGAGATGTATAGACTAAAGAATACATAAAAAAATAAAATAAATAGTGCACAAGAAACCAAAGAAAAAATTAAGCTTTATGATGCTGACCAAACACCCGAGAAGAAGGAAAAAAAGTTTTCCGAAATTTAAAGAAAAATATTGAAGAATTCATAAAAAACTGTTACGCAAAACATGTAAATATAATAGGAATCGAGTACAAATTTCATTAGAACACACACCCACACCAACTAGACCTTTAAAAATTTTACACCCACCAAATGGAATTACATCTGACAACAGTGCAAAAACCTATATCAAACGGTCCAATCGAAAGATTTCATAATACATTAATTGAACATTATTGACTGTTTAAAACAATATTTAAGGAAACAAAACCAATTGAATCAATGCCTTATTGCATCATTCCTCAATACACTCGCAAAGATTGAAACCACCTTCTTAACCAATATTTGGCTATACACCTGAGTTACTTAATTATAACACAAGAATATAATAGGAAGCATAGACTTAATTAACTTTATCTATGCAGTCATTCAAGATAGAATAGAAAATTCTAAATACAAAATGCTAAAACGGACAGACACCAATCAATTCTTAAGGAGGTCGATGTCATATACGATAAGATTCCCCAGGTTTCCATAAAAAACATAAAAACCCTTTTACGCGACCAACTTCTATCATTTCCATTTTAGAACATAACAAGGCAATCATTGTAAATCACAAGACAGACGACAGATAATCACGCATTTACGAAATCTTCGACTTTCAGGTTCATCGTCTTCACTGAAATAAATTCTGTTAAAGAATTAACAAACCATCCAGACAGTCTACCAAGTAAGATCGGTATTGCTTTCTCAGAGAACAACAAATCGACATTACTACATATACATGACCTAGAACAATTGCATAATGATTCTAAAAAACAGTATTTCACTAACGCAGTAAATATTATGAACGACTATAAATTAGAATACCAAAACTTTATATTAACCTTTAATTTTATTATTACTAATATAGATGAGATATTTTATAGGATATTTCTTAATAAAAATAATAGAAATAAAAGAAGAATTATAAGCAGTTTAGTTTCAATATTTAAATCGATTAAACACTGAACATCGCGAAAGGATTTACCAGGCTTTAGACATTTTAAGCAAAGATCAGAATGAAATACACCAATTATTGAGTGCTCAAACATCTTTAATAGTAGACGATATTTCGGAATTTAGTCAAACGATACAGAAATTGAATCACAATCAGGACACAATCGTAATAAGAATGAAAGAATCAGAATATACAATTAACAGCTCGCAAAGTGAGCAGCAGACAAGTTTCTACAGAGCAAAACACTTGGAATTGTTAACACAACACAGATAGATTACTTATTAAATAGTGTCCAAAGTATAATTCTAACAACTGAACATGCAATCACTTTATCCCAATTAGGCACTTACAATACATCCATCTTAAAACCAAAATTTATAATTAGGGAATAAAATAATATTCAAAATTATATAACAACATTAAGACTGATAACTAAGAGTGACATCTCTTAATGAAAAAGTATTTAAAATAAAAACAGTTTAAATTGATTTCAAAATTATTTTCCCAATAGATATACCTCTAATCTCTAATTCGTGAATCATACTATCAATTAGATACCTTACATGTACCTAAGCATCCATACACACTCACAATGATTATTCCAAGGACCAAATACATTATCCTTAGTAGCAAGCAATATGCATATAGAATCGAATAATGTAGAAGCCTAAACAACCAATTATATTTGTGGAAGCGACAATCCAATAGCGCTCAGCGAAAACAACCCATGTGAAATCAAACATACATTTTCAAAAACCAATTAATAATTGCAAACAAGAATGAGTCAAAATTAATAAAACCACAGTTTCAAGGTATGGAAATACCCAGTATATAATAGTAGCACCCGAAGAAACAAAACTAAGAGTAATTTGTGAGGAGCAAGAAAAACCAAAATCATAAAGGGTACAAAATTAGCGACACTTCAATTAAACAATAAGATCTACAAATCCATTCGGACAGTGGCAGAAACTTAAAAACTGTTGTACCTTCCTGAATCAAAATTAAAAACTGAAGAAAACAGGTCCTTCCAAATAGTCTACCAGAATTAAAGTTAGAATATGTCCAGTTACACGATTTCAACATCAAGTCCCAACTCCAATCAATTAAAAGCAACATCCCAGGCAGAATAAACTTACCAATCTAACATACCAACATTTGGACAATATTACTACACGCTACATTAACAGTAATACTAATAACGATACTCATACAATATCTTTATAAGAAATTCAAAAAGCCAAAAGAACAGAACACAGATCCCAAAGCCACGACCTGATTTTCCATGAAAATCTGCAACGAACCATAAAGCTTTTTTATGTCACATTTATGTTAACACATTTTGATATAATTGTTAAAGTTGAAGTTGTAATTTTTCAAAGTAGTAACTAAATAAATTTTTTTTAAAGAGTCTTTCGTGTTAACCGAAAAGTTAGCTCGTGGAAACAGACTGATGTTAAAGAAACAAAATACACATATACAGCATTGAAATGTACTAAAGTAAAGAACTGTTGGTGTTTTAAACTAATTACAAACCAGGGTCAATGTTCTGTCAAAAAGGTACGTAGTATATTTCAAGTATAAAGGGGCTATTCTTTCGGTTCGGTGAAATTATTTTAATGTGGACAGTGCAAAAACCAACATGTAGTTAATCAACAGTTGTTTGAAGGTTTCATGTGAATTATCAAATATACACGTTTTGTTCAAGTTAAATACTCTTTTAAAAGCCTCACTACCTCATTCTCTGAAAACGATCGACAACAGAGTTGAAAACGATGACACGTCATATTTGAAGAGTGATATGCCTCAACTACCATATTTGCATACGTCATTTTACCACATTTGCACTTTACTCTTTTATTATGTTTCAGCTTACTCTTTAGGATGAGAAAGACTATACACGTTATACCGGATCCTAGATCTAAAAGTAAATACGATCAGAGCATGTGCGAACTGCATAACTGCCTACGCCACTTTCACAAAATAAAAATGTATATATTCGTCACTATAAAGACCCATTTATCTTGTAACACGATTGAGACTCCATTTCTTACTTTCCCACTCAGGTTGTATGCCGTTTAAAATTAAAATTTACATTTTCTCTCTTGGACGCGATCTTTGATTGTTACATACCAGATTAGAGCCTATGTGATTAAGCCTTCAAATGAAATATTAGTTTCCTCCTCGTGACGCCACACGCCTGCGTATTCTTATTCTGTCGCTCTGTTAGGTGTCTGCCCAGTGTCATTGCGATGTAATTCACATTTCTAGCACTACTGCTCAGCACTTTTGGGCAAGAGGGTGCCATTTATGTGGAGTCGTAATACTGTCAATATAATTTTTAAACGCTTGAACAAATTAAATAAATTTATGGCCTGCTACAAAATCATTACTTCAACACCTCTGAAACCAATCTAAATACAATACATTGCCATATAATTCACACTTCTAGCACTACTGCTCAGCAGTTCTGGGCAAGAGGGTGCCATTTATGTGGAGTCGTAATACTGTCAATATAATTTTTAAACGCTTGAACAAATTAAATGAATTTATGGCCCGCTACAAAATAATTACTTCAACACCTCTGAAACTAATCTAAATACAGTAAACCTAAAAACACATCCAAAATCAGCATGAAATTTAACATTATTTTACTAACTATAATAATAATTAAGGTAACACTAGTAGGTTAATAAAATGAGCGATACCATATATATATATATATATATATATATATATATATATATATATATATATATATATATATATATATATATATATATATATATACATATATATATATATATATATATACATATATATATATATATATATATATATATACATATATATATATATATATATATATATATATATATATATATATATATATATATATATATATATATATATATTAAAGTTGAGTGTATAACACACTAAACAGTAGAGTAGCAGGTTATTACTTACCAAACAGTCATCAATGTCGATATCGCATAGTCGTCCCGTCAAGCCAGGTTGGCAAATACAAGTAAAGTTATTTATTCCATCAATACATGTTGAGCCCAAAGAGCATTTCATGTCTTCACATTCGTCAATATTTATAGAACAGTCTTTGCCTCTGTAACCTAGTGGACATTGACATTCATAATTGTTTATTTTGTTAATACATGTGGCATTATTTTGACATGGCATCGATAAGCATTCATCAAAATCCAAATCACACCTTTCCCCAGTGTAACCTGGCATACAATAACACTGAAACGAGCCCTCCTTATTAATACATATTCCCTGGTTACAGACGCCTTGCAACTGACACTCGTCAATGTCATCCTCACAATTCGGACCTAAAATATTAATACTTATCATTAGAGTCTAATGATATTGATGATGGGTAATAGATGAAAAAATCTTAAAGTTAAATCAATGTAAGTTTTTCACATTTTAAATGGTTAACGAGAGACAGTAGCAACAAACGACATTCAACTATTTTTTGTAAGTAGTTCACAATGCATATAAACAAAACAAAAAAATATTTTCAATCAACATCATATGTTTAGAAACTAGCTAATGGTTAATTTTCAGCCGTAAGGAAAGTTTGATTCTGTCTTTGTTTTATTAACGTCTGAGTACTGCCGCTATTATGGTCAATCAGGCCAGCAAGCAGTTTCAAATCATCAAATCACCGACTTGGATATTTTACCGAACTCCCTTCTTTTGTAGTCATAGTAGATATATTTTTCGTGCCCAACAACGCATAGAGCACGAGACCGACAGCTTAATAATTAATAGTGGAGGAATACCAGGGAAAAAGTCTGAACGCAGAAAGTGCGTTATGGTAGTGAATTTTCATAGAAATGACCTGGAAGCAAATATTTTTTTATAACTTTTTTCTGTTGTAACATAGACATCTAAATTTTGGTGTTAGTTTACTTTTTATATCATAAGCCCACTCACCAAATTTGGTTACTATAGATTTTTTATTTCGGCTTACATACGTTCGAAAAGATTTCTGCAGTTTTTAAAGTGGGACATACTTGGTTCTCGGGTTGAACCACGTCCAGAATTTATTAAAACTCGACGTTTCGGCTCCTGTTTTGGTGCCATTTTCAAGACATAAAAGAAATATGTAAGGACATGAACTCTTAAGGCCTCAATCTGCCTACTCCTTAGAGCGGTGCACAAAGGTCGGTTGGGTTGTTCTAGTTCGATTACGGGGCCTCAATCTGCCTACTCCCCAAATCTCGCCGGAGATCGTCTGTAATGTCTGTGTTCAACCCTAGGCCTAAGAGAGATCTGGCAGTTCGTTACAAGTCTTGTATTGTATGTACCGTTTCGTCTACCTGTCTGTGAAGAAAAGTTTTCTGGAAGGTTAACTTTCTAAGGAGATGGTTTTTTATTTTTTATTTGATGTTTCACAAGCTGTTTTAATTTATTGTTTTATATATTGATTTTTTTCACTAACTTCGCGTTGATGACTACAAATATGTTACTCTGAAAATTACACTATTCTTGATATACAAAATTATCTAACTTAAAGGCTAACTTTTTATATAAACTACATTCTTACCTATATAAACTTTTTATATAAACTATATGCTTCTATTTCTAACATACCTTAAGTTAGATAATTTTGAATACAAGAATGGTGTAATTTTCAGAGGAACAGGTTTGTAGTCATCAATGCGAAGAGTGAAAAATATCAATATACAAAACGATAAATTAAAACAGCTTGTAAACATCAAATTAAAAATGATAAACCATCTCCTCAGAATGTTGACTTTGTAGAAAACTTTTCTTCAAAGACGTTTAATAAAAATGAGACCTTTTAAATAAAGGGCTAAAATTCGGTTTGCAATCACAAAAGGATGATCCATTAGATGTCTTTGTTGGTATTGAAACAGCTATTAAACAATTACCGGAGCCTTCAAAAAACTTTATTAGACAAACATGTAAAGATAAATGAACTAAAAATTTAAATGAAAATAAGCTCATTAATACCAAAAATGTTAATCAAATAAATATAGTTAAACAACTGCGAGAGAAAGAATGTTTTTATGTTAAAGCAGACAAAGGTAATAAGGTTGTGATTTTAGATAAAAGCGATTATAAAGATAGAGTATATAACGCAATAGAATCAGGACCGCATAGAAAACTGAATGGAATCCCTCTCTCGCAAATGATTTCCGAAGTCAAGAACAATTTGAAGAGATATCATAACCTTATTACCAAAGATTTAGGAAAAAAGTTACAAGTTTCAAATCCTAATGTTCCTAAAAAGTATTGTTTTCTGAAAATCGATAAATCCGGAAAATCAGTGAGACCTATTGTTTCAGCTATAGATTCCCCGACATACAATATAGCGAGATGGTTAACAAACAAATTTATAGGCTTGCCTATAAAACAAAAAAGTTTTTCAGTCTCAAACTCACTTGAATTTATTAATAAAGTTAAAACTATTAAGGTGGTTGAAGGCGAGATTTTAATATCGTTTGATGTGACCTCGCTGTTTCCCAGTGTGCCCATCAAAGAAACGCTAACATATTTAGACCATTTGTTAGAAATGAACAAAATGAACAACATAGATGAACAAATCTGTAAAGAATATATAAATTTAACAAACCTTTGCATGAATCAGAATATTTTTTCATGTAATAATTATTTTTTTGAACAAACCCATGGCACAGCAATGGGAACCCCCTTTCCCCATTCATTGCAGACCTTTTCATGAGTAGATTTGAAACAGACTTAGCAAACGAAAATGACTATTTTCCTAGAGTCGTTCGTTATGTGGACGATGTTTTTGCAGTATTTAATACAAATGTATGCAGAGTAGATGATTTTATTGTCAAATTAAACAGTAAATTTGACTCCATAAAATTCACACATGAAATAGAAATTAATAACAAATTACCCTTTCTTGATGTATTACGTCATTAAAAATAGAGACACTTTAGAATTGACATCCCCAGAAAGGAAACCACTACTGTGAATTACATTTCGATTGACTCACACCATAGTTTTTCACAAAAAAACAAATAGTTTGAATTTACCAGTTCACAGATTAATACAGTTTCCCTTAAATAAAGAAAGATACAACAGAGAACTTGTATATATTAAAAATGTTGCTAAGTATAATGAGTAGATAGGGAGACACCTGGGCTCACCCCCTCCACTTTTTTCTGCGCATGCGCGATGACGTCACGCGCATGCATATAACGTTGACAGTTGACAGCTGTCAATGTCATCTGACCTGTCACGTTTGACAGCTGTCAATGTCATCTGACCTGTCACGTTTGACAGCTGTCAATGTCATCTGACCTGTCACGTTTGACAGCTGTCAATGTCATCTGACCTGTGACAGCTGTCACCTGTCAACGTCAGCTGTCACCGCCGACAGCCGACCTGTCAATGTCATGTGTCATATGTCACATCTGACCTGATGACGTCAAACGCTGTCTTATGTCACATCTGACCTGTATGATGACGTCAAATGTTCTATAGATAGCCACAACCCGGGTTAGGTCTCTATGTGTGTCAGCTGTCTTATGTCACATCTGACCTGTATGATGACGTCAAATGTTCCATAGATAGCCACAATCCAGGTTAGGTCTCCATGTGTTTGTCGAATACCAGCTATCTGATTGTTTGTTAAGGTTATGTATGTGTTGTATGACATATAAGCATGCTGATTTCCCGCCATCCGATTGTTTATTGAGGTTATGTTCGTACACATGCTGATTACCAGCCATATGATTGTTTGTTAAGGTTATGTTTGTATTTGTTATTTGAATGCAAACAGACTGGTAAATAATATAAGAGTATACTTACATACAACAAGAGACGTCATCCTTGTTTCACAGCTTAACACATACTGAACAAGTGTGCTTGTGTGTGACCCTAGTCTTGTTTGAGCTTGTACACACGGTTGTTTTGAAAGGATATATGACACATATAGGTCATGACAGTTAGATGTCTTTACTTAGACTGACAGATGTATGGAATAACAAACGGACATGCTGTGTTACTCAGTTTTAGCGGGGGAAATTTGAATTTCACACACGAAACAAACAGACAAATGTGATTTGAATAACATGTTTGACAGATATGACAGCTAAATACAGATAGCTAACGTGTTAGAACCTGTCTGTACACTTGCTATCTGTTGTCATTTCCGGTAGGTGACCTAGTTTTCAGAGACAGACCCGGGCAGAGTTAGAATCCAGCTGTTATCAGTTGTCATTTCCTGTCTATGACCTAGTTTCTCTGTTAGAGTTCGCTTTAAGCTTAGTTATAATTGAGTTATCGTTGAGAAAAGACGTGCTGCAGTTTGCTCTACCCCAAATCTGTTTCAAAATGGCTACATTAAGTGATGTGTGTTACCAGCAAATTAAAGACAACTTCTGGTATGGTTTATTTGGAGACTTTCAACTTATTATCGATAAGAACACTGGTTATTTTAATGCCACAAAATTGTGCAACAGTGGTGAGAAAAAATTATATCATTGGTTGGAAAATAAGAAAACTAAAGAGTTGATTGCCTATTACAACAGTCAGCTGAAGGAACATTTGGCTTATCGGAATACCGATAAGCCAAATGTTCCGACCGAAGGAGCCCACTTAGAGTCACTTCCAAGGGGTCTGAATACTGACACCCTAAAAACGGACGCAACATCTCAAGCAACACCAGCAACAGCTACATACGTATTAAACATTGGTGGAGCGCGCGGTGAAAACGACACGATATCTGGTACATATGTGTGCAAAGATTTGATATTAAATTTGGCTTGTTGGATATCCAATCAGTTTTATGATAAGTGCAACCAAATTATTTTTGATTTTTTCCTAAGCGAATTTGATCAGAAATACAGGGACAACCTAGATGCGATTGAAGTAAAATTAATGGAGATAAATGATGAGGTGCAGCGTATGCGAGAAACAAATGCTAAAGTCACAGAATATCTTGAAGACATATCCCCAAAGCCAAGTAACCTGGGAAAAATAAGTGTGTTTGGTTTACTTGCAAGAAACGAGAAAGACGCCACCTATCCATATCATGCTGTAAGAACACAAAAGAAAAGTTTCCCAAGAGCTGCGAGGAACTTTAAAAATAAACACCCCAATGCCCAAGTGATCCTAAACAAGCTGTACGATCCAAATTCAGTAAATCTCTTTAACAGAATCAAGACTGAAGTGAAATACCTTACAGCACATAGAAACAACATAGAGATAGCAGATGTACCACAAGATAAGTTTGTTCAGGATATTATTGCATTACGACATACTTTTTAATTGTATTACAAAATAAAAACACATTAATTTTAACAAAGACTTTTATTTGATTCTAAGTACAAGTATGTAAACTCTTGCCCGTTTGTTGGAATACATTTATAGAATTATTAACATTAGATGGTTCAGTGTTGCGTTGGTGCTGTTGTTGTCGTTGGTGCCTCTTCATGGCTGTGGGCTTACTAGGTGATAACACAAGCTTCTTTTAGTTCTTCCAAGATTGACTGAATTTAGTTGTTATGAGCATTATTACCTGCAACTTGGGAAGCCACTAAAAGTCTAAGTCTGTCAACCAACTCGTTTATGTCATTCCAATACACATAGGCTATTTGTTTGTTATTTTGTATCATATAGTTGTTGCTGCTGATGTTGTTAGGGCTAATGCCGTTGCTATCGCTGCTCTTATCACTCTGAGTTTTAGGTTCAGTCTTTTGTTTTTTGTTAAGATGTCTGACGTTGCTGTCATCATCGTCTTCCTCATATGTGTAACCAAAACCTTGAGGAGTTGAGGATCTACGACCTCGTGGGTTTATCACTGGTTTTATTAGAGTCAGATACTTTTCAGAGGAACAACCCTTGGTTCGGGCGTTAGGATCATAGTTCATTTTATGAACACTAGTTGCTTCTAGAATATCTCTATAGTGTTGAAGATCGTCATAAGTATACCCCCGGGGTCTTTTCATAAATAACAATTCTAGCAAACCTTGTGTTTGCTGGTATCTCCTTTGGCCCAGTTGAATCTCAGCATCAGTAAAGTCTAAGTGTTTGTTACCAAGACTCCAGCTACCGGTATCTTTAGCGTAGCGAGCACCATACGTTTGATCAATGGTAGCGAGCCTTGGTGGTTCAGTAAAATACTTGTCTACATAATATCGAACTCGTTCAGGATATTGCTCCAAAAATTCTTGATATGCAGGGTTGGATGTGACAGCTTGTAGGTCTGCCTCAAGCTCTTCAAATGTTGGGATATCCTCATCGGAACTTGTCTCCTCAACCTCTTCCCTTGGTTCAGCTTCAAAAACTTCATGGTCTTTAAGGAACTCTACTTGGGGTTTCGTTTCTGGTATATCGACTTCGTCTTTGATTTGTTCAGCCTGTGGTGATTGCGGCTGCTGCTGCTGCTGCAGTGCTGATGTGTTTTTAGATATTTCACTTAGCGGCTCAACAATTGGTTTATATAAACGTTGCAGAGCATCATCATTCTCGGCTCTGTTAAGTTTAAGCATTAAATGTTTTTTTCGAATATTGTCAGCAAGTTGTAAAATCCTTTTCTTAACTTTTCGCTCTTCCTTACCCAGCACTTCCATTGTGCTACAACTGGTCGGTATTACCAGCTGGTCTAATCATTTGTTTGAGCGATACAGGTTGTGTGGTGGTTTAACATATACTGACGCCGTCATGGTACATGTCTTCTTATTTATCACGATATCCATCTGTCATGTTAGACAGCTGTGTTAGACAGCTGTGTTAGACAGCTGTGTTAGACAGCTGTATGACAGCTGTCTTAGACAGCTGTGTTAGACAGCTGTATGACAGATGTGTTAGACAGCTGTGTTAGACAGCTGTGTTAGACAGCTGTATGACAGCTGTGTTAGACAGCTAACTGTCCTGTTTATCATTGTTTTGTTAGAATAATATATATCTATCGAATCCTTTTCTATATCGACCTTTGTGTACATCGTTTTCCTTCACAATCACCAACACACCATACTTATTATCTTTCCAGCATTGGTGGCAGATAGTTTTAAATTGTTTAAAGTCCATATCGGTGGTCACATGATCGTCGTACACATGTTTTAAATTGGTTTCATCTTGCTTGAATAACACAATAACATTGGTGTTGTCACGTACCAGATGTTTGGGTATTCGTGTATATGTTTGACAGAGATAGAATGAATCAATATTCTTATGTCTGCCCATACTGAAGTATGCTCTTATTTTATCTTGTTTGTCACAAGCTACATCATCAAATATAAACACAGAGTTGTCCTTGGCATCTTCCGGATCTAATATTTCATCGTTTTCTCTATAAGGATAGTAACCAACACCTTTTGTTGCATTCAACACCTCCTTTAACATCTTGTATTTCGGTTGATACAGAGACTTTGAATACACATACACGTTATCAAATTTTAAACCGTTTGCTTCAAACAACAAACTCAGCATGACATTAGTTTTACCACACCCACTAGGACCACATATGATACAGCGAACGGTGTTTGGAAAGAGAGGACCATGCCTCTGTTGTTGTTGAGCTGTGTCCGTAACAACATCGTCTATATTTGTAATGGGTAAGGCAGAAGCGTGTTTGCTGGTACGCATCTTAACTTAAACTAAACTATTTTTTTTTTTAGGTGTGTATATATATGAATACAAGTGAGACACCCAGTCAGTATGCATGTTGGTGTCACAGAGTGAGGGTTGTTATTAACAAAGACAGATACAGGTTTTGCTGAAACGTTGCGGACGTTACAAACACCATGAAAGTTAACAGAAAACTTGATGAGGGGCTTTATGTAATCAACTCGAAGCCAAAGAAGAAGGTTCCCTTTAAAAACATAATAAGTCTGATTGGGGAGGTTATAAAAGATAGAAACCTTATTCCAACAGAGAAAGCCGTATTTGATATAGCTCATACAATCGTTAGAAACATTGGTGGGCGTAAGAATGTGCAGAAACCTCGAGTTATTCCAATACCTAAAAGCGGAGGCTTCCTTCCGCTGTTGCCTCTGATATTTGGTGGGCTGTCGGCACTAGAAGCTCTGGGTGGTGGTGCTGCAGGTATTGCCAAAGCCGTGAACGATGCCAAGTCTGCGAAACAGAAACTGGAGGAGGAAGAACGGCACAACAAAACAATGGAAGCCATCACGATGGGCAGGAGAGGGAGTGGCTTGAAATTTAAGCCAAAATGCAAGAGACTGGGCAAAGGCATATATCTCAAGAAACAGCGCTCCGGTTATGGGTTGTATCTGCAAAAACAAAAAAACTAAAGTGTTCACCAGCAAGACCTCTAACAAATGTAGATCTTGTCAAGTTTGCTGGTAAAATGAAAATCCCATATTTTAGAGGTGTATACATGCGAGACGCGCTACCTCGCAAAGGACCACGTAAAAATGAATCGTTCATCATGAATTTGCAAACACACAAGCAACCAGGCAGTCATTGGGTCGCTGTGAGGAAACGCGGTGACATCGTCGAGTACTTTGACTCGTATGGAAACCTGAAGCCTCCTGTGGAGCTGCAACGTTACCTTAAAGACTATTCCATACTGTATAATCATGATGTGTATCAAACATACAACACATTTAATTGTGGTCACTTGTGTTTACAATTTTTGCAATAAAAGACTCAAACAGTAGCCTGTGTGTATCAGTCATGGCGCACACCTTTGTGTTGAAAGACCGCAGCTCCCATCTGTCATCAGACTACCATCCACCAATTGTTTTGGATGGTAGTTATGCTGTTGCTTTGATAGGCTACAACAACATACCCAACATCTATGAAGGTAAAAACAAATTTCATGTAAAAGAAGGAACCGGTTGGCGAACCATCACGATACCCACCGGTGCTTATGAAATAACACACTTGGAAGAGTTACTTCAAAATGAACTTGTTGGTGCTACAGCAACACACGAACAAAAGCAACAGGCTCTGATTCTGAGACCTAATCTGAACACCATCAAATGTAAGCTAAAGTGTTATACAAATGTCAGTTTTGAATTTGATGGTTCGATTGGGCGAATGTTGGGCTTTTCAAAACAAGTTCTTCAACCGGACATCTTTTATGAATCTAATTTACCTGTTGAAATAGTGGATGTTAGAGAGATTCGCATAGAAACCAATATTGTGTCTGGTTCCTATTATAACGGACAACCCTCACACACGTTGTATGAGTTTGCTCCGATGGTTGATCCTGGCTACGCAATCGACATAGAACCTAAAAATTTAATTTACTTACCGGTGAACAAGCAAGAGATTTCCAATATAAGCATCGGCATCGTCGACCAAGATTCAGTTCCTGTCAACTTTCAAGGTGAAGATGTGTCTGTTCGCTTGAAACTTATAAAAGTTGCTCAGTATGTTGGTCTTTAAGGATATAAAAGCAAGTGCATCTACCAAAACAAATTCAGTTGAGTCAGACACGTCAAAAGGTACGCTTCGTCCCGATAATATTGAGTTCCTGAAAAGCCTGGGTTATCATGTCGTCAAAACTAGAAATATTCAAAGACCCCGTGTTTGATGATGCCATCGATCGAGAAGAACTGCGCTCTTACTATTCACCAACTAAATCGTTTGGTAACAGCGATGAAATTGAAATAGCCATCAACCAACAAGATGCGTTCGTATGTCTGGCCGAGTCAGCTCTAATAATCGAAGGTGCTCTGGAACCTGTAGCCGTCCAAAATGCCACTGGTGCTTGTTATCTGTCAAATAATGGAGGAGCAGCTCTGTTTGAATCAATGACCTATGAGTTAAATAACAAGGAAGTGGAACGAGTGCGAGACCCATACACCACAACAATCATCAAAAGTCTGCTATCCTTCAGTAAGAATGAAGCCCAATCTCTTAGCAATGCCGGACTGAATGTGTCGTCGGAGCACATCACCTTAAATGATAACAAGTTTCACATGCTCATACCTGTTTGGTTCCTCTTCAGTTTCTTTCATCATTTCAAAGGAGTTCTCTGTGGCAAACATACTTTCCACTTTACAAGAGTTCGAAACGATTCCAACGGCTATTACAGCACAGGTACGGCACGAGCAAAAATTACCGTAACCAATATGTTTTTAAAGGTAAAACATGTCTTTCCCAATGATAAAATGAAATTGGAACTGATGGATAAAATAGCAAAAGACACATCTATATTTCTCGCATACCACAAATGGGACATATATGAGTTACCATCACTCAGAGATATCAACAGAGATGTGTGGGCTGTTAAAACTGCAACCAACTTGGAAAGACCTCGATATGTGATTATAGCATTTCAAACAGATCGTAAGGACAACGTAAGGAAGAGGCCTGACTATTTCGATAACATTGGTATGTTGGATCTCCGAGTGTTTCTAAATTCAGAATGCTACCCTTATGAATCTATGAATATGGATTTTGAGAAATCTAAATATGCAGAAGCCTATCACATGTATACAGATTTTCAAAAAAGCTTCTGTTATAAAAACATGTCGGAGCCTATCTTGAATTATGACGAGTTTAAAGACCGAGCTCTATTTGTGATTGACTGTCAGCACCAGAACGAGTCAATCAAGTCTTAAACGGTGGACATTAAGGTGGAATTTATGAGTAGCTCGAACTTCCCTAAGAATACGCGTGTTTATTGTTTGGTTATTCATGACAGTGTATTGGAATATAAACCTCTAACGGGCATCGTTAGAGCCATTATGTAATAATAGTATGTTATTTATGTATCAATATGTACAACTTAATTAATCCTAATAAATTTTTATTGTATGTAAATCAGTTGTTTTATTTTTATTTTGTTGCATTTTGATTAACCCCTTTATATATTCATATATCAACAGTCTGTTTACATTCATTTCAAACCACTCTATATCAGCCAACCCTCGTACATCAAAGTTAGTTTGTTAAATCGAGTTTTGTTACTTGTGTTTTTGATCGCTCCTTATATATACACGCCCCCACAATATTGTTTGGATTCACTGTAATATAAAACACTCACATAAACTGACACCTACGTAAAAACTCATATCAGTTTTATTACAGCTCCGGAAACAGGTAAATTAGCATATTTAAATACGTTTTGTTATTGATTTAATAGTTTACTTAAATGTTTTGTTTTTAGATTGCTATACATATGTATTGGAACGTGTTTAAATCTATTTTACTATAGATATATTTACCAATGTTTTTAAAATTAAAGTTCCTCTTATGTTAAAATTGGAATGTAATATAGATAACGCCCACACACACACACCCAGCCTGATAAACACGTTTAAATTATCATATGTAAACAACAGCCGGTTTTTGTTTTATATATATACATCCTCGAACAAACTTTATCTTGTGAGTCTGTGTAGCATAACTGATATAGCAATGATACGTGTGTGATAAATCTATGTATGGTCGATTTGAGGTTCGTGGGTTCAAATCTAATTTCAGGCGAATGCTTTTCTTTCAAAATTATATTTCAAATTACCTATATATCTCTATCATATATGTATGTATGGTTATACAGAATGACTGTGTCCAACAGCCCTCCCCCCTCGAAGAAGGGAATGTTCTCCCACTCTACCAATTTACAATAGAATATTCCCTTCTTCAAAGAGTCAGAGCTCTGGACATAACAGACGGTAATTTTCGATAAAATTCAAATTTCCCGCCAAAAACGAAATACCCTAGCAACCTCAATACAACACACCTACCAACACAATAAACAACAGAGGAGTGAGCTTATATGACAGCTGTGTGTACGAACATAACCTTAACAAACAAACATTCAGATAGCAGGTTGATGACAAAACAAATACAAACATAACCTTAAAAAAACAATCAGATGGTTGGTAATCAGCATGTGTGCGAACATAACCTCAACAAACAATCAGATGGCGGGTAATCAGTATGTATGCGAACATAACCTTAACAAACAATCAGATGGCGGGTAATCAGTATATATACGAACATAACCTTAACAAACAATCAGATGGCTGGTAATCAGCATGTGTACGAACATATCCTTAATAAACAATCTGATGGCTGGTATTCAGCATGTGTACGAACATAACCTCAACAAACAATCGGATGGCGGGTAATCAGCAGGCTTATATGTCATACAACACATACATAACCTTAACAAACAATCAGACAGCAGAGATTCGACAAACACATGGAGACCTAACCTGGTTTGTGGCTATCTATGGAACATTTGACGTCATCATACAGGTCAGATGTGACATAAGACAGTTTACACATACATAGAGACCTAACCCTTGGCTGTGGCTGTCTATGGAACAACATGACAGGTTGCCATCTTGGAACGTTTGACGTCATCAGGTCAGATGTGACATATGACACATGACATTGACAGGTCAGCTGTCAGCGGTGACAGCTGACATTTGACAGGTGACGCTGTCAGCTGTCACAGGTCAGATGACATTGACAGCTGTCAAACGTGACAGGTCAGATGACATTGGCAGCTGTCAAACGTGACAGGTCAGCTGTCAACTGTCAAGATCACGCGCATGCGCGTGACGTCATCGCGCATGCGCAGAAAAAAGTGGAGGGGATGGTCCCAGGTGGCTCCCTATCTACTATAATGGTTACTTTGTCTACTTAGTTGAGAAACTAGTCAATAAACATAAAACAAAGAAAATGTTAGCGGAATCTATGACTTTCCGACAATATAAACCAGACAAAACCGTTGTCTGTTTACCAATTTAACTGCGAATTACAAGAGCTTTTTATAGCATTTTTAAGAAAGCGAGTGCTGCTAACATTTTCTACAAAAATACATTAAAAAATCTGCTAGGTAACCTAAAGGACCAAGATAAAACCACAGAAGTGTCAGGAATATATGAAATAGGTTGTAAGGATTGTGAACTTAAATACGTTGGGCAAACTAAAACAACCATTGGAACTAGATTTAAAGAACATTTAGCGCAACTGAGATATGGCACTATTGACAAATCATGTATTGATCAGCATATTTGGGATAATAATCATCATGTAGATAAAGAAAATCTCAAGTTAGTAAAAAATGCCAGGCAGTCGCGTCACCTTGATGCTTACGAAAGTATATATATATATATATATATATATATATATATATATATATATATATATATATATATATACATATATATATATATATATATATATATATATATATATATATATATATATATATATATATATATATATATATATATCTTTGGAAATTTGAACAAAAATATTTCGATGAATAGAGTACGTCCGGTTCTATGTAGTCCATTGATCAACTGTTATCTAAATAACCAGCGTGTCCTTCCTGGAAGGAATATTTAATAACGACACACGGTATAAGAAAGGCAGGTATGCAGGCAGTTTTAATCACAGGGACTTAAGTCTCAACACTGGGGGTCTGCCTGTTTACGTTCCTATAGGATGCTGTTCGCAACTGCTTGGCAACTAACATAGAAATAGTAGTTCTAGTCTTTATTTACTTAGTTTATTCATTCCCTTGACGACGCTAACTTGGTTAGCGAAACGATCGTCAGGTCTAAAAACTGTATTGTGATGAATTGGGTTCTCCAAATTGTACTTATCAGTGCTCAACACAGGTTTCAATCTTCACTCACTAAATGGAGTAGGTACGAGCCACATGAAAAAAAAAAACAATTACCACTGGGGACAATGAATTAAATATGTCGCTCACTACCTACGACGATCCTCACCTTGGCATCTGGGAGATAGCAAGCCGTAAGAACATTAGTCGTAGGTCAGTACAGAGCATCTTACACAAATACAAGATGCATCCATATCATATTCAGCTACACCAAGAACTCACTAATAATGATTACTATAGAAGGATTGCATTTGGCCAGAGGGCACATCAAAAAAGACGCACGACTAGAAGCTTCTTAGATACTATTTTATTTGGGGATGAAGCTACGTTCCATAGAAACGGAACTGTAAATAGGCACAACTTACATTCCTATGGGAAAAGCAATCCCCAGATATCTAATACAGTCAGACAAGATGGTCTTTGAATGTTTGGGGTGGCATTATAGGAGAGTGGGTAGTGGGACCACATTTTTTTGAGGGAACGTTAAATGGGCCCAAGTATCTAGCTTTTTTAGAAAACCACTTACCTGTATTATTAGAAGATGTGCCACATCAAAAAATGTGGTTCCTCCATGATGGTGCACCAGTGCATCACACAGGCCCCATCAAACATTATCTTAATGAAAAATTTCCAGAGAGGTGGATCGGAAGAGGAGGACCAGTTGCATGGCCAGAACGGTCAGCAGATCTCACCAAAATCGATTTCTTCATGTGGTGCCATGTCAAAAGGAAGGAGTGAAAGGCAAAATCATCGAGGCCTTCCGAAGCATCGATGTTAATATGTTGAGAAGATATTGGACAAAGATGATTATAAGGATAGAGTTGGTAATGCAATAGACAGGACTGTAGAGAAAACTAAATAAAAATCCGCTACCAACAAAGATTAACGAAGTAAAAAATGGTTTAAAAAAGTCTCCAAATCTTATCACAAAGGACTTAGGAAGAAGGTTACAAGTTGCTAATCCTAAAGTTCTCAAAAAATATTGTCTCCTAAAAATTCATAAACCGGGAAAATCAATGAGACCTATTATTTCGGCTATATATTCTCCGACATACAGTCTAGTAAAGTGGTTGTCAAATGAGTTTAAAAACCTACCCGCTAAACAAAAAAGTTGCTCAGTGCCAAATTCACTTGATTCATTAATAAAGTTAAAGATGTAAAATTGTTGGAAGGTGAGATTTTGATATCATTTGATGTGGCGTCCTTATTTCCTAGTGTACCCCCAAAACAAACACTAACATATTTGGAACAGTTGTTAAAATTGAACAAAGACGTTTGCAAAGAATATTTAACTTTAACTAGCCTTTGTATAGAACAAAATATTTTTCAATTTAACAATGAGTTTTTTGAACAAACCGAAGGCACGGCAATGGGCAATCCATTGTCTCCTTTTATTGCAGACCTCTTCATGAGTACATTTGAGACAGATTTAAAAGTGAAAATGGGTACTTTCCTAGAGTTTAGTTTCGTTATGTGGACGATATTTTTGCAGTCTTTGACACAAATATATGCAAGGTTGAAGATTTTACTGAAAGACTAAACAGATTCAATAAAATTTGCCCGCGGAATAGAACTTAACAATAAACCTCCTTTTCTAGATATACTAGTTATTAAAAATAATGACTGGCGCGAACTCGATATATACAGGAAAGAAACCGCCACTATAAGTTACATTCCAAATGACTCACATCATATATTTGCACAAAAAACGGCTAGTTTAAACTTCTTAGTAAATAGTTTGATAAGTTTTTCCTTAAGTAAAAGTAGATATAGTATAGAATTAAAGTACATAAAAAACTTGGCGAAATATATGGTTATTCGGATTGCTTAGTGGAAAAGATGATGTGTTATGTCGAGTGGATATACATCATCCACCTCTGCATATTGTATGGAAATTGCAGGTGTCGCCTGCTAAGAATAAGATAAATTTGACGTATGAATTTAAGTTTAAAAGGGGTGATTATCATCGGCTGTATGGCATGATTGCGGATGTGGACTGGTCAGTACTGGAGGCAATCTCTCATGTTGACGCAGCAGTAAATACTTTCTATAGAATAATATATAGTTGATTTGATAGTTGTATACCAAAAACGGCAATGCGGAAGAAAAAGTATCCTCCCTGGTTTACTCCTGCAATGATGTTAGACATCAAAGCCAAGAATAGAAATAGGCGATTGTTCACTAAATATGGGATACCACAGTGTGGTATGGAATATTTACATCTGCGGGGCAAACTGAAAACTGATGTAAAAAAACAACACAGTGATTATGTGAAGCATATTTAGCTGCGCCTCAAAAGTAATCCTGGTGAACTCTGAAATTATGTCAACAACAAAAGGCAAAGCTCATATATTCCGAACACCATGCAATACAACGAAGAAATCCTGGATAGTAGACCTGACATAGTGCTTTTGTCAGGAGTTTCAGAGAATATTTTGTTGATGGTAACGATGGGGTCGGTATGATCCATGACAACATTCGGCTAGGCTGTGACTTAAAAATTACGGAAGAAGATGTCATTTTCTCTATAAAAAGTCTAAAGAATAAAAAGTTAATGGGATTTGATAAGATTCCGATGTTCATTATTAAGGATTGTAAATATATATTGCCAAAACCTTTAGCATACATCTTTAGTTTATCGCTCAGCACAGGGACATTTCCAAATGTGTGGAAAAGCAGTCGAGTGTGCCCCACACATAACAAGGGAAACAGGGAAGACATTGTGAATTAAAGGCAAGTGTGCATCTTATCAAACATATGCAAAGTTTTTGAAAATATGATTCATCAAATGCTGTATAATGAAGTTAGAAATATAATAACCCCATGTCAGCATGGCTTTATCAAGAATAGAGCAATAGCAACTAACCTATTGTTATTCACGCAGTTTGTGCATGATGCATTTGAGAACAGTGTGGAGGTGCATGCAGTTTATACCGAGTTCACTAAAGCGTTCGACAGAGTTGACCACTCTGTCATTCTTCATAAATTAAAACGGTTGGACATCTCTGAAAATCTCGTCATGCTTCAGGTAGTACTGGTGGACGGCTTTGAGTCTGAGGCATTCGTGGCGACCTCAGGCGGTGCTTCAGGGTTCCAACCTGGGTCCATTGCTATTTCTAATATTAGTAAATGACCTTGTGGATAATGTTGGGGAGCCAAAGATTTTATTGTATGCAGACGATATAAAAATATTAAAAGAAATCAAGAACTTAAATGATTGCATATCACTGCAAAGCGATGTTAATAAAGTGACAGAGTAGGCTGACCAAAATAGACTTCAGTTAAATATTCAAAAGTGTGAAGCATGGTGTATAAAACTCGGAATAGGATGGTGGAATTCTCGTATAGTATTAGGGGTGCACCACTGAAGCAAGTGAGCTCAGTTTCAGATCTTGATGTAAAATTTGATTCAAGACTTAACTTCAGTTCGGACATTGAAACAATGGTCAATAGTGTGTTAAAAATATTAGGGTTTGTCTTGAGGAATTGCAAGGAACTATCCAATGTGGAAACATTGGAGACACTATACAATGTGCTTGAGAGAAGCAAACTGGATTACTGCTGTGTGGTATGGGATCCCCATTATCAAAAGGACGATGTATCTATTGAACATTGTCAGAATAGGTTTTTGAGATATATGTATTTTAGAGAGCATCCCTACCTTTCCAAATGTAGTCTCAAGTGACACACTAAGGAGAGAACTTGATATAATCAAACTTAGTGTTGGGGCGGAAAATTGCATCGCTCATGTGGTTATATAAGTTAGTTAATAATAAGATTGATTGTACAGAACTTTTAAGCCAAATAAATTTGCGAGTACCTGAACTAACAACCAGATATAGTGCAATATTTTCCTGCAAGAACACGAACACCAATAGATATATGTATTCTCCAATAGTATATAAGCAACGTTTGTACAATGTATGTATGGAGAACAGTGATATTTTTTCACGACTCGTATGCTACATTTAAAACAAATGTTGTGATGTCCCTTGTGAATGGGGAACTTACAAAATAAGTAATGTGAGTCTGCTAGGTTAGGTTACCAAATAATGTTAAGTCAAATGTTTATTATAGAGTAAGTTGTTTAGTTCTTCTCTGTAATTGGGCGTATAGCCTGTAGAGCAATGTAATAATAAATAAATAAATAAATAAAAATTGGTTAACAGACACAGAACACAGACAATGATAGCAGAATGCACGACATTCAAGAAAGATAAAATAGAGAAAAAATTTGTGTGCCTACCTTGTGAACCACATATCACAAAGAACCTGAAAAGTATTTTGAAGAAAGCCAGTTTACAGTTGACTTTTTCGACGAAAAGTAATTTAAAAAAATTGTTGGATAATACGAAAGACAGAGACAAAGCCACTGAAATGTAGGGTATTTATGAGATAGGTTGCAAAGATTGTAATCTTAAAAACGTGGTGCAGCCCAAAAGAAACATAGCTAAGAGATTTCGTGAACATCTCGCACATTTACGATATGGTACGGTAGACAAGTCTTCTGTGGCACAACATATATTGGATAATAATCAGCACAATGATAAGGAACATTTGAAACTTATAAAAAATGTTAGACATCAAACCATGCTTGACGCCTACCTCTTCAGCATTTTTAGATTTAAGTGGACGAGTCCACACATACTTTAGATTGATAACCACTAAAATGTACTTGTAACCAGATTTTTGACAATGATAGTTTGTAAACTCAGCTAAATTAATCTGCCACAAATCAGTTAAACCTTTAATTATGGTACGCCTAGGTTTAAAATTGAGTCTTGCTGGCTTATATAGCTCATTAATAATTTGCTTCTTAGTACCAGATGGTTCAAGTGTTTTACATTTCATGGTGTTGGATTTAAAAGTTTCCACTTACCTTCTAGAGCTGCGATCTTATTATCCAGTTGGCTTGGTTTCTTATCTAAATGTTTATTCTTTGGTATATCAATATGCAACACTTGAGAAGTTATATCTTTGACTGTCTTTTTACATTTGTTTTCAAACTCGTTTCTAAGAGCAGCTAGCTCTGTTTTATGCACATCCTCAAGTGTTATGGCAATTACTCTTTGTGTTACCTAATCTTTGTTCTTCTGATAATCATCTATCCATGCATCAACAAATTTTTTATTCGCACCATGTGTTGCATCGATTGGATCACCAACGATGCACAATTTGCGGTTTTGCACATCAAAATCGCCATTTACAGTTTTCAGAAATACCTCTCTTTGTACAATTTTGTTTAAGAAGTTGGGCGACTTTGCAGAACGTCCGAACTTATCGATAGACATGTTGAAAGTGATTAAAAGCACAAATCTGTCTCTTTATATAACACCTACTTCTTCAATTCTTCAATGATTGACTGAATTTCACTGTTATGTGCGTTATTACCAGCTGCTTGAGAAGCAACTCGTTTATATCATCCCAGTACACATACTCTTTCTGTCTCTTAATATGTATCATGTATGGCATACCATAACCTAAATTTACTGAAGAAGATGGTGATCTAGCACCAGCTTGTTTTTCTAGAATTGGTTTTATTACTACTATTGTTGATATTTGGTAGAGCTGTTTCTTATAATGTCTTCTTTAGGAGCGGACTCTTTTCTGTGAAGACTAGTAGCTTCCATAATATCCGCCTAATCGCGTAAAGCTTGCAAATTTTTCATAGCAGCCATAAGCCATAACAGGTTTTCTCAAAAATATTAATTCCAACAGATGATTAGTACCAATATATATTCTATTACCGACCATAACTGGAAAGCTTTGTCTATTTTTATCATCTATCTTGGTAACAACAAATTTAATTGGTTTGGTGCCAGCATCCAAGCGTTGGTACTTTTATCATAAGTAATACCATATGTTGGATCGCGTGAATGTTTCTATGTGAAATATTTATCAACGTAGTATTCAACAGCTGTTATATATATGAACTTAACGCTCGTTCGTAAATTGCATCTGGTGTATTTGCAGCACCATCTAATTGTCTATAAGCTTTAGTCACCCATAATTCAGGTTCTGGTGCTTCTGCTTCCAACTCAAATGTTTCATCATCACTAACGAATGGAATTTCTTGTTTTGGTGGTGGTTTCACATCAACTTCAGGTTTAATTGGTTTTGTCGTTGGTTGACTAGTAGCCAACACTGATGTAGTTTTAGATATCTCACTAAAAGGTTTTAAGATAGGGTTATATAAAGGCTGTAAAGTTTCATCAGTATCAGTTTTATCAAGCTTTAGAGCTAAATATTTCTTTCTAGTTAGCTCTGACAGGTCAGCTATTTTACGTTGGATATTAACTGGTGGTTGTGTTGTGGGTGTTACTATTTTACGGCGACGAACAGCTTTAGATTTTTTCCACATGTTTACTCTATGTAGAACAATTCAATACTAACGTTTTCTAGTTAAGTTAGATACATAAAGTGTTCGAATCCTTTGCGATATCTTCCCTGTGTTAAATCAGAATCTTTAGCAACAACCACCAGATCATGTTTGTTTTGCCAACACTCACCACAAAGCAGTTTGAACTTTTCAAAACTCATATCGGTAGTTACATGATCATCATACCTTTTAAGATTAGGTTCATCTTGTTTAAATATAATTACAACATTAGCATTATCACGCACCAATTGTCTCAGAACTTTGCTACATGTCTGACACAAGTAGAAACTATCAATATTTTTATGTCTACCCATACAAAAATAGGATTTTGTTTATCTTTTATTTATCTTTACCGCATGCTACATCGTCAAATATAAAAATTGAATTGCTCTTTGCGTCTGTTGGATCTAATATCTTTTCGTTTTCCATTGATTTTTGGTGGTCTGTCTGCATTAGGTGCTCTGGGTGGCGGTGCTGCGGGTATTGCTAAAGTAAAGACAACCACCAAACATAGACGTAGTAGTAAAAAAATAAGGTGTGGTGGTAAAATACCATTTAAAAACATACTAATTTTAATGCCAAACCCTATAAATGTGGGTAAGGAAGTTACATCTGTGAAAAATTGTCTGCATGTAGCAAGAAAAGTTATTAAAAATGCTGGTGGTCGTGAGAAAGTTAAGATACCTTGAGTTATTCCAATACTTAAAGAAGGAGGAGGTTTCCTACCACTTTTACCATTGCATTGGGTGCTCTGGGTGGCGGTGATGAGGGTATTGCTACAGCTCTCAAAGATGCTAAATCAGCTAAACAAAAATTCGAAGAAGCAAAACGTCACAACCAAACAATGGAGGCTATTGCTATTGGTAAGCGAGGTAATGGTTTGGGTGATGGCCTGAATCTGACGCCTGCCCACTCCGCAGGGTAGTGGTTATGGATTGTATTTACATAAACCAAAAAACGTGTAGGGTGTTTACCAGCAAGACCTATTACAAACGAAGACCTTACGAAATTTGCTAGTAAAATGAAAATCCCATATATTAGCAGTGTATACATGCGAAATGCTCTACCCCGAAATGGACCACGTTAAAGTGAATCGTTCATCATGAATTTGCAAACAAGGAGCCTGGTAGTCAAAGCCTCTAATTGAACTGTTGTGTTATCTTAAAAACTATATAATCATGATGTATACAAAGAGTGCAATACTTATAATTGTGGTCACTTATGTTTAAAATTTTTGAAATAAAAGTTTTTGTAATTATATTTGTGTTTCAGTCATGGTGCGACTTTTGCCTTGAAGGGTCTTACGTCTTCCTTATCGATTGAAATATTTCCACCGTTAGTGTTAGAGCCATAGCTTGATTATTCGCTTGCGCTTGCAAACTTACACACATATAACACCATAGCAAGCATAGAGCGTGGATGTAATCAGTTTAATTACTTTTCTGCTGTGAGTGGTAAAAAGACTCGCCATGAAATAATTATTCCTGATGGCTCATATGAAATTAGCAATATTGAGAAGTACATTCAGAACGAGCTGCTGCATCATTATCTTAAAGATAAGCATTTGGATCCTACAGTAGACCACAACATCGATGTGGTAAAGCTGTTTTGTTGAAAGGCAACAACAACACCTTAAAATGCGGAATAACGTGCAGTATGACATAGACTTTTCTTTCAATGCTTCAGTAGCATCAATATTGGGTTTTTCTAAACGTCGCCTTGCCGCTGATGCACTCAACGTCTCCGATTTACCTTCGGAAATTGTGAGAGTAAAGACGATTCGTTTAAAATGCAACATAGTGGATGGCTCTTACCATGATGGTAAACCTACACATACAGTATATGAGTTTGCTCTGATGGTAGACCCAGGTTATTCGATCGATATAAAACCATTTAATAAGGTTTTTATGCCTCTTACCACACACATCATTTCACATATAAAAGTAAACATTATTGATCAGAATTCAGTACCTGTGAACTTCCAAGGTAAGGAGATCATTGTGATATTGGAATTGAGAAAGACACCAATATATTATGTTGATTATAAATACTAGCAATCAAATCGATCTACCTTCAGTATCTTCATCGCCTGCATCGAAGACACTTCTATTGTTGGAGAATACTCCCCACTCTCTAATGTTGTACATATGTAAATGTAAGGCTGGAGCGGGGGTCAAGGAGTCGCAGGCCAAAGGACTCCAGGGGGCAAGCTGAGAAAGTGGAAACCACAAGATAAACTTTCAATGAAGCTTTTCCCAAGACCGTCATGCACGGTGAATAGCCGCATCCTGCACGAGATGACCCTGCTAAAAACTAAACATAATGGATCTAGACAAGGAGGTCGACCCGTGCCCAGGGATGGATGGCACCAGGGTGATGGTGTCGTGAACGGAACCTCTGGAGTACCGGGCAACCCTCCAGAGTAACCCGCCTTGCACCACACAGCGGGTTCTGATGGTGTGGACAGTATTTCCTGGCAACAATCAAAATCCGATGTGGAGGAGCGGATGGGTCGAGTGACATTACTGTCGGATCAGCCTATCTGCCAGGGGACAGGACGGACCCACCTCCACCCAAGTAATTGGAGCAGCTGATGGTGGGTAGCAGAGCAGGTGGATGGCAGACCATCATCGGCATGGATGCGAACATGCACCATGAGTTGTGGGGAAGCTTGGACAGAAACTCTAGGGGCGAGGCTCTTCTACAATTGTATATGAAATTTAATTTAGACATATTGAATAAAGGTAATAAACCGACCTTCATCACAACACAGCGTGAGGATGTTTTAGATCTAACAGTTTCCACCCAGTTTCTAGGTGACTTTGTAAAGAACTGGGCTGTGTCTGGGGAAGTGAGTAGCTCAGACCACAGATACATCCGCTTTGAAATCGCCAAAGTCGAAAGACAAACGGTATGGTACCGGGACAGTCACAAGGCAGACTGGGAAGCTACAGGGCAGACCTAGCAGTGGAACTGCAGGGGGTTAAGAGTACCATAGACAATTCAATAGACCTTGAGATTGCGGCAGCCCAATTGCGAGACGCAATCACCTCGGCATCTAACGCCAACTGCCCCCTGGAAATGAGGGCGTCCACCAGGATCGTCCCGTGGTGGAACGAGGACCTCAGGCAAAGGAGGACGCAGGTTCGTAGTAAGCTGTTTAACGCTGCCAAAAGGTCGGGAGCATGGGATGAATATAGACAGGCCCTAACGACCTATAACAAAAGGCTGAGGGACGCCAAGAAGGAGTCGTGGAGGAGGCACTGCGAGGAAGTGGAGAACATGCCTGAGAGTGCTCGACTACACAAGATCCTGTCCAAGGGCACTCAGACCAACATAGGCTCTCTTAGAACATCCACGGGAGGCTTTACAAGTTCGGGGAAGGAAACTATGGAAGTTTTACTCCAGACGCACTTCCCTGGCTGCAACATAATAAACCAATCACTTCCGGACTGGGAACACTCAGAAATAGAGCCGCCTTTTAGGCGAGCATATAGAGTAGACTGGACAGTCTCTAAAGAGGTGGTTACTTGGAGCAAAACCAGATGGGCCATTGTTTAAGGAGCGGAGGATAATTTGAGGAATAAACTCGTCGAACTAGGCGAATGTAGACATAAGTAACAGTGTAACAATAACTTTAATAACTCACAAACTTAACAATGCCTACGAACTAATTAAATGAATGAATTTTAACTCGGACTGTTTACATCGTGAATCTTAATTGAACAGTGTTTTTGTTTATCAATAAATACTACTTATAGTTGTTTTAACCAGTTTACGTCCTTCCAAAATTGCAGACTTCAGCAGTCCTGTGTTCTTTGTACGCTGCAATTTTACCTTGTTTACTGTTTATATAATAATGTAATAATTTCAATGCCAATGTTATCGATACAATTAGGACCTCTAATTATGTGCAATATTTACATTACTTCGTGCAGATAATTTTCCTAAAACTAATTTCACTTGTTATTTTACTGATCTTAATAATTATGTTTCTACGATTGCTACTACCCTTCTGCAAACCCTATTGTTCTCTGAACAGCCATTAACAGTTTTAAGCCATACAAATCCCCGGGATTTGATGGAATAATGCCCATCATGCTCCAACAGAGGAGATATACTGGCGCCGGTGCTTACCCTCATTATGAGGGCCAGCCTGGCTCTGGGGTAAATTCCGAGAGCATGGAGACTGGCCAGGGTTGTATTCATTCCTAAACCTGGGCGTCCAACAGACCAGTCAAAGTCCCTGAGGCCAATAAGTCTCATGTCCTTCTTGCTAAAACAGTGGAAAAACTGCTCGACCGGTACATTAGGGGCGGTGTACTGGAAGCATATCCCCTACACTGCGGACAATATGCAACAGAAACAGCACTGCACCAACTGGTGCTGAAACTGTAGAATACGCTGGAGAACAGGAAGGTGGCGCTGGGGGCCTTCCTAAACATAGAATAGAGGGGGCCTTCAGCAGCACCTCATTAGAATCGGTTCTGGCAGCTGTCAGGGAGCGTGGAATACACCTCACTCGCGGGAGGGACTCTGCTGGCGGGAGTCGCGGCGGGGTGTCCGCAGGGAAGCGTTCTGTCTGCCTTGCTCTGGTGCCTAGTCGTGAACAGCCTGCTGGTGGGGAGGCTCTCGGGAAGGGAGTATGTGGTACAAAGGTATGCGGATGACATTGTCATCATAGTCTGAGGAAAGGTTAACAGTCAGTGTGGGAGCGCATGCAGACAGCACTGAAAGTAGTGGAAGGGTGGACGGTTGGTCAAGAGTTCACAGAACTCTCACTCTATACGGTAGGAACATTCCAATGGCCAGGGAGGTAAAATATATTGGGGTCGTATTGGACTCTAAGCTAACCTGGAATGGTCACATTGAAAAAATACTGTGTAAGGCAGTCATGACCTTAGCCGTCACTAGGCGGCTATATGGAAAAACGTAGGGAAAACAACTTTACAGTGGGGACGGGGGCAAGTGTTTATTCAGAAGGACCGAGGGTAAGTCATAGTATTTCCCTTGGAGTCCATGCAACGGTCCTTCAGGCCGAAATGTACGCCATCCTGCACTGTGTGCGGGAGAACAAGAGAAGGGGCTACACCAACAAGCGGATCCTCATAGCCACAGTCAGCCAGGCAGCCCTTAAGGCCCTAAGTGGCCCACGGTTAAATTCCTGGCTGGTGAGTGAGTACCGAGACGAGACGAGCGACCTGGATGGGCAGAATGAGGTGACCCTCATCTGGGTGCCGGGTCACTCAGGGGTCAATGGCAATGAAGAAGCTGACAGTCTCGTGAAGAGAGTGTCAGCAGAACCATTTATGGGACCAGAACCGGCTCTGGGCGTGACAAAGAGCACTGCCAGGGGAGCCATTAAGTCCTAGGTCAGAAACCAACACAAGGTGTACTGGATAGACTGTCCAGGGCTCAGACATGGGAAGTCAATAATTGACGAACCCAGTTCAAAGAGAGCTGTGGAGGTGCTAAATCTTAGCAGAGGACAGCTCAGAAACATAACAGGTCTCTTGACGGGACACATGGCAGTCAAGAAACACCTGCATAAAATGGGGCAGTTCGAGGGGGACCTCGCATGCACACTCTGCGGCGAGGGGGAGGAATCAGCCCAGCACATCTTGTGCGAGTGTAAAGCTCTGGACTGCAGAAGACAACTGATCTACGGTCAGTTTAGACCGGAGACAGAGCATTATAAAACTTCACCTACCAATCACTGTGCAGGCAAGTTCAAGGCACAGTGATTTTGGAGTGGGTGGAGTAAAAAGGCATGCACAATAAACCAAAGGTTGCAGTGCTATCGGGGCGGCGAGGCCGCGGACGAGCCCTGGGGGAAAACAAAAACATTTTCCTTTATATATACGTTTCTTAACACATATATTTATGATACATGGTTTACATTGAAGTGTTACATTCAAGATAAAAGTAAATTAACATAAATATAAGAGAACCACTTGCTATAAACATAGAAATATAATTTGAAGTGAACAAATATGAATCAGTTAATACGAGAGTTCTCCAATCATATGGCTGCTAACCACAGCTGCCATGATCAAACAGAAACATAAGTTTGTAACGCACTGTCAGTCTTAATTTTGAACATGTTGTACATTGAAAGTTGGGTAAGTTCATCCTTATGTAGAGATGTTGTTGGAAGACCAGATCATTTCATGCAGTCGTCGAAACAGATTCGCACCTCTTTTACAATTGGTGGTTTGTAGACATAAAACACATTTTGACTTAGTGCTGCCAGGATGATGAAGCTTGCTGGAGCCATTGCTAAGAATATTGATGTCGGTTAACACTGGCTCTTGAGAAGATATTCGGCAATAATTCGACTGAGCTACAAATTTACTTTCTTCTCCATCTTGAAAACATTTCTAAGACAACTCACCTATGTTATCCATAAAATCGTAAAACTCCCACTCTTCCAATGCTAGATATTAGTTTTCTTCATTAGTCGCTTACGGGTTAACAGATTTCACAATTATTGTAAAATCTTTCTTACACTGATCGCAGTAATTAATTTCAAGGATCGTTTGATATTAAAAGTGGTTTCCATCAGCAACCTATTATCATCTGGATATTTGTTAAACAGCAACCTTCTGTATTGGGGCTGGGTGAAATCAGGACCGTCATTTTCATCTACATCGCACATTATGTTGAGACAGTCACAAGTAACTTCCATTGCTAGAATGTTTAGACTAAGCTTGCTGTTGTAAACTTCAATGTTAAATAGGTTTTCCCTCTCCACTCTCACTGGTTGTATTCTTCTGGTTGGTTCACTGTTAAACTTTAAAAATCTATTGCGATCACTAAATTGCAATATTTTGTTTTCGTCGTCGTCAGATTCGTAACACTCTGCATATTCCTCAACGTGCTAATGGCAGACTTTAATAAACTTTTCTACATCTGCACAAACCTCCTTTTGATATTTATCCCAATCAGCATCAGTTGGAATACTGTCAAAATATTCTTCGCAAATTGTATATAACGTATCGGTAACATCTGTACTGTGAAGTTTTAGAGTAAGAAATTTAAAAAATTTACTGCGTTGAGCGTGAGACATATGATTGTATGGTAGTATCATATCATATAGATGCCCTCCAAACTTGTGCAGATCATCACAGCTTGAAAACTCGAATTTTTTATTAAACCCTTCTCCCACCATTTTCACTGCTTCAAGTTTCACCTCATCTGCTGCTTCAACATTGATTGTTGGAGTCTCCTCCGCTGCTGGAGTCTTCTCTGTTGTTGTCGAAGATTTCTCCATCGTAATACCTTCTGTATTGGTTTTTTGCTTCTGGTAAATATCTGAAAAATGGCTTACTTAAATCAGCTCCTAGATGTTATCGAACAAGTGCTACTGCAAATAACTGCGTAGAGCACTAGCCAGCTAAATATATATGTCGCACAATTCAACTATATGTCCACTTTCGTAATCTTAGCCTTGACACTCGCAGTCGTCCATAAACGCTTGATCTTGTACCTCGTAACACTAGCTGGCTTAATACTGATTCGTTTCTCTCGTGGTATATTATATTTTTAATGTTATACCACTACTCACTGTTATTACTGCATACTACTACCGTTATTCACCATTTTCCTATGTAGCTCTTGTTCTATGTACTTCTACTTTTAAACTAACTTATTCTTATCTCAAAACCTTTCGCTGTGAGCTCTGACAGGAAGCGAGAATTGATAACATCAATCTAATGCGGTTACAGCGAGCATTGGCCGGGAATGAAAGTAGAAACGAGGTCAACACACTAGCACTGGCAGGAAATGAGAATTGATGACGTGAGCACTAACAGAAGCGAGCATCTTGAAGCCAGCACCTTACTGTTAGAAGCTTACAGCTAGCAGCATCCAACACCCTAATATCTAGCAGTTTGCTCTTGCTGCTAGCATCTTGCTGCCAGCACCCTAGTATCTAAAACCTTACATCTTGCTACTGGCACCCAGCATGCTGTTCCTTGGTTCACAACATCTAGTATACGGAGTGCACATTGTGCGCGAAGCGCACGACGGATGTCGCTTCGCGACTTTCCCCAAATAATTTGTACATATTTGAACTGTACTCGTCGAGACGAGTGCGTAAATAGTCCACACATGCCTTCTAAACCAAAAACTAAAAAAAGTTACTGTGCGCATGCGTCAGTCGCCTTATTTTAATTCTACTCATCGAGACGAGTAGAATGACACCAAGATTCATACATCTAAACCAATTAATAAAAAAGTTGGTTTGCGCATGCGATAACCATCATATTTCTTTAACGTTATTTGCACAAAAATCAAAATGGCGCATCCTCTTAGTTTGACAAGTCAGCCTAAATGTTGTTTCAAAGGTCAAATTTACCAGGTTGTTCACTTCTTAGATTACGTCATCTCAGGTTAGACCTCTTGTCAAACTCTATACCTCCATCATCTTGCTTAGGCACTCTGACGTCACACGCAGGTGCAGTAGCTGTGTGGAGGATGAGGAGGTTCCAGAACCGCTCATCTATACCTACTCCCGACCCGTCAACACTGTGTGAAGCCTGGCGGCCACCCAACCTACCGACCACTCATATATTTTATATCAATCACAGTGTTAGGGTGATCAATATTAGGCTGATCAAAAGTTTGATTTTGGTTGATTGAAGTTTGGCGTCACAAATTACAGACCAAAATTTGGATCCATATGTTAACAGGGAAAAAAGTTATAAGCATTTAAAGAAAAAACATTTGGGTGCCACTGGTTATCAGAGAAACGCAAAAGATCAACATCTACTGAAGATTACAGACAGAGACTATTGTTTCTTGACTCAAACAGCTCAACAAATAGAGAAAAAATACTTTGAAAATATAATAGTTTTTCTTCTGAAAATGTCAAAGTGGCGATTTTAAACGTCAAAACTGATGAGTGTAAACAAAGGTTTTGAGCATGATGGAAATAGTAAATGATGTCTTTAACAAAGCCCTAGATTTCTGTTTTAGGTGTTCTTTTGATCAAACATTTGCAAAAAATCCATTTGAAATACACACTGTTTGCTATGTTAAAGAATAAGTTTATGTATGAGCTTATAACACATTCATTACAACAAACCTATCATGTGCTCCGATAGCCCAGTTCGTTAAATGGTGCCTTTGATACTTATAATCAAAGATGACGTGGGTTCTAACCCAGGTGAGTTAACTTTTTTTATTATTCTTTTTTTTTAACGTTAAATGATCAAATTATCTAATTTCGATGAATCTTTCGCGAATTATAGAAAAAATTTATTAAGGAGATGAGAACTTTTAAGACTCTTAACTCAAATTTTAATAGCAGGTCAGGTTGTTTTTGTTGCTCTAACTTGATTAAACCATTCCATACTTAATACAGCCATATGGATTTTTTCTGTGGCTTCACAGGTGCTTGGTTTTTTTCTCTGTACCCGGTTTCATTTTTTACAGCATTGTCAGTCAAAATAAGTTTCTTTGAGAAGTCTCCACGTGTGTATTTACATCAGATTTTACAGATTGCAGTTATTAAAAATTCACGGTGTATCATTAAACACTCACGAAAAAGACAAAAAAGAGGTCCCCACATCTATATTTAGTATGGAATGGTTTCACCAAGTAAGGGTAACAACAATTAATTAGGTCACTCATTTTCGAGCATTTACAGCTTCACAAAAATCACGAAAGTAAATTGATTTACACACAATATGACATATACTTATCAAAAAGTAGCAGTGACTTGACAGTAAACAATTGTCATGAGAGGGTACTTGTTTCCTGGCTAGCTAGATTTCATTTTACTCTCCCCTTATATATCAAATTGTTGCATTATGTTCTTTGCTTCTCTCAGTTCACCTGCCCTTAACTAGGTTCTAACATTAAGTGTTTCTATATTAAACAAGTTCTGGAATCCTTTCTTTACATATTTCTTATTGTTTTTTAAGCTGACGTAATAGCTGCCGAGTTGGGGACAGGGTTTCACATAATAGCGATATGAAAGGCCTGTCAGATATGTCTTTCCATACCGGGCTTTGAGTTCCGGTGGTCATGACCAATAACACATCCTTTGGCGTTTGCCTGTCAGGGTTGTTGATTTGGGGAAATGGTGGTTTCCCCTTGCCTTCCGCCGAACTTATAAGAGAAGTGGTGTAATGTAAAGTAAATGCAGGTAGTGTGCAAATTCATATTACATTAGTTAAGCCTACGAAAGGTAAAGTTTTGTTGGACAGTGGCATTAGCTTCCACAGTTAGTCACCTCTTACGATTTGCGGGAAGTTCTGTTGACACATCATTTTTATATCCCCAAACCAATTATAGGAATAATTAAAGGTTATTTTGAATTTTAAAAAGTTATTAGATCTGCCAAGAAGGGAACTAATAGCCGTTAGGACCACAAATCAACGTTTAATTAATATCGCAAATAAATATGATAGGTGCGACGTGCACACATACGCGCCCGCACACTCAAACACGCGCGCGCACGCACGCAGACAGAAAAAAGAGAGAGGGAGAGAGTCACAGACTCTTTTTTTATGAATCGCTTGGACAACTATGGTCACTAGCGGAATGGATGATCGAATAGTATCGGATGATGGGAAGGAAATATTTGAGTTAGTTCCCAAAAAGAATAAATTAATGTGTCCCCGCGTGGAACGCAAATCCATATCATAAACCGACGTGTCAAAGTTGACAACCCGTCGCCGGTTTGTCCACAGGGCCAAGTCGGCCTACACACACACAATTTTGTTTTTTTTTTTCTGATTTTGGAAGGTCTGGATTTGTTGGCAAAAAATGGTATAGCAACTATAAAAAATGTCCTATTACAACATTTGTACAAAAAAGCGTACATATATTATTATATGTTGTATTGTAAACATTGATCACCCCAGGAAATAAGATGACATGTAATCAATATTTTCCGTAGCATAAAGAAAAAACTCAAAACACTTATATAATAACGACTAAATTTAGGGACGAATACAAAAATATGAACAAGTGCCAAATATTAAACAATACAGTTATTACATTTTTGACAATGCTTAAATTGTAATGCAATAGTCACCCTAGCTTACTAAGATTAGAATAGTTGACTCAAAAAATTTTCATTAAAAGGGGCACCAGTTTTTAGGAAATGATCGAAGAAAGAGATATCTAAGCTTACATTGATAAAATGTCTATATAGTTCCAGATTTAGTGACGCTGTAAAACATATATGATTCCACTTTAAAAATCAAGTTATCAAAAACTAAAATTTTTCTAATTCAAATTTCTATTATAACTAATAACTCACGTTAGACCATCAAGCTGTATGAAACACACTTCATATTTAACAAATATTTAAAATAATAATCATCTTAGATTAACAGGTTCTCAAAATTTAATTTTTAGGCGTCTCATTTCAGAGAAAATGTTGACTAATTCCGAAACAGTGGGTTTAAAATACCAGATATGGTGCACGAAGTCTAACAAAAATTAAAAAGATGGAGTGCTCAATTTACCATTCTAATCTTGCAGCTTTAAATGATTCTCACATCGAGCCGACATTAGGATTTGAAAATCTAATTAAGTGAACATACAATGCTTCACTTATACATTGCCCAAAATAATTTGTATATTGACATTAAAAAAATATTTCGGATGAATGCACTTACCTTGATATCCAGGAGTACAAATACAACTAAAGTTCTGATTTTTTTTATCAATTCTACATGTTGAGCCAAATTTACATGGACTATTTTTACATGGATCTGGATCAACAGAACAATATTCATTTGTAAAGTCTTGTCGACAACGACACTCAAAACCAGTTTCTTGATCAATGCATATTTTGCTAACTGAACAATTTAGATCTGTGCAATTACTGTTGGTATACTGACAAAAATTTCCTTCAGGACCTGTATAGCATAAGCAACTTATATTGTGTCTATTTGAAGGGGATAAGCAGGTCTTGTTGCTTTTACAGGGTTGTAAGTCACAAAAATCAGATGGTATATCACAAAGTATACCCGTCCACTGCTCAGTACAGTTACAAGAATATCCATTCACACTATCAATGCATTTTCCTCCATGCAAGCAAGGTTTGGAAGCACATTCATCAAGGTCAACCTGACAGTATGTTCCTAGAAGCAAAACAATTATTAATAAAATGTATAATATTTGCCCACAAACGTTACTACAACATAGTGATTGTAAATAGTTTAAATTGTAAAAGTAATATACACATACGTGTATATAATGTATGCTACATTGGTATTGAAGCAGTCAAGTAACAAGGTCGGTGGTATGATTGCACATAAAAAAATATATAATATAAAATTCTTCAAATTTTTGACATTAATAAATCGAATATAGTATTAACACAGCATAGATATGTCATATAAGATTTGAAAATGTTTCGTTTACTCTTAAATAGATACACAGCATACACTATACTAAGTGACAGATTAAGCAGGTTTATGGTATTGCTAATATACCGCCTTTGCGGTGATGACAATGATCACAGCATATCTTATGGTTCACTTTCTTTTGTGGAACGGTTCCACCTGATTAAACGGAAGAACATATGTTTCTGTAAATATAAAGAACAATGTAGGTTTCAGTTTAAGATTCTGAACCCTAAAAGTCAGACATAGATATTAAATGCATATTTATTCTTAAAGTGGACGATTTGCCCCAGAAACATTTATAAAAGTGCTAGTTTTTTCATATTTGAAATGGACGAAACCTATAATAAGGTTATTACTTATTCCATACATCTACAATTATTTTAGGTACTGATTTCTTAGCGAATTTTCGTATAATGTGTCATTTTGGATCGTGTTAAGACTTCAAATAAAAATGCTTAATTTTTTTATATTTTTAAACGGATACGCTAGTTCATTAATTGTTCTTGCCCTTGCTTAGTGAAATCGGTCCCTACTAAATACAGATATAGACACTTCTTGTCTGGCTTCACAAGTGCTTGCTTTGTTCTGTGTAACTGGTTTCGCCTCTTACGACACCATCAATCTTCTCCTGTCTGCTGATGGCATAAGAGGCAAAACCTGTTGCAGAGAAGAAAACAAGCACTTGTGAAGTTAGAGAGCAAGTTCTTTCATCAGTATTTGGAATATGCTAATATAGTCCTAATTTTTAACCGTTCTTCAAGGAAACATTTAGGTTTGAATAAAAATTTGATTGATAAAATTTGAAGTTCATTTGGGTCTAGGTTATGAATAGAAAAGTCTGGACGCAGCGAGTGTGTTATGATAGCGAATTTTCATAGAACTTTTTCGAATGTTAAATGTATATGTATTATTTTAATGAAACACATTAAATTTGGTGGATAGTATAACCTTTATGGTAAAAACAATGTACCAATTTTCATCAACTTAGCTTTATTGTTTGAAACAGTACAAACATTTTTCCTAAAAAACTGGTTGGATTTTCCTGGCCAACGAACCTATCGAAGCAATTTCCACAAAAACTACACCTGCCAAGATAGATATTCACAAAAAGCTTTTTGACAGAAATCGAACAAATGTTTCTTTCAACTATTCACGGAAATTTGAGTGGTGGAAGTGAAGTGGAAGTAAAGAAAACTATAAGAAAAATATATTTTCATGTAACAAGCTGTCAGAATATGTTTGTCACTAGGAAGTTTCATTTAACATTTGCGAAAACAATTTATTAACTCCTATCAAATTTATCATTTCTTACTTTTTGTATCAAAGGTTATTTATATTTTATTTTTTATTTTTTTCAGACAATCACTGATCGGATTATAGAATTAAAAAAAAAACATAAAATTTGCTTTTTTAAACTGATCCTTATAAACAGAAATCAGATTGGCTTTTTGCACAATTAATTTACAGATGCTATCATAAATGTGACTGAAAAGTAATATAACTCTTAATAACAAAAAGTCTGGACGCACCAAGTGTGTTATGGAAGTGAATTGTCATTAAAATGCTTGTAATAGCAATTATGTCTCTCTAATACAAGCAGGCATCAGTCTGATTACCGGTATAGCCTATATAGTAGAAACAATGTACCATATTTTATCAAAATAACTTATTGTTTGAAAATGTACACAAATTTTCCGAAAATAAACTTAAAATGTTTCCGATAAAACTTGTTTCCTAGCCAACAAACCTTAGGTTAATAGCAAATTGAGTTATTGACATTTGAAGGATTTAATGAAAATTCATACTTACTGCGTCTAGATGTTTTTTCCAACAAACATGCATCATATTTCGAAAAAAATAAAATGAAAAAATACAACATAAGTGTTCGAAAAAAATAATTGTAGGGATCACCAACGACTTCTGGGCCACCTGTGATTGTCAAAATATTTTTCTAAGATACAGCTCAAGACACCCTATAATTAACGTATACAATTTTTTCATATCTTGTATAATAACAATTATATTGAGCTTTACCGTAGAAATGCGTCACCCTGTATATATGTAAACAGATAAAAACTGAAAGTAAACCTGGATATTAATTCTAGGGGACCTAGTTTGCACTCATTTGAAGAAATCTTTTTAAAATTGAAAACTTGTGGTCTCTTCATTAACGAATTTTTTCTATGAAAGTTAGCTAAAAATTATAGACCGTTGAACCAAAAACTTAACTAAATCTACAGCCAAAGCATCAGAGAAATGGTCTATTTAAAATGAATTTTGTTGAAGATGGAACTTAAGGTTTGCGCGGAACACTCTTTTTGCGACATTTTCTTTACATAATTAGTATTTGTTTCAGGTTCTTTGCCTAAACGTTGCCAATTTTGACGTCTCGACTTTGACGTTTTGAGAAAAACCCAATTTTTTGCCTTCTTTGTCTTTTAAGTAACTGACCTATTTTTTGGTTTGTGGGTCACTATTTATAATACAAACATGCGTACCAAATTCGGTTACCCTTACTTTGTTATTTCCGATGTGACGGGTTTTGCTGGCGTTTGAAACCTTGCCATGAAAACCATGCCATGCCCGTCACAATTGAGAAAGGAAAAAAAAAAGGTTATAAGAATTAATTTTTAAAGATTTCTAGGGTTTTTACGTGCTCGAGGTTGGTCTCACCCTAACGGAGAGAATCACTCATTAGAGTGACCAATCTCCATGTCAAGTGTCGGGTGTCAGATGTGCAATATCAATTAACCTATTTTCGTATGGTACTGGAGACACACACACAGGGAACTTAACTAAATGGAAGAAATAAAAGTGAGTATTGGTTTCAAATATTTAATACAGAGGGACCTTGAATACAACCTTCAGCAAAGTCTTAGATTTAAAATAGTATATATGGTGTTAAAAGCGAATTTCCCTCTGTGACAGCGCTGCATAGGGTTCACAAAACATAAGTAGTTATTTTAAATTATTTTTATAAAAAAAAAAGAAAGAATATCATACTAGGTGAGGTTAATATTTTAATCTAAGGTGTTTCACTTACAGGATGGTTACTTTAAGATTATTACCATTAGTTCCACCATACAATAATAAAGAAGTGCATTTCTACGCCTGTTATGGTTGTTTGTAGGCGTGACAGAAACATTAAAGTATCGCACTATATCTCCCTGTAGAAAGGTCCAGGAAATTACAGATCCATCCAACTCAATTACAAATCACCTGTCTGTTTGGAGAGGAAAAATATAATTAACCATATAGATTACCAAGCCAGAAATCAAATACCAGGCCAGAAATCAAATACCAGGCCAGAAAATTAAATGCCAAGTCAGAAAACCTTAAAAGGAAATTTAAAAAGTAATATTGTAATCGTATGAATAAACATAATTTATTCAGAATTATGGAAACTACACATACCCTATGTATACATATCCAGGGGTTTTAATTATATAAAAATGGTGCCTTGATGAACTAAATAATTCTCACTAAAATGGTATATTGTACACCCTTGTGGTACCAATATTTACGGGGGACTTGAGAATATCCAGCACAACTTTCTGCATGTAATTAAGACCTATCTTATACAAGCCCTTTACATTCATAATCTGTATTATCTGTATCTTTTTTTATTTTTAAGATAACAAATTTTTGTGCGTAAGGATATCAGAAATTAGTGGATCAATATAAGGCTGATAAGAACAGGCAATTGGAAATATTTCAACAAAAAATTTTAAGCTCTTTATCTGAGAGAGAAGGAAAAGCTATTAATGTAAACAAAACCTCGAATTGAATTGTTTACTAAATTGGGATTAGGTTAAGTTTTACCAATGGATTTATGATTTGTTGCTTATTTTTGGTAAACATTACTATACAAGAATTGTGAAAGTATAATTCAAAACAATAAGGTTTTACAGGTGTTCATAATAAACAACCTGTTTATTTAATTCATACACAATAATAGTGACAGTGTTCCAAAGTGAGTATTATGTATTATGCCAGGGATATAAATTTTTTCCGTAAGAAAACACAAAATTCTCTGGGAAAACCTGTGCCGATTTTCCTGGCTAACGAACTTATCCAAGCCACTTGCAAAAGGAAGGTACTCACAAAATTGACCAAAATCGGCTCATCACTTCTTGAGTTATTGGTGTGATACATACATACACTCACACACACACACAAATATATATATATATATATATATATATATATATATATATATATATATATATATATATATATATATATATATATATATAATAACACCACAGTAGACAAACTCCGCACCCAGAAGTCTGTGTGCGGAGGGGAACTTACATACACATATAGACAAAGGACGCCACACATAACTTATCAGAAGCAGGCCTTACCACATTCGAGTGAAAAAGATCGACTGTTCGAATACGGAACTCGAACTCGCGACCTCCTAGTCCAATTCGAAAGGTTACTCACCTCGTGGATGTATGTATGTATGTATGTATGTATGTATGTATGTATGTATGTATGTATGTATGTATGTATGTATGTATGTATGTATGTATGTATGTATGTATGTATGTATGTATGTATGTATGTATGTATGTATGTATGTATGTATGTATGTATGTATGTATGTATGTATGTATGTATGTATGTATGTATGTATGTATGTATGTATGTATGTATGTATGTATGTATGTATGTATGTATGTATGTATGTATGTATGTATGTATGTATGTATGTATGTATGTATGTATGTATGTATGTATGTATGTATGTATGTATGTATGTATGTATGTATGTATGTATGTATGTATGTATGTATGTATGTATGTATGTATGTATGTATGTATGTATGTATGTATGTATGTATGTATGTATGTATGTATGTATGTATGTATGTATGTATGTATGTATGTATGTATGTATGTATGTATGTATGTATGTATGTATGTATGTATGTATGTATGTA